>JAWWNI010000705.1:0-17500 GCA_034642065.1 Darevskia nairensis | reverse complement strand
TGATCGCGAGGTCGGCCGGGGGAGAGAAGTGATCGCGTGATCGGCCGGGGGAGAGAAGGAGCGTGGCGGCGGCGGCCGGAGGAGGCTCCGTGCAAGGCGGCGGTGCTGCCCCAAGTGACAACGCGCGTGCGCCGCCGCTGCCTCCCGGACACGCCCCCCTCTCCGGCCGCTCCAATGCCTGCGTCCCTGTTTGGGGGGGGGAAGTAGAGCTCTCCAATCCGTGCGTCCCTGTGGGACATGCGCACTCACGCAGTTCCACTGACACACAGTGGACGCAGGGACACTTGAACATTATTATATGTGATGCATCTCTGGGTTATTTGTGGGGCATAGGTATTCATTCATTATTATTATTTTTTTCAAAATATAGTCCGGCCCCCCACAAGGTCTGAGGGACAGTGGACCGGCCCCCTGCTGAAAAAGTTTCCTGGCCCCTGCTATATGTCCAGATAATAACAGTTGTACTAGCATGTATGAATAAATTGTTGGTTTGCTACAGTCACAGACCAACAGGATTAAATGCACAATTAAAACCACCCATCTCCTTAAAACAGTTTAAAACAGATATATGAAAATGTGCTTGCTTGCTCTTTCTTAAATGAAGCTGGCAAGACAAAATTATCATCATCTGCACTGAAGTCAGAAGCTTATTTATTTATGGCAAACCTTAAGCAAAACAACACCAATCTACAGAAGAATAAGATTCCTGAGAGATTTCTTAATGGGGGAGAATCAGCACATTATACATTGAAAGCACTTAGAACCAAAAAAAACTATAGAGTTGGAAGGGTCCCGAGGATCATCTAGTCCAACCCCCTGCAATGCTGGAATCGCAGCTAAACAATCCCTGATAGATTACATCCATTCAACCTCTGTTTAAAAACCTCCAATGAAACCCTTGGACCCACAATAAAATACTTCTGGAACTATAGACTTTCTGGGTGCTGGAAATTGTAGCTCTGGGGAGGAGTAAACTACAGTTCCCTAGGATTCTTTGGGCGGGAATGTGTTTCAAAGGGACATTTCTATACCCAAGTATTAAGGACATGGTCAACAGACTCTATTGCTCCACATTTGAAGCAAATTTGCTCCCTCAAAAAATTCCGGGCGCTGTCGTTTGTTAAGGGTTGGTGGCGGTGGAGAACTACAGTTCCCAGAATTCTTTGAAAGAACGTGCTCCGAATGTGCTTTAAAGGTGTGGTGTATACACAACGACAGATAGGAAATGGACATTAGCCAATCAGAAGAGAGTGAGGGTGATAAAGGAAGAATATGACAGTTTAACTGGCAGATAGGGCCTGGCTAGCAAAAGAGCAAGAGGTGCTTAGGGGTCTGTCTGGCAGGATAAAGCTGTTTATAATTTCCTGAGGAAAATGACCTAGAAAGGGGCTAGAGGCAAATTAACAGCAGATAGCTATTCTATTAATAATATTATTATTATTAATCTATTTTTCCCTGACGGGGACTCAAAGCGGCTAGGAAGCAATAGATTTAACAGCAGCCGTTCCGTTGTGGGGAATTGTAAGTGAAGCTCTTGTATAAAGGCGAAACACGTGTTTCTGACAGAAAATGACCACGCATTCATGAAACTCTTTATAGTCCGCTATCTCATGAAAAACGTCAAAGCGGTTTACAACAAAAGCACACGAAAACCGCACAGTAAAAAAAAATGTCTGAAAGTGGGGGGGGGGGGGGACCCACATTAGTCAGCCATTGTGGAAAAGATGTATTCTTAACTTCCTGACTAGGCCTGGTGGAATCATGCCTTTAAAAGTGAGGCTGTCTAGTTTTATCCCTCACCGAGACAATTACAATTGTCATAAAATAAATCATTTTTTTAAGGCAGTTATTGTTGGCATCTGTGCCTCAGCTTCAATTTGCACCTGGTTCAGGGAATAAGTGGTCACTGGGAACCCCAACATCAAAGAGTCCTCCCTGCGGATTTATTGTTTTAATATTTGATTGGAAGCCGCCCAGAGTGGCTGGGGAAACTCGGCCAGATGGGCGGGGTACAAATAATAAATTATTATTATTATTATTATTATTATTATATCCTGCTCTACCACTTAAACTTATTTAATACTGTACATTTATGCCCCCCTTTCTTTCAGGGACCTCAATGGGGCCTACATACTCCCCTCTCCCCGTTTGACCCTCACAACAGCCCTGTGAGGCATGGGCATAGCCAAAGAGGGGCAGGGGGGCAGTTGCACCCCTAAATCAATACAAAGCAATGCAAATCTTAGGTTCCCCCCCAACAAAAATCCTGACTACGCCCCTGCTGTGAGGTAGGCTAGGCTGAACGACAGTGACTGCCCCAAGGTTTCCCAAGCAAACATCACGGCCCAGCGGGGATTTGAACCAGGCCCATGTCCAGCGCTCTAACCATTATGCCACACTGTGGAATCCCCGGTTTCTTGGTTACTACAGATGGGGCGCGGCGACCAGGGCTGCAACCAGTGCCTGATTTATGTATAAACTAAGCAAGCTATAGCTTAGGGCCCCACTCTTTTGGGGGCCCCCAAAAAATTTAAAGGGGAAAAAAACCTGGATGTACATTTCCAGGTAAAAAACAACTAAAATAAAACCTACATACAGCAAGTGTTTTGTGTTGTGTAGGCTCCTATGATGTAATTAGGTCCATAAATTACCATATAGCATATATTCAACACAAAAAATATTTGTTGTTGACAAAGGACAGCTGGACATATAAAGGGCCCCATTACCTTCAATAGCTCAGGGCCTCATCAAACTTAAATCCGGCCCTGGCTGCAACCACCCTAGACTGTGCCCTGCTACCCAGCTCCGACAAGGCACCTCGTCTCGCGCTTTAAACGCGCGCTCGATGCGCTTTAAACCCGGTCTGCATGCGGACGCCCAGAAGCCCCGCCTGGCTCTGCTTCTCTTCCCTCCCTCTTGCTCCTGTTCCTCCTCCTGCTCCAGCCCGGGGTGAGAACAAGGCGTGCCGTCGGATCCGTCGCTGCGTAGGGAGAATTCAGCAGGGAGGCTGCAGGCGCCGCGCTCCGGAACGTGCTCGGTGCGCCCCAGTCCCGTCCCCGGGGGAAGCAGCAACAGCAGCCGGCGCGCGCGGCTCTTGCACGTCGCCTCTGCTCCTGGCACGCTTGCAAAAGCCTGGCCCGCCTCTCTGGAGGCGAATAGCTGGGCCGTCCTTCTGCAGAAAAGAGAGTGAGAGGGGTTGGCGAGGTGGAAAGCAAGCAGGAACCTTTGTTATTTTGCAAGGTGTGGATCTGCGTAGAAAGGTAGGCCCGGGGCTTGCAATTGATCCGGTCGTTTGTTTGGGGTGGGCAAAGCAAGGAAAAGCATTGGCAATGGCCTCGTGTGTATTTGTGTGGGTTTAGGTCAGCTTGGGTGCATAGGGGACGCTTGTGTTTGCAAGGCCTTCTTAGCTGCCTTTGCAGACGGCCCAAAGTTCTGGCTAGCGGCGATGGTGGCAGCCCGGGGAGGTTTCTCTTCCTGCCCCTTCTTAGGAGCGGTTAGATGCAAGCAGCGCCCGGGCTGACCCTCCTGCCATCCTCCCCTCCCGCCTTCTTTTGCTGACACGTCTGAATTCGAGAGCTTTCCTGGGAGCGTCCGCGCTGCCGACCTCAGTGTTGGCGACTGGGGTGTAGGTAGGGTTGCATCTACACAGAACTGTGCTCTGTGTGACGGTGGGAGTTGCGAGCGGCCGTGTGGACAGAAACAACCGTCTATTGTGTTCCTGGCTGCACAGTGGGCATTTTGTTTTATTTGCCTCTCGTGATTCGTTCTGTCGATCATCGGGATCAGGAAGGGTTTGGGTGAGTTTGCGCATGTGTATGTTGGGTTTTTTAATTTTCTGAGATCAGGATTAACTAGGGAGTGTTTTTATGAACCCATCTCCAGTGCATTGTCCTTTAATGAGAATAGATGTGGCGCGGGGGTGGGGTGGGGGGAAGGACAGCTCCTCCAGAGTATCTGTTGGTTGAATATGTCTCCTGATTTGTTTGCAAGGAGGTTAGAAGAAGTTGACTGTTGAGCGTTTGTCCTCATCTGTTTGTGGGGAGGTCTGATGACAATGCATCAAACGTTATCCCACGCTTTCCAGTGAACATAAGAAGCTGCCTTATACTGAGTCAGAAAATTGATCCATCTAGTTCAGTATTATCTCCACTGACAGGCAAGGGATACCCCTAGCTCGCCTTATTGGAAAAACTGATCTTTTGAGGAAGCTGATTTCTCTTGTACGAGATCTCCAGTTTTAATTGCACAATAACCACAATTCGAATTTGCTGCAAAGTGATTGAATTGCACCCGAAAATAGCAAGAGCTTGGAAACACCTTTGGTTGCATGTGTCCTTCTGTAGAGTTGTTGGGTTCTCTTTTTAGATCTGACTGAACACCATATTTGGGTGGGGGAAGGAATTCTGTCCCCGATTAAACCGCAATCCTATGCACAACAACTCAGAAGTAAGACCCATGAAATTAGGAAAGCAGTTATATGATTGCCGCTTTACAGCACAATCCTAGGCATGGCCACTTAAAAACAAGTCCCAATGTGTTCAGTGGGGCTTACTGGTAGTCCGAGGTAAGTGTGAGCAGGATTGCAGCCTTAGTTACTTTGTTTTGAAATTAATATACTTGTATACTGCTTTATTCAGCTTTGCATCTCTGGTGGTTGATTGGCGATCCTCGACTATTTGTTCTGTTTAAAGGAAGGGATTTTCTCTTGTGGCAGAGAATGTGCTTTGCATATGGAAGGTCCCAGGATTTTACCCTCAGGTAGGAATGGGAGTGAGCCTGGACAGCTGTTGTCAATTGGTTTAGACAGCACTGAGTTAGATGCACCAGTGTTCGGATTTGGTACCCTGGACTGATCTGTGAGGAAGGCTGATACTTTTCTTCAGGGATGGGCCCAATTCTCACGTATCACCAAACCATGGCTAAGTGTGAACCGGTGAGTGTGTGAATGCACAAAGCAAAAC
Organism: Darevskia nairensis; assembly: GCA_034642065.1. Classification (NCBI taxonomy): domain Eukaryota; kingdom Metazoa; phylum Chordata; class Lepidosauria; order Squamata; family Lacertidae; genus Darevskia; species Darevskia nairensis. The sequence continues at coordinate 12,539 of JAWWNI010000705.1, read as the reverse complement.
TGTTGCTGCTTTCAACCTCCGCCTCTCCTTCTGCTGCTACACTACCTGTAAATAAGCCATGGTTTGGTATAGCGTTGTATCCAAACCTGGGCTTGTCTCGCTCCCAACAAACAACAAACTCTGACCAAGATTTGTTCTTGGGGGAGACAAACCATGAACCTGGGTTTGGATGTAATCGTAAGCCAAACCATGGCTGAGCTCCACGTAATGTGGCAACAGCATCACCGGGGGAGTGAAGCAGGCAGGAATTCTCCCAACTACGTGGGCATTATCCCTCATTCATGCCTGACCACGTGTTGAGTTTCTGCTCCATGTGAACAGGGCTATGGACTCTGTTTCCCCTTCACTCTGTAGCATCTGTGTTAAAACCGCTGTCATGTTGACAGTCCCTAGCTGTAGGTGCAGCAGATTAGGAAATGGCTGAGCAGGCAGAAAGTCATTTTGTTCAAGATTCAGCTATCCCAATGTAAATGCTCCCAAAAGACAGGACGTTCTGTGCCTAAATGATGGGTAGCGTTCTGCTAGGATGCTTTGCAATAAGGAAGCAGCTGTTATCTTTTAAGAAACGATTCCATTCGTGCTGTTATTTTCCAAAAGTGCTCTATATGAATACTTCTCTTCTAGTACAGACACTAACCAGCTTGGAAACTTGTTTCTGTGGGAGCACATTTGAAAGTAATGGAGAACAAGAAGGCTGCATAACTGCTTGAGGAAAGAGCTTGGGCGAAGGGTTTGGAGTCGTGCTGGAAACAAGGGGAATGAATGCCGGTTTCCCCCACAATGCCAGCACCATAAATTAACATAGAACTTGGTTGGGAAACCCAAATGAGGCCTTCCAGGCTTCCCCGCCCCTCTGGCCCTTGAAATTCTCCCCAGGCCAAACTCCACATTTTTACCCCCATGTAACGTGTGTCAGTGAATTCTGGTGATGCCCGTTGCTTGTCTGGAGAGAGAACAGGGGAACTAGCCTGCTGTTATGGGACGTGGGTGGCGCTGTGGGTTAAACCACAGAGCCTTAGGGCTTGCCGATCAGGAGGTTGGCGGTTCGAATCCCTGTGACAGGGTGAGCTCCCGTTGCTCTGTCTCTGCTCCTGCCAACCTAGCAGTTCGAAAGCATGTCAAGTGCAAGTAGATAAATAGGTACCACTCCGGCGGGAAGGTAAACGCCGTTTCCGTGCGCTGCTGTGGTTCGCCAGAAGCGGCTTAATCATGCTGGCCACATGACCCGGAAGCTGTACACCAGCTCCCTTGGCCTATAAAGCGAGATGAGCGCTGCAACCCCAGAGTTGTCCACGACTGGACTAATGGTCAGGGGTCCCTTTACCTTTTACCCGCTGTTAGGATGGCCAAATCAGGCACACCCCAGACACTGAGATTTCAGAGTACAGACCTGAGACCTAGGGGTGGCCCTGGCCCCCGGTGATGTCAGAGGAGTAGGGCCTGGAGACAGAGGTTAATTGGGAGAAAGGAGTGGAGGAAGTGTTTGTGCTGCAATTTGCAGCTGATTCTTGGTGGGTTGAAGCCTGCAAGTTGCATGCACAATCTGATAGATAGGTAATTAAAGACACTTTGTTTGACCTGGAGATTTAAGCTTTCCACCTGGAGGGGGGGGCCAGGCAAACCTGGAGACATCAGGTCAGACCTGCAGGCCTGGCCACCCTGCTTACTGTACCAGGGTATTTGTCTGAGGGGCATTATTGTAGGACACCAGAGTGTGTCATTTGTATGGTGTTTGTGTAATGGAACAGCGTTTTAGAAACTGCGGCACCACAGTCCTGCACATGTTTACTTGAAAATAAGTCTGACTGAGCATTCTCTCTGATGAGTCTGTCCCACTGAACACACTGGGACTTCTCCTGTGAGTAAACATGCTTAAGCTCACAGTGCAAAAGAGCATTTACAGTAGGACGTCGCTGGGTTTTAATGCACTCAGTGTTACGTAATGGAATTAAGCATTCTGTAGTTGAATGAAGGCAGGGATGATTCTGAAACCCAGGAATAGCCATTTGTGTTTTTCCAAAAGTAGGCTTCTGCTAACCGGCATAAATGACGAGATTGCAGCCTGCTTCCTTTTCTAAGCAGAGAATATTCCTGGACTGTTTGATTGCAGGTTGTTGGTGTAATGTCATGGCAATCAAAGGCACTCGGTCAGCAGATCTGCTTATTGACAAGCTGGATATGTTCACATAGTTACGGGGATCTGAACATGGAACAGATGGAGGAAGGGGGGGATACTTTTTTCTCTCCCCCCCCAAAAAAACATGGCTGCACAGTACCAACCTCCTGCACTGTTAAATGTTATGCAATCGTTGCTGTGCCAACACACCAAAGTGTTGCAAAAATAAATAAGTAAATAAACATTTAACTCCATATGTAGATATCTCATCGTGTCCTACATTACTCGATCAGATTATAGCTTCATGGGGACTGAATCAACATACCTATCTGGGTTTTAATTCAAAGAAAACCATACTGTGGGCTTACAAGTTATGACCTCCATCACATACAAAGATGAATACGAATTTGAATTTTCTGCATGGTTTGTGCAGAGTCTACTTTGCATTCAAACACTGCCTAATTCCTTGACTTTCTGGGTGTTACAACCCAAGAGATTGTTGTGTTTCCTAAAGCTCGATGCACACTGGGTACAAGCCATAAAGAAGAAGTAAAAATAAATTTTCAAGATACAAAATGGGTGGGGAACTGTTTCCGGCAGTATTTGTTGGAATGCTGTGTAAAAGAACCGCTGCTGTTTTCAACATAAGGTAGCAGGCTCTGGAAACCTCGCGGGACAAAGACAGCGTTCTGACTTACACTGTGAGCGCAGGCAGAAAGAAATGGAAATGACGGCCATAATCATCATTATAATAATTGATTCTGTGGTTTGGGAGAGAAAGTAGTTGTTGTCTCTGCAGATTTGCTACTGAATAAATTTTGAAAGTAGCATTAAAAGTATTCTGTAACGCTGTTTCCCTCCCTGCTAGTAATTCAATCAATCAGTCAATCTTTATTATTACAAGCAATTATTATTTTGTGGCTATTGTAATGCTGAATTTAGAGCCCTGTTGCACTGTTCCGGGTGCAGATTTATACACACCTAACCTATTTACAAGCCTCTGAGTGCACAGGCAGAGGATAGCAGTCTTGTATGCTTTTCTGTACTCTGTTAGATACGGGTGTTTTACTGTGTTGCATTCCTGCATTGCAGGGGGTTGGAATAGATGGCTTTTGGGGGGTCCCTTGCATTTCCTTAGCACAATTACAGCTTTGCAGCTCTGATCCTGGCAAGTAACAAAATGCACTTTCTAAATGACATATTGAATCGGTAACCCGTTGAGGCTGCAATCCTAGGCACAATTACCTTGGAGTAAGTCCTAGTGGACTCGATATGACTTTTTCCCCTGAGCAGACATGCCTAGGGTTGTCTCGAGCCTCTGGGTCTTGTGCCATTCCCAACTTGCACACTTTCTCACCTTTGGAGATTACACAGTGTTTCCGGAGAGTGCTGAGAAACAGTTTTGGACAAGACAGTTCTGGGAACCAATGCTTCTGGTTGGGTGGGGTTTTTAATATGTAGGCAAAAGGTGTTATTTTAATGCAGTGAAGGTGAAGCCACGGCTTTCCAGACATTCTTGGACTCCGGATCCCTTCAGTCCCAGCCAGCATGACCAACAGTCATGAATGATGAGCCATGTTGTGTATGTTGCATGTTGTATGATAATCTACCATACATCTGGAAGGCCAGAGGTTCCCCATCCTAGTTCTAAAGAACTACCGGTAGGTTCTAAAGAAATGTGGGTTTTAGGATTTATGCTGTCTTTGTAAGTTGCTTTGAGTCACTTCCATGATTAAAGCGATGGAAAAAAAGATAGTCTCACCTTTGCTTATTTGGAAGTAGGAATGGGGTAGAATTCAGTTCACACTTACACGTATTTACAGGCAAAATTGTAACTCTGAAGGGTAAACTATGGAGCTCAGAATGACACCTGCAGAATGGCAAAAGCAGGAAGTGTACAATTTCCAAATATCACAGCAGGAAACCTAGTTGTTGGTCATGGCCCTCAAGACCTAATTCGGGCTTTTCAGCCGACAGATATTGTCACAGAGAAATCAAGTGTCCTAACAAGAGTATAGGGGACCTGTCCCAGAACACCTTGCTCAGTTCTGAGATGCAATTTTAAACTTTGGCAGAAAAGTGGTATATAAATGTAGTCAGTAAATAAATAGGCTGTGTGTACGCAACAGGCAGAAACTGATAACGGGTGCAGAAGTCAGCATTCTAAGAATTTCACCTTTTACTATTCAAGTTTCTAGTCCCTTTGTCAGGAAAGGGACAAAAATGTTGCAAAAAGGAGCATATTCAATTAAGTTTCATCTCTCATTATCTATATCTCTTGGAGAATTCACAGAATTTGGTGGAAGCAGAATTTGGATTACCTTATTTTGAGGGACAAGGGAAGCACATAATATATACATAGCACCATGATGAAATATCAGGTTGACCATCAACAATAAGAACCTCCTTGAAGCTGCCAAAACAACTCCAGCTTGAGCACAGGGCAAGTTGCCATCCTTTTCGATGGATCTTTTAAATAAAAGGTCTCTGTCTTCTTATTGGCACAAGGTAGCAAGACTGGCCTCATTGCACAGGCTCATTGAGGTCTCGAGCAGCAGAATGACTGGGGGTGGCAGGAAAAGAATCTGCTCATTTGGCACCTGTACATGGCTGCCTCCTTAAAACAGAGAAAGCACAGGATGTTCTGGAAGCAAACAGCTCTCTGCTCCTGCATGTCAGGAAGATAAGGCCTGGAATTGGATATGTTTCAGAAGCATGTTCAGTACTGCTGATGGTGCAGCTTTAGTACTCAAGCTTAGAGCACAAGAGAAGTGCATTGGAATATTCTCTGCATGAAATTTCCAGTTAATAATAATAATTAATAATAATAATAATAAATATTCATCTCCAGGGTTGTTGTTGTTGTGTGTGTGTATGTGTGTGTGTTCTCCAGATCTTGGGGAATATACATGGAGGTCTAACGGACTGCAAAAAACCACCAAAAAACCAATGTCCTGAATAATTCTCGTCCTGGTTTTCGTAATCTGTAATCGTTCACGTAGTTGTGTGGCTTGGTTTAAGGCCAGAAATCAAACCAAACAAACTTGTTCCTGTGGAAACAAGGAATGCCGCAGAAAGTTACTTATTACTTTATTGTTTAGTGACAGTTACTTATTAGGGAATTTCTGGCCCAAGCTTAAGGAGGTGCCATTTATACAATTAGCAATTGCATGGACGACTTTTTAACAGTAAGCAGGGGAGGCTGATTTGAATCAGGTGGCAGGAAAGGATTAAAACCCCTTTGTGCCCCCCCCCCGCCAGGAACCTCCTGGTTAGTATTGGACCCCGTTGCCTGCTACTTATTTTTTTAAATGAAAAAGTAGTTGTGGTGTGATAGCCATTATGGTATAGTGGTTAGTGTGTTGGACTAGGACCTGGGAGACCAGGGTTCGAGTCCTCCCTCCGTCATGAAGCTCACTGGGTTACCTTGGGCCAGTCACATTCTCTCAGCCTAAGCTACCTCACAGGGTTGTTTGTAAGGATATGCCACCTTGAGCTCTTTGGCAGTGTTAGAGGAAATTCCTGGGTTAGAGGTTGCTCAGCACCCAGCCCTACGAGAGAAGCCCGTGGTTCGCAGCGGAGATCAAAGGAGAACAGCCAGAAGTTGGAGCAAAGGCAAAGGAGTTTATTGCGCAACAGGTTACAGCCACGAGACTGGACCCAGAACAAAGGGCGACAGAAACTTTTAAAACTTCCCGCTACAACCCAGAATACAGTTCACCATACATCACAACTACATCACTAATACATAAGCAAAACGTCAAGAAGGGGTGGAGAGTAGGAGGGTACATGATTAACATATGGGTAAACAAGGTTTAACATATGGGTGAAAGGTTACAGGAACAGGTAAATGGGTTTTGGGTGGGCTTAATATACATCCTGAGCTTCCACCGGGGTGGAACAATGGAAAACATCTTGGAGGCTGTCTGTCGCCTTGGGAACCTGAGGATGGGTGCTTGTGAGAGGATTACCCAGGTGTGGCATTTCCTGAGGCCCTAGGTGTGTGTACATGGTCTTCTGCTTAGGGAAGATGGAGGACAAGGGCTGACCTGGGGGGGGGCAGTCAGAGTAGAATGGCAGAAACAGAGAGAAAATCCGTGGAGGCTGTGATTTTAAATGAATTTCCAAAGGTTTAAAGGCTCTGCACATGCTCAGAGTTCAACTTGATACAATATATCCAAATAGTATTAATAACCACTTGAAACTGAGTTTCGCGAGGGTTTGTGTGTGTGCTTGTACAACATGGTGTGGGGAGAGAAGGGGAAAGCAAACTGGAAAGCAAAGTGGGTAAAGGGGTGCAGATCAGTGGGAAGGGAGGTCCCGCACTGGCTGCTGCTGTCTCTTGCGGCAAGCGGAGGGGAAAGACAGCAAGAAGGGGGTACCCCTCCTCAGCTACCCATAACAGTCCCGCACTCGGAGATAAGATTTGTATCAGGTTCGAAGAACCACAAATCCTTTTCTCCGCACCCTAAACTTCTGAAAGGGACTTGCATGTCACATAGGTGGACATAGAATTACTAAATTACTAGTGGCAGTTTAAGACTTTGGGAGAAAGATTTTTCAATAGTGGTCTATGCTTTACATTCAGCAGGAAAGTGACTGAAAATGTGTTTGTTTTGTCTCTATCCTTTCCGTGTGTTCCCAGGTTCCATAGCTAGCAGTCCTCTGGGGTCTCTCGACCTTCAGCATACCACAGACAACACCCACCAACATGCATCCCTGGGTGGGCTTGCATTTGCTTGACCCAAAGCAGTACCCCATGTGCTTAGGTGTGACACTCCCTGGAGAGAAAATGCCCCACCTGCCCACCTTTGGGCCTCTGTGCTTTGGTCCTGTGCTCACAAAGGGGTGGGCCTGTGCTCTTTGCTATTTTTAAAGGGACGAAAGCTAATGGTACCTTGGATACACTTGCCAAATTCAAACTGAGTCCAATCAGAATTTATATAGGCCCATGGTTCTTTCCAAACCAATCTAAAAACGGCAGTTCAAATTGGTTAATTTAATTCTATAAGGGATAATTCCTGCTAAATCAAAGCATATAAAACTTGGGACATGATCTATGAGGAACTAAAAAAGCAAACAAACAAATGTTAGCAAGCATTCCTAAAGAAACCTGAAGCATTCCTATTTGGCATTCACACGATAAAAGAGAGTGGGGTCGCTTCAAAACTACCTGATAAAATATGATTCTTAAAATAATACTTGGGTGTGTTTAGATCAATTTCACAGATATACAAGAAAACTGAGATTAATAAATAACACAGAACAATTGCTACTTAAGGACAGTATTGAAACCGCAAGAGATAGAGAAGTCATAGAAGGGATTCAAATAGTTTTCTGGAACAGAAAGAAAGTGACTGCAAAGAAAGAAAGAAGTAGTACAAAAGTAAATAAAACTAAACTAAACTAAAATAAAATAAAATAAAATAAATATAATAAAATGGATAGAGAAGGTTGGTACAGAGTGCCAGGTGGGACAAGGAAATATGATCATCAGTCGACTTAATCAAATATCAGAAAGCATGTAGTATATGAGAATCTTCCATGGGAAAACTTGGGGTGTAGGCCAAACCCTTCTGCTGTTCATAGTTAGGCACTCTATATTATACAGAAACCATTGCTCACATAAATTGGGTCCCCCCCCTTTGTGGAAACAACACAGTATCAGACACATTTCAGCATTCATACATAATAACACATAATACACAAAACATACAAATTAACTCTACACCAATTGCATATCTTGAGTCAATCCTGTGATCTTGAGACGATTCTTGCTACTCTTAAATGCACCTCCAACCTTGGGCACAAGGGCATTTCTTGCCTGCCTTTGAGTCACTGGGAGGAAGATAACAGCACTTCCAAACCTTGCTGAAAAGTTATAGCTTTTTAGGTCCTTTCCTTCTTAGGTTGTGGTCAAGGAGATAAAAATGTCCTTCATAATTCAGTTATTCAGTTCCTCAAGTCCTTTATGGGAAGAAATTGTTGTGGCCATTGTGATGCATTGGCAGGCTGTTTAGCTGATAAGGAGATGGTCTTATCATTTGGTCTCCTGTAAAACATTTTTTGAAATTAGGCCTGCAAGGGGGGTTTGGGGTCTGAAGACATAATTAGTTAAAAAAGGAAAAGAGGAAGGTAATAAACAGTCAAGAAAGGGGAGAATATTCTAGAAATTTCTTCTTGGGAAGCTGTAAATAATACAAAATCATAGTTAAGCATTTTATTCATTTAAATATTATTATCCTTTACATTTAATCACTACTGTTATTTTCTGCTCAGTCTTAATTTCACTTAATTTGGCTGTGGAAGAAAGATGGGACAAAGATTATGTTAATTTGGACACAATTGGCAAGTTATTAAATATTTTCTTTATGTGGGTCAGAGTCTTCTTAGAGGTCCACCTATCCTGTTTGAAAGGGGAAAGTTTATTATTATTATTATTAATTAATTTTCCATGTGATGCACATGTCCTCAAAATATAAAACATGGCCTGAGGAACCAAAAAATAAATAAATACTAAAACACACAAAATTTAAACATCTCACATAAAAGAATAGGGGGAAAATGTTTCTTTATGTGGCAAGATCAGCTAGAATGTTAATGAGAAAATTTTAGAGCGAACAAAGCAAATTATTTGTAACCAACAGAGAAGCATAAAAGTCACATACAAAATAGACATAAAAGTCATAGAGGGAAGTCGTTTTGAGACTTCTCAAGTATCCTGTTAAAAGTTGTGGGGGAAATCTTGCATGTTAGATTGGAATTGGAATTGCCAAAGGGAAGGGAAGGATTAACAGAGTTAATGCTTTGGGTTGAAATGCAAATGTGAGATAAGTATCGGAAAAATACATCCTGGTTTTGTAGGCTGTCCTCCCCCCTTTTGGTTCTTCATATCCTGTTGAAAAGGAAAATTGCCTGAGTGGAAATCTCTGTCAGGAGTAAATTTTGAACTTTGCAACATCAACATTTTAACAATTTCTCAATGGTTCCAAGTTTTACATAAAGTTGAATTTAAGTTTGTGGAGAACCTTATCACCTCTTAGTTAAAAAAAAAGAACACATTCCCCCCCCTTTTCCTCCTTTTTGTTTTGTAAAGTTGACATAGTCTCTGTGCATGTACAGAGTTCATGTTTTAGGAAATCTATTATACCATTAAAAGTGTTGCACCTTTTGGCAATTTTTCCTAAGGTCTGGTGAGCCAATGAATTAAAATGACCACACATAGGAAAGTGGGATGGGGGGTGGGGGGTACCTTTAGCAAACATTGCCCCCCCTTGCCAAACAAAGCTTACTCAGGAGTAGATTTACCTGTTTAAGCACAGAAGTAAGATGGGAAAGGAAAAAAAACCTCAGATAGAACAAAGAGGGGTGGGAAAGCATTTTAAAACAGTTTTAGGATTCCTCAAAGACCTTTTACTTTAAGTAAAGCCAGAGACTGCATTTTATCTTAAGACATCTTGCTTAACGTAAAACTTTGGAGTAGGAAAAATTAATTCCAAGAGACTGGATTCAGTCACCTCAGAGCTTTTTTGAGTTTATGAAGTAAAACATTTTCAAAGTTTCAAGCAAACCTTTTTAAAGTTACAACTCCTTCTTTTATACACATTCCTCAATATTTGCCATGTTGAGTTGGTTAGGCTGCAAGCATGGCTCACACACTATTTATTTATTTATTTTGGGAAAGGAAAAAAAAAGTTTCTTGGGGTAATCCCCCTCTCAGAACACAGGTAAACACAGGAATTATTTCCTTTTTTTATCACTTGGAGGAAGACTCTCTTTTGGAGCCTCTCTCAAATAACAAAACATTGGTGCACCTCATTACATTTGCCATGTTTAAGATTGATCAGGTCTCACATGGTTTCTTTAAACTAAAAATTTGAAGGAAGCTTGCAGCTTTAAACTATGCACACTTAAGAAAGGCAGTCTGTGGATTTTGTGGCCAAATTTTAAGCTCTCAGACTGGATTTTATTCTATTTATTTATGGATTTCTCCCTGGCCTTTTTTTTTTTTAAGCTCACTGAAGTTACACAAGGACAACAAATGACAGAGACAAGGAACAGACTCTCACACACATAACAGACAACATGTAACATGTAAACATATTTTTCCATCCTTTAGTTGGTTATTGTAAGGAGTTGGCTCACTTCCTATTTTTTTTTTTTTTTAAGCGAAGTTAGTAGGAAGGTCCCAAATCTCTAATTGGCGGGGTCTTCCTTCCATTAAGTGCTTTCTCAATTAATTTTGGTGATCCACGTTAAGGATCCATCCGGTGGCCAGCAGAGTTCAGATGTTACATTAGCAGTAACTGATGGCCAGGAATTCCTACAGAGATCTTGCAATTTCTGCCTGGACAGTGACTAGTGTCCTGGAATTTTCTTCCAATGTGCTAATACAAATTCGAGGGGGGAATCGGGGTCCGGCTGGGCTAGAGAAGGCTTCCGTGAAGCCTTCTTCCCAGATGGAGCCCGACCAAGCTTCGAAGCTTTGGATCCCATTGTTCCTTTTAGATGTTAGAAGGACCTGGGATTTAAGAAAGAGGACGGAAAAGGGTGTTTCAGTACACACGGGAGGGAAAATAAAAGAGGGGTCCTTATCAAAATACCTATACGACGTCCCTATCTAACTAGGCTCTTGTCCCTTGCGTTCTCTGGATAGAGGGGCGGCTGATCAAGAGCAGTGTTCCCTAACTACCTAAAGCCCTTGTCCCTTGCGTTCTCTAGATCGGCTAGAGTTGCGGCTGACCAAGGGCAACTATTCTACAGTCTGGTCCTTCCCCAGACTCCCTTCACTTCCTTTTTCCAGAGCTCTCTTTCCTTTCTCTTCCTTTCCTTAATCCGTTCCCTTCACCCACCCCAGTCAAGTTCCCCTCCCTGGCAACCTCCTACCTAACGTCAATAGCTATAAGAAGAGGGGCCCTACTGGACGCCCGCTACCAGCGGTGCCAGATCGGGTGAACCCTTGATAGTCCTTCGATCCGGAAAACCTCCCTTGCTTTTGGAAGCGGGCTCACGCACGACTAGCGTGTATACGTGGTCCGACCAGTGCGGCTGAGGTCAAGATAGTGCAGGAAGTCCATCTACCGGAGTAGATGTACGAAAAAAGAGCTCCGACCCCTTGCGTTTGTTAGACCAGCTCCCAGGGCGGCTGATCGGAGTTTTAAGGAAAGAGATAGGGCTCAGAACTCCCCTTGCGAGTTGAGCAGTGGTCTACGGGACAGACCGAGAGAAAGTTTAGAAGAACGACAGGTAAGAGCACAGAACGGTTGCCAGGTTAACCACCCGCCACCCCACAATCACCAGTGCACTGGATTTTCCCTTTATACTCACGCGTCTTCTACCGCGATCCCCTGGATCGTTGAAGACGAAGCCGGCTGGACTTTGCCTTTGCTCCCCGGTTGGCTCCCCCTGAGACCTGCAATTACCGCCCGGAGGATGGCCAGAGGTCCGATCTGCCTTCCCAGGAGAAAGAGTCCTGGTGCCGGCTGAAGGCTTCTTGGGTCCCCGGCCAACACGGGAGAACCGCAGTTCCCGGCTTTCGGCACCAACTGTTAGAGGAAATTCCTGGGTTAGAGGTTGCTCAGCACCCAGCCCTACGAGAGAAGCCCGTGGTTCGCAGCGGAGATCAAAGGAGAACAGCCAGAAGTTGGAGCAAAGGCAAAGGAGTTTATTGCGCAACAGGTTACAGCCACGAGACTGGACCCAGAACAAAGGGCGACAGAAACTTTTAAAACTTCCCGCTACAACCCAGAATACAGTTCACCATACATCACAACTACATCACTAATACATAAGCAAAACGTCAAGAAGGGGTGGAGAGTAGGAGGGTACATGATTAACATATGGGTAAACAAGGTTTAACATATGGGTGAAAGGTTACAGGAACAGGTAAATGGGTTTTGGGTGGGCTTAATATACATCCTGAGCTTCCACCGGGGTGGAACAATGGAAAACATCTTGGAGGCTGTCTGTCGCCTTGGGAACCTGAGGATGGGTGCTTGTGAGAGGATTACCCAGGTGTGGCATTTCCTGAGGCCCTAGGTGTGTGTACATGGTCTTCTGCTTAGGGAAGATGGAGGACAAGGGCTGACCTGGGGGGGGGCAGTCAGAGTAGAATGGCAGAAACAGAGAGAAAATCCGTGGAGGCTGTGATTTTAAATGAATTTCCAAAGGTTTAAAGGCTCTGCACATGCTCAGAGTTCAACTTGATACAATATATCCAAATAGTATTAATAACCACTTGAAACTGAGTTTCGCGAGGGTTTGTGTGTGTGCTTGTACAACATGGTGTGGGGAGAGAAGGGGAAAGCAAAGTGGGTAAAGGGGTGCAGATCAGTGGGAAGGGAGGTCCCGCACTGGCTGCTGCTGTCTCTTGCGGCAAGCGGAGGGGAAAGACAGCAAGAAGGGGTACCCCTCCTCAGCTACC
>JAWWNI010000703.1:0-102444 GCA_034642065.1 Darevskia nairensis | reverse complement strand
ACAACAGTAACAAAATTTATTAAATGGTCACAGACTTAGCCTTTAATGCATCATGTCTTTGTTTGATACAACAGCTTCACTGTCTTTAATGAATATCTACAATTTTTCACCATTTATCAATTATTAAATTGATTTTGTCTGTTGTGGTTCTGACTCTTCAGACACCATCCCCCTTCTCACCTTCCCATCCAGCCCTATAATCTCCTCTGTCCATCTCTTCATCAGAGTTTTCCAGGCACATGCCAGCCCCAAAACTTTGATATCTGCATCTTTGCTGTATTTCTGAGTAATTCCTTTTGTCCCACCCCCTTCACATGTCAAGTTAGCAAGCTTCCCCATCTGGCCAACATTGTGTAGTCAGAGGGAGAGGGAGAAGGGGTGATTCCTCTCTCATCCTTCTCCAGTGCTTGGCTGGATTTCCACAAGAAACAAGTTATCTGAGCTGGGCCAAACTAGCAGTACCCTCTTACCTGGACAAGTGAACAAGCGGAAAAACCAAATGAGCAGCAAAGCCAACCACACTACACGGTTATTGCTTCACTGTCTGGCATTCTCTTCCTGCCAGAGCTCCGTCCAATTCCACAGGCCATGGGAAGTAGTGTGAAAGCCTAATTTTCAATGGAGGAGACAGTCAAGGTGGTAACATTGGAAGAGGAGCTGGCTGGGTCTTGGTGGAGCTCAACAGCCTTCCAGTTTGAAAAGATGCCCCTCTACTGGGTGACTAACAGAGTAACTTTACATGGAATAACAAAATACGTTTTATTTTCTTAGAATTCACATCAAATGTAAAATTTCAATAAAGGAAAGCTCTAATACACATAACTGAATGGGAAACTTGCCAAAATGCTGAAAAACCAAATGAGTATGGCACTTCCCATGAGTAACAGAACTGGAAATGCTGCAAATCCAGAGCTTGGGACAGAGAAATCACTGCTCATAAAAGCATTGCATTTTTTTCAATAAACATCTCAAACTGGATGGTAGGCAATCAGTGGCAGTACATCTTCATAAATGCGAGTAATACTGCTTTGCAGAAGGTCTCATGCCTTGGCAAATGAACAAGCAGGGCAGGCACTGTCACAAGCAGAAGAAAGGACAGCCAGTGCTTAAATATTTGTTTAGCCTGCCCCAGATCCACTCCCCCCCCGATCCGGATCCGGATCCGAAAATACCCACGTTCGCTTTGTATTCATCAAACAACTTCTTGAGTCTTGCTTGGAAAGCTATTAAAACACTGGCAATCAGGCCAGAGATCAAAAGGAACAACAAGACACCCATAACTATTGCAACGATATTTAGAATCTTGGCTTTCTTGCCATATCTAGTTGCATCTTCAGCATTTCCAGCGACTTTGCAATCCCTTGCCTGAAGGGGAGAGAATTTTTACAAACAAACAAACAAACACATGAGAATTAACATTGGAAACATTTGCACATGTTTCCATGGCTGTTGTGTAATCATAATCGAATCTAGAGTTTCTTCTTCAGTGCTATTAGCGACCAAAGGATTGTGCAAAATTAAAGTTCCTGCTTCCCAAAAGGTTGCATCCTGTTCTAGCCTCAGCTTCACCTGTCTTCATTCTTATTCTTTTAATGAGAGCCCACCAACCCTTCTAGGCCCAAGGAAGTATTTGGAATGTTGAGACTGTAATAAGAACCAACTCCTGTTTTCTTCTTCTCTCCCAAGACAGACAGAAGCACATGTGCCCACCTGCACATTCACTTTACTTTTCCATGAGCAAAAATCAAATCCAGTAAATTTTAAATGGATCCTCTTGAATGTGCATTATTTTATACAAGCCACACAAACCCCAACCCCCATGATTAAAGCTTACACTGACAGACTGAACAGTAAAAATCACAGGTGTGTTGCTTCCCATTACCTCAAAAAACATTTATTCAAAACACAGAGCCTCATTACTTTTGCATAGGATGACAACAAAACCACCCACAAAACTCAGACTATATCTATGGACACAGAGGTGACCAATGATTTGATGGTGGTTTTAAGGTGATCCCTTGTAAAAAAAATGAAGAATTAAAAGTTGAGATCTATAAGATTATGTGTCTCAGATCCAGAGACCACTGGATCTGTGATCTTTACAATTTAGTCAAAGGAAACAAGGTGATCGTTGTTTGAAGAAGAACCTAGAAACAAATTCTGCCATTTCAAGAGCATCTGTTCTCACTTCTCTCCCCATTTTCGCAGAACACAGATATGCACACAAACAATGCACACACTCAGGGGCATAGGAAGTGGGGGCGGGGGGGGCACCCGCCCCAGGTTCCATCATGGAGGGGGGTGACAAATTATCAAGGAACAATTACTGCCCTACTAGGGCGGTTCATTAAAAAACGTTTGTTTGTTTTTAAAAAATGCCTGCTCCAAAGGTCTTATCTTACTACTCTAGGGATTATATAGCTATATATGAAATTTCATGCATATCAGTTAATATCTTGACCCTCCTCCACGAAAATAGCTATTTACTTGGCCGTTTTCCTATGTCGTGAAGGCTGAAATTTCAATTCAGTGGAGCACTTACTGTTCCCAACCCTAACCCTGGGGAAAGCCATCTAATTAGACTTTAATTTGATTTTGACATGTTTTTAGGAGGTAATTTAATTATTGTTTGATTTTATACCAATGTTATGTATCTGATGATAGCCGCCCTGAGCGCGACTTTGGCCGGGGAGGGCAGGATATAAATAAAAGTTTATTATTGTTGTTATTACTTATTATTATTCCTTTGTTAGAAAATATGAAATAACGTAAAAACATTTTTGCAGGCAAAAACTAAAATAAAAAATTAATCAATGTGTGGTGGGGGGGGCGGTTGACAAGAAATTTTCCGCACCGGGTACCACCTGACCTTCCTATGCCTCTGCACACACTTCACTTTCCCAAGGGATCTGTGTAAAAAGTTGAATCTAGTAAAATTACTCTGAGCCTTGATACAGGTAGGTAGCAGTGTCGGTCTGCCATAGTCAAAACAAAATAAAAAATAAAAAAAAATCCTTCCAGTAGCACCTTAGAGATCAACTAAGTTTGTTCTTGGTATGAGCTTTCGTGTGCATGCACACTTCTTGAAAAACACATCCTATACGGTACAGCTGAAAGAGGAAGTGAGAGTGTCAAGCTTCCAATTTCCTCCTTCAAATGTACTTTCATGGGAGAAAACAGTAACCCTCACCATCACACTACCACCTTATGATGGAGGCAGTAAGCGGGGAGGCAGTAAGGGGCGTTGAAGGCACCAGAAAATACTTCAAAGGTGTCACTGTGCCCACAGGTGCCACAACTGGAGACCCCCTGCAGACATTAACTATCAATCCCCAAATGGTGCCCAAGACTGTATCTTAATAACTAAGACAGTAAGAGGGATTGGAGGGCATTTTCTTCTCAAATGTACCAACAATCCTATTAATATAACTGATGTATTAGTGTTCCCTCCCTCCCTCTCTCTCTCTCTCTCTCCATACACACACGAATGAGTTGTATTCTGAAACTCATCCATCTCAAAGCTAGAGAATATGAAAATTAAAGAGCCTTGCCTACTGCTACAGTGTCATTCAGTAATTTATACTGCTGAATCCTAACACTTTCAAGCAAAACAGGCCATGTGCCTCTGAATATGTCCTCCACACCTCATTTTTTAGTAGAAAAATGATAAAAAATATGAAATGTATGTCTTCTGTGGTGGATATGGAATTACAGGAGATGGGAAACTTTTAATGTCTTTGGGGTGTGTTTGTGTGTGGGAAATTCCTTGGAAAGCGGACAGGGATGAACTTTTGAGAGTTTAACACATTTCAGATAGGGGTTTATACCTGTGTAACTGGCAGAAATCCAACAGGTGATGCTTCTCCCAACACAATGGGAACCAGGGAGCCACAGCTGTTGGATTTCTACTTTCCCAGAGATGCTGAGAAAAGTACAAAGGCTGCTTAGAAAGGGCAACGCTAGGATCTGAGTCAAGGTTGGAGGAAAGTGAGGAGCTGTCCTAGAAAGGGCAGGAAACGAAGCAAGAACCGGGGTGTACAATATATTCTGGGCCAGACAAAAATATTGCCCAGCCATTTTGAGGGAGGGGGGTGTCGGTGGAAACTAAAGTGAGGGGTGAGGAGGGCACACAGCTGGAGGATTTACTGGCGGAGCTTTCCCGCCTTTTCTTGGCGCCTTCACCTTGATGGAGTAGACGAGGTCTGCGAAGCCGAGGCAGCAGGCGTTCATGAAGGAGAAGTTGCACATCGACCAGAGCACCTAGTCCTTGGGCTGCTCGACGACGAACGGGTAAGGGCAGATTGTGATGGTGTCGCCGCCGATCATCTCGACGCTGTAGGGCCTCAGGTTGACGTCTATGGCACTTTCCAGCTCCATGGTGGCCGAGAGCTGCTAGTGCTGGCGGGAGACAGCTGAGGAAGAGGAGGTCCCGCCACCCGTGAGGGTGGGGGAGGGCTCTCCACGGCCTCTGATTAGTAAGGAGCGGCCTCTGGAGCACGGAGTGCTGGGGCCTCTGTCCTGCTCCTCGAAAACGGGAGCGGAGCAGGGCAAACAGGGCAATGGATATACCGTATATCCCTGGAGGGCAGGGGAGGGAAGGTGGGTTTGTTCCCAGAACCGCAGGGGAAGCTCAGCGGCGGTCCTGGGGAGGCTCAAGGTCTTATCCCGCCCGCTATCTAGCAGCAGCCTGAAGAAAAGGAACCGCTGTGTATCACACACTGGTAATTCTCCAGCAAGCTTTTAGCGTAGTGTTAAAAAAAAGGGGGGGGAGTTTGAGAACTACCGTCAGAAAGTAAAGGGGGGATTATATAACAAGCTATAGATTAGGGCCCCACTCTCTTGGGGGCCCCCCCAAAAAATTAAAGGAAAGAAAAAAACCCTGGATGTACATTTCCAAAATATAAGATAAAAACCAAATAAAATACAACCTAAATACAGCAACAGTGTTTTGTGTTCTGTAGGCTCCTATGATGTAAGTAATGGGCCCGCCTGCTAGCCTGCTCCCTAAAATTACCATATAGCATATATTCAACACAAAAAAGAGCAACAATTTGTTGTTGAGAAAGGACAGCTGCACATATAAAGGGCCCCATTACCTTCAATAGCTTAGGGCCTCATCAAACCTAAATCCAGTCCTGGAGACAGGCCTTATAATAATAATAATAATAATTTTTTATTTGTACCCCGCCCATCTGGCCGGGTCTCCCCAGCCACTCTGGGCGGCCTCCAACAAATATTAAAATACATCAAAATCACAAGTTAAAAACTTCCCTAAACAGGGCTGCCTTCAGGTATTTTCTGAATGTAGGATAATTATTTATCACTTTAACCTCTGCTGGGAGGGTGTTCCACAGGGCGGGCGCCACTACCGAGAAGGCCCTCTGCCTGGTTCCCTGTAGCTTTGCTTCTCGCAGTGAGGGAACCGCCAGAAGGCCCTCGGCGCTGGATCTCAGTGTCTTTCATTGCATTGTTTCATTTCAACCCTTGTACCCTGCTTTTACTTTCAAAAAGAGGAGCTAAAGGGTCTGGCACATGGGTGTAGCGGGGCTAAATCAAGTCAATAAATAAAAATACTTAACTAAGTGGCCAATTGCCTCGCAGATAACTTGGTTCTGCTCCCCCCCATAAAGCCTGCCCCCCTCAAATCCTGGGTACGCCCATGGTCTGACAAATGGCCAAGTATGTGAGAAAGGCAGCTAGTCTAACTTCTTCTAACTTCTTAAAAAACAAAACACTGAAATAATCTTGTCAACAAAATTTTTGTTCAGTACCAAAAGGGGACTGGAGAACAGTTCATTTAGTAAACAGTTGTATTCAGCTAACTTTTACTCCTAGGTCCATAATTTCCACGAATCTCCTCTGAATAGAAGTTAACTGAATGTTGTATTTGTATATTTTGGCACACATAGTGTTACCATAAACAACCAAATCACCACACAATTGTGAACGTTTTGTTGGCACCATGATTTTGTTGCTATACCCAACCTGTTGCTGAATGGTTCAGTCACGTGAACATTATACATTCTGTTATATCACTTATATATGGCTTTGTTAATCTTGTGGCTTAATTGAAGGACTATTACGGTAATTTTTCAGAAGAGTATTCCAGTAAATCTTTTATTACATTTTCAACCATTGTGTGGTGGTTTTGGTTGTTTATGGTTCATATTACAGTGGTACCTCGACTAGCGAACGACTCGTTTTCGCCTAACGAAGGACTTCCGGGGGGGGGAATGGCCGCCGCTAGCGAATTTCTTCGCCTAAAGAACAGACGTCGCGGCCGCTTTGAATAGGCTTTCTTCGCCTAATGAATTCCCCCCCCCCCCAATGCAGTCCTATGGGGATTCGCAGAACGACGTTTTTCGCCTAACGGAAATCGCGTGGGAACGCATTATTGTTAGGCGAGGTACCACTGTATCACCACAGTGATACTTTATGCTGTTTGTGTTTACACATAGTGTTACACCTTTATGTTCCTCTAGAAAATATATTGTGTATTTTCCCTGCCTGACACACAGCAACCCAAAAACCTGACCTGTTGAAACTCCAGCTTGTTGCAGAGATTCAGTTGCCTAGTCCAGGTAACAGGTTGTATGCAGTGATTTTTTCTGGGGGACGCAGGGGTACACTTACCCCTAAACATTTTATGAATCTAAGTTTGGCCTCATTGAGGGCCAGTATTTCAATATGAGTAGGAAAATGAGAGTACCCCTAAACATTTTTTTAAAGAAAAAAGCACTGGTTGTATGACACTATTCCTGCTTTGCCCAGCTCTAATTATCTAGTTAAAAGTCCCTTTCTCTTGCCCTATTGATTTATCTACAGTGGCACCTCGGGTTACAGACGCTTCAGGTTACAGACGCTTCAGGTTACAGACTACACTAACCCAGAAGTAGTACCTCGGGTTAATAACTTTGCTTCAGGATGAGATCAGAAATCGCGTGGCAGCAGCAGCAGGAGGCCCCATTAGCTAAAGTGGTACCTCAGGTTAAGAACAGTTTCAGGTTAAGAACGGACCTCCAGAACGAATTAAGTTCTTAACCCGAGGTACCACTGTATATCCACTTGGCGGTTGACAAACGTTTGCCAATAATAATAATAATAATAATAATAATTTATTTATACCCCAGCCACTCTGGGCAGCTCCCAACAGAATTAAAAGCACAATAAAACATCAAACATTAAAAACTTCCCTAAACAGGGCTGCCTTCAGATGTCTTCTAAAAGTCAGATGGTTATACTGATAATTTCTTCTTGTTGTAACATGTTCATGGGGTACTCAGATTTCAGATCTAATTTGGAACCTCTTTTGACATTTGTCACAATTCAGCATATTTCCTTTTTCCTGCTTCTTTGTCCTGGGCTAAAGCAGGCTCATATTTTATACAGGTTACTTTACTCCCAGTGCTGAGAACTCTGCATTAGAAAATAAACAACTAGAAACTAGCTATCTAAGCCTGCATAGGCTTGCTCCTTTCTACAATCTGAGTACACATGAAAATGTTTTTTAGCCTGATTCAAGAAAAAACATTTCATTGTCTCAGAGTTCAGTTCTTTACTTCCTTAGATAAGCCTAAAAACTGAGAAATGTTTATAAAGCAGAACGTTTCCCAACAGCAGCTGAAAGGCTACAAAGCAAAACACCAGGGCAGGACTACAGTGAAGAATTCTCCTGATGACCAAACCATACAAGACATGGTAGATTCATGATCATGAACTCAACTGATGTGAGGATGTGATCTTAAGACAATTATTGAGGTGCGTGGGACTGATTTTCCTCAAAGCACCATATTTAGAGATGACCAATCGGAATCACCCTGAAGAAAGCGCTATTAGCTTTGCAGTGGGAGAAATTAGGGTAGCCCAGTGTAAAAGAAGCAGGGTGCCTGTACCTTTAATAGTTATATAAAAGAGAGAGTTTCAACTGACATTACAAACTGAGATTCCCTCTTCTGCACAATAATAAATTGGGGGGGAGGGTAGTCTTATTGTCTTTTTGCACCACTACCCCACAAGAATGGCAGTTATACATATTGTAAATGCCCTGTGTTTCAGATCTCTATGGGCAATAGAACACGCTGGGCTATAGGAAATATAAAGATGTATGGAAATGGACCAGGAGTCTCCATTACCTGTCTCTCTTTTCCCCAGCACCTCTCCCCTCTCTGTGCACTGGAGAGATCTTGGTCCAGACACCAATATCTTTTTTTTTTTTTTAGATTTTATACAAGCATTTATTTTAAACTTACTTTATTCATTAATTTAATTTAATTCATTTCAAAATTCTTCTTCCTCTCTTTTTTTTTTTAAATGATTTTTATTAGTTTCATCTTATATTCACACTTAGATCTATGTCTTATTTAATTACATATACAGAACTCTTTGCCCCGCCGGGCTTTGCCTTCCCTCCCTCCTTTCAATGGTTTTATTAACTTAAGCTTTCTTTAACGCTTTGATTTCTCTTTATCTCTGACATTTTTCATTAATCACTTTTGATTTCCTGTCAGAGATTATTCATTTCTCATCAGATAAGTATTACAACAGTCCTGTAAGTGTGTTTAAGTTTCTACAATTTTCTCTTAAGTATTCTATAAATTTACTCCAGTCCTCCACAAACTTCCGGTCGTCCTGGTTCCTGATCCTGCCCGTCATCTTCGCCAACTCGGCATAGTCCATCATTTTTTGTTGCCAGTCCTCTAATGTAGGTACTTCTTGTTGTTTCCACCTTTGGGCTACTAAGATCCTTGCAGCAGTAGTCGCATACATGAATAATCTTTGTTCTTTTTTGCCAATTTCTTCTCCCATTAGCCCAATCAAGAAGGCCTCCGGTTTCTTGGGAAACGTGTATTTCAACATCTTCTTAAGTTCGTTATAAATCATTTCCCAAAATACTTTAATCTTATCACAAGTCCACCACATGTGATAAAATTCTCCATCTTTCTTTTTACATCTCCAACATAGTCTATCTTTCATTCTGTACATCTTTGCCAGTTTAACCGGCGTCATGTACCAACGATACATCATCTTAAGTACGTTCTCCTTCAAAATTGTGCAAGCCGTAAAATTTAAATTTTGATTCCATAATTTAATCCATGTATCCAATTCAATATTATACCCAAAATCCATCGCCCATTTGATCATTACCTCCTTTACCTCTTCGTCTTTTGTGTACCATTCTAATAAGTAATTATACATTTTTGACAACAATTTCCCCCCCCTTCCACCAATTCCACCTGAAATTTTGATTTTTTAGTTTCAAATCCATATTTCTTCTTATCTGATCTTAATACATCATTAATCTGGTGATACTGTAACCAACCTGTGAAATAATCCTTTATTTGATCATATGGTTTCAATTTGACCCCTTCTTCTGTTTCCATCAATATTTCCTCATAGGTGGCCCATCTCCCCTCCATATTTGTCTTTTTAACAGTTACTGCTTCTATGGGTGATAGCCATCTAGGTGTCTTTCTCTCTAATAGTGTCTTGTACCTTTCCCATACCTCAAAAATTGGCTTTCTTATGACATGACTCAGGAAATCTTTGTGAACCTTCACCTTTTCATACCAGATGTATGAATGCCAACCATAACGGTTGTTAAAACCTTCTAGGTCTAATAGATCTCCATCCTCTAGGGTTAACCAGTCTCTCAGCCAGCATAAACACGATGCCTCGTAATACAGTTTTATATCTGGCATTGAAAAGCCACCCCTTTCCTTTTTGTCAATCATCAGTTTATGTTTTATTCTGGGCACTTTCCCTTGCCATATAAATCTATTAAACACCTTTTGCCACTCTTTTAATTGGCCTGTGCCTTTTACGATAGTTATCATCTGAAATAGAAATAATAGTTTGGGTAAGGCATTCATTTTGATGGCTGCGATTCTGCCCATCAGGGACATACTCAACCTATTCCACGTTTCTATCTCTCTCTTAATCTCCTTCCATACTGGTATGTAATTGTCCGAAAATAAGTTGATGTTTCTCGGGCTGAGCCAAATCCCTAGATATTTTACCTTTCTCGTTACCATTACATCAACTTTTTGTTGCAACAGATCCACTTGTTCTTTTGTCATATTTTTAACCAGCATTTTTGTTTTCTTTTTATTTAGTTTAAACCCTGCCAGTCTCTCAAATTCCTCGATTTCTTTAAATGCTTCTTGGACACTAACTTGCGGTTCCTCTAATGTTAAGACCAGATCGTCCGCGAAAGCTTTTAGCTTATATTCCTTCGTTCCTACTTTGACACCTTTTACCAATTCGGCCTTCCTTAAATTCGTTGTTAGCACTTCAAGTACAGTAATAAAAAGCAATGGGGACAGCGGGCACCCGTCTTGTACCCTTCATTATTTTAAAACTTTCCGATAAGTTGTTATTAACGATTAATTTAGCATTTTGATCCGAATATATTGCATCGATACCTTTCAAAAAAAATTCTCCTAATCCCAACAATTCTAATTTTTTTTTCAAGAATAACCAAGAAATTTTATCAAATGCTTTTTCCGCATCAATGAATATTAAAGCAGCCTGTTTATCAATTCTCCTTTCCAAATATTCTATAATGTCTATTATACTACGTACATTTTCTTTCATTTGACAGCCAGGTAAAAAACCATTTTGGTCCTTGTGTATTGCCTCCTTCAATACCCACTTTAACCTATTTGCCAAAATGTCAGCGAACAATTTATAATCGTTATTTAATAACGAAATTGGTCGGTAATTTTTGACGTCTAATAAGTCCGTATCTTGTTTTGGGATTAGTGTGATATACGCCTCACTCCATGAATTCGGTATCTTCCCCTCCTCTAAGATGTTGTTCATTACATTCACTAATATCGGTGCCAGTTGTTCTGATAATACTTTATAATATTTTGAGGGTAACCCATCTGGTCCTGGTGTCTTTCCTGTTTTCATCCTTTTTATCGCCATTTGTACTTCCGCTAAGGTTATTGGTTCGTTTAATTGGTCATGTCTTTCCTTCGTAATCTCTTTTAGTCTGTGTTTTCTTAAATATTGTTCTATCTCTTCTTCATCTTCTGTCTCCTTCTGGTATAAGTCTTTGTAAAATCTCTGGAAGACTTTCCTGATCTCTTTAGGGTTTTCAGTTACTTCATTGTTCTTATTTATCTTTGTTATCAAATTCTGTGTTTGTCGTTTTTTAAGTTGCCATGCAAGGAGCTTCCCTGTCTTATTCGCGTATTCAAAGTTCCGTTGTTTCATCCATCTTATCTTCCGTTCAATCTCTTGATTTACAATCATCGAGAACTGCGATTTTAACATCTTGATGTCTTTCTTAGTCTGTACGCACCCTGGTTTTGATATTAATTTTTTCTCATTCTCTTTAAGATGTTTTAGGATTTCTTCCTTCTTCTTCTCCCTCTCTTTCCTTTTAAAGCTGTTTTGCTGTATTAAGAAGCCCCGCATGACCGCCTTGCTTGCGTCCCAGACCATATTTAAACTCGTTTCCTTATTCAAGTTTAAGTCAAAATAGTCCTTTATCGTATTCATAGCCTTCTCCACGACTTTCTGGTCATCCATCAAACCTTCATTCATCCTCCATCTGAATGTAGTTTGATCTCCTCTCATTTCCATATAAATTGAGTTGTGATCCGACAAGGTTCTTGGAAAGATTTCAACTTTATTCACCCTTATCATTAATTCTTTTGATATCCAGATATAATCTATTCTCCCCGAGCTCTGATTTGGCTCTGAGAAGAATGAGAATTGTTTTGTTGTTGGGTGTTTCCATCTCCAACTATCGATTAGACCAAGATTCTCCGTCATCATAAAAAATGGTTTGGGTAGTTTCCCTTCAAAAGTATCTTTCTTCCTTGCTGATCTGTCCATTTCCGGCACTACCACTCCATTTAAATCCCCCATCAGTATTATTTTCTGGTCCATATATTCCATCACCTTCTCATTCAATTTTTTAAAAAATTCGGCCTTCTTTTCATTTGGTGCGTACACTCCTATTATTAACAATTTTTGACCTTGAACTGTCATTTGGACCATAATTACTCTTCCCTCCTCATCTTTAAATATTAATCTTGGCTCATATTTCTCTTTTATATATATCACCACCCCTCTCTTTTTATTCACATCTGCCGTCACGAAATCTATTCCCAATCGTTTATCAAGATTCTTTTATGTTTCTTAGCCACATGCGTCTCTTGCAAACATATGACATCCAAATTTTGTTTAATTAAAACATGTTCAACTTTATTTCGTTTCAATTTACAGTTTAAACCATTGATATTCCAGGACAGCAATTTCAGCGACATCTTAGGTGGTTTTTATGCTTCCAATTGAGTTTCTTTATTTTTATCTCCTTTGTCTTCTTCCTGTTCTCCAATTTCTTCTATTTCTTCTTCTTCTTCCACTTCTTCCTCTTCTTCCTCTCCTCCTACTGCACCTCCATCCTCTTCCTTCTTTTTATTCAGGCCCAACTCTTTCGGGTATCTCCTTTTAAATTTGTTCAGTTCCTGGGGGGTTGTTATTTTAAATCTTTTCTCTTTGAAGTAAAAAGATAAACCTTCTGGGAATTCCCATCGGTACCGCACTCCTATTCTTCCTAGGATCCCTGCAAGTTGTTTATATTCTTCTCTTTTGCGTAAAAATCTTGGTGGCACCTCTTTAAAGACCCAAATTTCTCTTCCTTCGATGACCAGCTTCTGTTCGTAACTCAATTTCAAAATCTCATTTCTTATTTCCATAGAATTGAACATCACTAGACAATCTCCGGGAAGCTTCTTTGCTCTTGCCTTAGCCGACTTCACTCTTATTCTGAAGGCACTTACAATTGCATAGTCCATTTCCTCATTTTTAATGCCTAACCACTTTGCCAGTTCCTCCATTAATTTCACTCTTATATTCTCATTTGCTTCCTCTGGGATCCCCCTAAATTTAAGATTCTGCTGTTTCTGTCTGAGTTCTAGGAGTGCGATATTATCCAAAATGTCCTCTTGGATCTTTCTTAATTCAGCTATCTCTCCCTTTACTTTTTCTGTCTCCTTCTTGGCCTCTCGTAAATCTTTTTGGGTTTTTTTCACTGCATCCTCTGTTACTTTATATTTTCCTGCTAGGTCTTTTATTTGTTCTGATATTTCCTCTACCACCTTTTCCACTTTTTGATCAATGGTTCCCTGTAAGTCTGTTATTTTTTTCTCAATATTCTGTTCACTTAGCCTAATTTCTTTTCTAATCTCTGACAAGAGCCCCTCCCACTCCTTCCCTTCCTCCACTTTTGATTGTCTTCTCTCTGTTGGTGTTGCTGCGGTCTTTCCACCCCTCATTGTGGTTTTTAACAATTCTTACTTTCCTGCAGTTCCTACTTTCTTCCTCTGGGGGTCCCAGCCTCCTCGGGTCTCTGCTTTATTTTAATAATTTCTGCACTTATATTTGCGTCCGCTAGGTGGCCTCCCTTCCTTTCCTCACTCTCACTCTCACTTCCTTCTTTTACCACACGTTTTATAGTGATACTTTCAGTTTCTTTGTTACTGCTTTGTTGCAATCTTCCGCTACAAATTTCCCCCTCTCAGATCTCACTACCCCAGGCAACCCCCAAACACAAGTCCCCTTTGTTACAACAACAATAAATCTCTTGGGTAAGGGCTTTTAGCCAGTTCACATTTTACAGTCCACTCTTTAATTCCAACTTTTAAAGTCCCACCTATAAAACAGTTCTACAGTGAGAGTCCAAAAAGGAGTAGAAAGAGCAAAAAATAAAAAATAAAAAAAGACCAAAGAGAAAAAGAAAAGCTTTCAGTTATTGTAATCCGTTAAGGGTCGTTACCCCCCGTTTTATCTTCAGCCACTTGCCGGCTTAATCCTGCTCCCTGGGAGAGCCCACAAGAGTTCCGCCATTTCGCCACCTATCCGCCATCTTCTCCCGTTCAACCTTCCTTTGTGTATTGAATGGAGTCTAGGGAGAGCATAGGAAGCAGAAGCGGTTCTTCAAATACGGACCCCCCTCTCCCCTCGCCAAGTTGAGGGAGTGTAAATTGATTATTTCTGCTACCCTCCGATGTTCTTTTTTCAAAGGGTGGTCACCATCCAAGATAGAAAAGACGAAAGAAATAGTCTAGCTACGTTCCGAAATCAGGGGGGGGGTGAGGAACAACGGGTCGTCTTTTAGTTCCCTTAATTTGACGTCCCCCAGGACCTCGGGAAGTTTTAATCACTACAAACGTCTCTTATATTATAAAGTGAAAAACGCTGTCAGACCAGGTTCCTGTCTTTCGATAGGGCTCCTGAGTCTTCCCCAGCTTCTACTCACACCACAGGTTCGCCTCGCATTTTCCACTACTGCCGTTTTGTCAGCGCCATCTTACACACCGTTGTCGGGACGGACTCCCTTTTTTCGCCTCACAACTCACGACTCTTCAGAATCTTCTTATATATTTCATGGAAACGGGCTGCTTTCATCAGGTGCCTGAGACTGCACAGCTCCGGGATCGGGATGTACCCCACGCGCATCCACCGCTCAATCCTTCCCGGAGTTCTCTCTCTCAAGAGAACCCCGAAAATTGGAGAGTCGAAAGGGACGCTGCCAGGTACCCAGTCCCTCGCGGTAGTCCCCCGCGAGGTTACGAGGTCCGCATAGTCTTTGCGTGACCTCTTTTTCCCGGTGCTGCTCGAAACCCCCAGGAGGAGATTTCGCGCACCCGACGATGTCCGCAGCTCCGCCGGAAGTCGGTCCAGACACCAATATCACCCACCCTCCATAACAATCATGCTTATTGTTTAGGACTGTCACCTTATAACTTGGGCCTAAGTTTAACCTTCCTGAGTGCTCACTGGAAGGACAGATCCTGAAGTTGAGGCTCCAGTACTTTGGCCACCTCATGAGAAGAGAAGACTCCCTAGAAAAGACCCTGATGTTGGGAAAGATTGAGGGCACAAGGAGAAGGGGACGGCAGAGGATGAGATGGTTGGACAGTGTTCTTGAAGCTACTAACATAAGTTTGGCCAAACTGCGAGAGGCGGTGAAGGATAGGCATGCCTGGCATGCTCTGGTCCATGGGGTCATGAAGAGTCAGACACGACTGGACGACTTAACAACAAAGCTTAAAGGAAGACAAAGATTCTGTAGGGATTTTTTATCAAGGGCAGTTTTTTCATCCCCGCCCGACTCGCTTTGCTTGCCAAAAAGAAACAAAACCCTTCCCTTAAAAGTAAACGAGTCCCATGTCTTTAGAAATTCAGTCAACTGGATTTATTTATGAAATTATTTGCTGAGTTGCCCTACAACTGATTTCTGTTTACTGCAGCAGGTTGCCCTTCCTTCGTGACAAGGATCATTTATTCCATTGTGATGCCAGTGGATCTGACCAACTGAACTCCAGCCTTTTGGCCCTAATAATGAAAAAGGAGGGATACAGTGTGATAGTGGCAGGCTTTCCAACACTTGTGCAAAGCGGGATAGAACTCACACCTATATCTGTTGCACAGAAGAGGCATTTTCTTTCTTACAGCTATTACAAGTCAATGAGACTTTTCCCTTACCGGTCATCCTATAAAACTCAAAAGCTGTATAAACACAGGTCTCTGCTATAAAAGTAGCCTGTGAAAGAAGCTCAAAATCTTGCAAGTCAAGTTTATGTATATAACTACAGTTTAAATGTTAGAACATCAGTCTCTCCCAGTCTCTTTTCTTTGGCTCCACCATGTGGCTAGAAGAAAAAGCGCAAGGAGTCAAAAAGTACTGTAGAGAGTTTTAAGATTAAACAATGGTATTATTGTATGGGATAGACTTTTGAACACCACTTGATCAGATGTGTGAATTGGTTTCCTTACTAGACAGGGGGTGTGTGTGTGTGCTGGTGGAATTGTGTTAAGATTAAAAAATATTGGAATTTAATATATGAGGAAATGAAAAAAATATTAAAACTAACTTTTCTAAAGACACCGGAAGCAATGTTACTAAGTATAGTTCCAAGTATAGTTCTAAGTATAGTTCTAAGTATAGTTCCAAGATCAATACCGGAGGATAGGAGAAATATATTTTTGTATGCTTCTGCTGCGGCCAGGAGACTACTGGCACAATGCTGGGAAACAGAGGAAACTCCAACTTTACAGGAATGGTATAATAAATTGATAGAATACATGAACTTAGCTAAAATGACGGCTATAATTAGAGATATCTCGAAACAAAGGATTAAAAGAGAGTGGAGATATGTTGAGGACTATTTAGGGGAAAAAGGAATAAGTACCGAATTAACGATCTGCTTAGATTAAGATAAGGAATTAGAGGAAATAAGGATGACAAGTGAGTATATATGTATATATATATATATGACAGATAGGTGACTATATGGAGGATTAACAAAGGAAGAGAATCGCAAAGTAACTAGGAAAGATATATAGAAAACATGAAGAACGGTAGGAAGTCTTTTTAAATTTTTAGGGGGGTGGGGGGATAGGGAGGGGGGAGGAGGGAGATGGGGATTGTATAAGAATGATATAGGAATATAAGATATGAATGATATAGGAATGTATGTATAATTGAGGATAAGAGTGTTATATGAATGCTAGGGATGAGAAAGAATATGGTGGTATGTAAGGAGAAGGGGTGAGTGAGGGAGGGGTTAAAAGTATGAAAGTATGATGGTATGATGAGTAGATGTATTGTGGGAAGATGATTGAATGTATTGTGAATTGAATTTTTGGTTTGTTTTGTTTGTTTTAATATGTTTTGAATTGTCAATAAAATAAAATTTTAATTAAAAAAAAATTATAGACTGGTCATTTCTTCATCAGAGGGCAAACAGGCAAATTTAGCAGGGGATCAAATACTTTTTCCCCTCACTATAAGGTTGGAGACTCCTGCCTGAAACCATGAAGAACTGCTGCCAGTCAGTGTAGACAATACTGAGCTACATGGACCAATGGTCTGACTCAATATAAGGCAGCTTCCTATATTCCTATGACAAGACTGTCCCACCACCAAGACCGCCCAATTTCTGAACAGACTGCAAGTTAAATCCTACTTCAAACACCTGCCAACAGGGCAGGATCCACTGGAACAGAGTACATCAGGCTAGCTGCCCTCCAGCCCCCCTCTGCTCCTCCCTGCCTCCCACACGACATAGGCAGTGTGAAGTGACCTCATTCTATTTAACAGTAGGGCCAGTCCTATGCCCCTCAGTCAACTCCAAAATGGCTCCATAAATGGCTATGCTCCAGGAATCTCATGGGAGCTATATTGCAGTCTTACATATGCAAAATAATTTTGTGCAACTAAAGATGAAATCTTATGTGCTTCACAGTGAAAATGTATAGATAGGATTTGATTGCTTGAGTTGTTGGGGAACCCATTAGAATGCATCTTTTCCTCTTTTAACCACTACAGAAATGCTTTTATTTATTTAGGCCATCATAGGAGCATCTATCAACTTTCAAGATGTAGATAATCTGTTTTACAGAGTCCTATCTTCTTAACTTAGGCATCCTTCAACATAGTGCCAGCAAGACTCTCACTGTCCACCACTGACACGCAAGCGGCCTGTATAGGTCAGCTTCCATCCTAATCATTCAGCAACCATTTGGGGTGATTATAAAATGGCTATCACATGATTAGGATGGGAGCCTCCCATACAGAGGCACAGCTTCTTTGTACCATCAAATTAGAACAATACAGTGCACCACACAGTAAAAATTATAAATCCAGAACTTGTCAAATACCACAATGGCACAAAAACATTGATCAGAGGCATGGATTCTAAAGATTCTTACAATGCATTCTCTCCAATACATGTGTACTGTGTGTACTGTGATTTGATTGTGATTCTGTTTGGAACACCTGTTTAAAAAATTATGAAAATTCATTAGAACATATGCCTTGGGTCCATGTTTTTGTGCCACTGCAGTGCATTTTTGTTCCATGGTGGTGGTAAACAGCCAATCTTTTCATTTTACTGCGCAGCCGGCAGACACCAATGTAAGCTTTAACTTGATAGTGGTTTGCAGGGCATCTTATGTAATAATCATACAAGAGGATCACTGTTTTATTTGCTAGACTAGTAAATTAAGCCCGTTGAAATAAGGGGCGCTAGAAGAGATGTGTTGAAAGTTGTTAATAAATTGTATAAGGAGAGTTGTAGTTTAGGAGCATGCATTTGTTTGTTATTGTATTTATTGCGGCAAATAGAGTAAGGACGGCAAGCTACTGTCTGGCAAAACGGTCGCTCGCAGAATGACCATTTAACCAGACAGCGTGGTTAACAGCTCAAATCTGCGGGGGTGGGGATCGCCTATTGGTCCGTACGCTCCAATCCCTGCGTCAGTGGAGAGCATGCTCAGTAGCGATTTCCACTGACACACGGAAAGCTACGGAGGGACACAGGCACTTTATTATATAGGATACTACTTTTACCTTCTTGCTGTTTTGTGGTGGTGCCCATATCACTTTTTCACAATGCTAAATGCACCCAGGCCCAAAGGATTGAGGAACACTGATTTCTAATCAGAGCAGTATGCCAGCTATAGCTGAAGGGAGCTGTTAAGTGAACACTGTTAAATAATGAGCAGTATGACCATGATGATGCTGGGTCCCAAAAGGTTGAATGCCACATTCTACCAACCAAATTCTTAAGACTTAAAAAACTCAAAAGTATTAACCTTTCTAGTTGAAAGATGCAACATTAGTTCAATACATAGTTTCACCCTGATAGGGGAGTCAAACAAGAACTACCCAAACACTACTGTTTTTTTAAAAATGCAGTGGGGGTCCTAAATGTTTCCATCCTGAATAGTTTTAACTGTTTTTACCAATAAGAAAACTGTTTCCACAGAAACAGAAGGATATGCCTTTATTTGCAGAGAATTCACCAGAGATTTCATATTTCAATACATGAAAGCTCTAATACACACTTTAACTGAGAAACTTGTGGAAAAAACTGAAAACTGAAACAGAAAGAGTGATGGTTCCCATCAACATCATGAACTAGGAAAGCCACAAATCCAGACTTTAGGACAGAGAAAACATCACTCAAAAATTGAGACAGGTATTGAGAAACACAAACTGGATAAAGAAGTTGAGAATGATCACCCTAACCTTTCATAGTCCTTGTAAACAAGGTGGGATTATAGAGCTGCAAAGAGCATAAACCTTTATATCTTCAGATGTGCCGGATGTCCTGTCTTCATTAGACTACCTCATTCCTTGTATCTCTGCAGTATTCCTTTCAATGCTCTATCGAAAAATGGTAGAGCACTCGCAAGATAGAGGCTCACAATAATGAAGATTACGATTCCCAGTATCAAAGCAATTATATTCAGGTACTTTGCTTTCCTGCCATGCATAGCTGCACCTTCAGGATCTCCCATGACTTTACAATCCCTTGACTGAAACAGGTAGAGAAAAAATAAAAATAAAGAAAATTAGCAGTAGAAACATTGTTGCACATGCTTTAAACACCTGGAGGTCAAACGGGCTTTTCATGGTTGTTGTGTGATCATTTCAAGCCAAGAACTTCCTGCTCAGTGTTACCACTGCAGCATCCTTGTTAGCAATGAGATAATACTCTTTTTTCAAATACTCTAGAATGATTTACTTGGCAATTATATTCCAAACACTAACCGCATATTAAAGGTAAAGGTAAAGTACCCCTGACAGTTAAGTCCAGTCGTGAATGACTCTGAGGTTGCAGCGCTCATCTCGCTTTACTGGCCAAGGGAGCCAGCGTTTGTACGCAGACAGTTTTTCCGGGTCATGTGGCCAGCATGACTAAGCCATGTCTGGCGAAACCAGAGCAGTGCACGGAAACGGCGTTTACCTTCCTGCCGGAGCGGTACCTATTTATCTACTTGCACTTTGCCGTGCTTTCAAACTGCTAGGTTGGCAGGGGCTGGGACCAAGCAACGGGAGCTCACCCCGTCGCCGACCTTCTGATTGGCAAGCCCTAGGCTCAGTGGTTTAGACCACAGTGCATATTAGAAAGTTCTATTGGGCAAATGGCATTTATGTCTTCTATTCTCCACAGTACATTATAATTTGGGGTGAATAAATGAGGCAGCCTTTTTTTTGATACTATAAACATATCTACCTCATTGCCTGTTGGTAATAGGGAGCTTTCACGAAAAAATAACTTTTTGCCCATTTTGCCTAGTTTGGCCCCTTCTCACTGGAGAAGATCTATAATGTACTGAAATATTTTTGGGAGCATCACAGGAAAGGTACAGTACAGATAATACAAAATGTATAAATTATGTGAAGAAAAAGTGGTTTTTAGATTTCATTTCTGGATAAAACTGTTAATAGAGCCTGAGGGGTGGTCCATCCTCTATTGTATACCAAGGACTACAATATAGTGAGGTAACATTCCTGAAAGAAAACTCTCCCACCCTCCACTTTGTCTGCACAGTTCCTTATACAGTGGTACCTCTAGTTAAGTACTTAATTCATTCCGGAGGTCCGTTCTTAACCTGAAACTGTTCTTAACCTAAAGCACCACTTTAGCTAATGGGGCCTCCCACTGCCGCTGCACCGCCAGAGCACAATTTCTGTTCTCATCCTGAAGCAAAGTTCTTAACCTGAAGCATTATTTCTGGGTTAGCGGAGTTCTTAACCTAAAGCGTATGTAACCTGAAGTGTATGTAACCTGAGGTACCACTGTAATGACATGGGACTTAAAAAGTGGTTGATACTATATTGCAGGTTACCTGAAAAACTGCCTGCTCCTACATCGACCACCTTAATTTAGATAACCTCTTGTGGGACCACACCATGCAGAATATCTTAGGGAACCCAAAAAGAGGCATTTTCTGCTATTGCTCCTGTATTATGCCTTTCCATCTGCCACAAGAGAAGAAGCAGCCAGTCATCAGTTGCTTCAGACATCTAGGGCAGTATCCAACTGATGCATCCCATCAGCATAGATTTCCATTTGTGAACTGAATGCCCCCTCCTCTCCCCTTCCCATGCCCACCAATCTACTCTAGGGGTTCCCACAACCTTCCAGAACAGATTGGGGAGGACACGGATGGGCGGGAAAGGGGAAAGTTAAATTGCAGTTGTAAATTGTGCTGATGGGACAGGTTAGCTGGACACTGTCCACACCTTTTTGGTCTGGCTTTCTCTACCTATAAGATCAGTCTGTGTTTTCTGTGATTGAATTCCCTAATTCCATTTGTTTTTTTGGTATTTTTGTTTTAATGGCATTGCTTGAATTTATACTGTACGCCATTGTAGGCCCTTGGTTCACAGACCATTAAACAAAAGCTGGTGGCACTTTGTTCTAAGCCTTCCATGCGCAAGTCTTTTTGTGACAGCAATATATATATATAATACCATCTTATACACATGCAATGGAAAGTACATAGGGCACCCATCTTTTCACCTCTGTTTGCAGCTAAGGTGTGTTAAAAGGCCTCTGACTCCACCCTGCAGCCTAGCAGTGCCTGGTTCCTACCGTCAATCAACCCATCCTTAGCTAGGTGAAGTGGGTGAGGGGAATGAAAACTCCCTTGGAAAGCGGGGGGGGGGGATAGAACATTTTAGTTTAGGGTTAACACTGTTCGGGTAGGGGCCTCTGTGACAGAAATTTAACAGGTGGAGATTCCCCCCCCCCAGCACAAAGGCAATGAGGGGAGAGCTGTTAACGCCAAATGGTGCTAGGAAAGGGAAGAGTGGCCCACTCCAAGACCTGAGTGAATGGGGTGGAAGAAGAATGAAGTCTGCCCCAGAAAAAGAGAATAAAGCAAGAAGCGGAGGCAGAAATGCTATCCAGTCCCATGATGAGGGAAAGGAGCCAAGACTGAGGTTGGGCAGAAAACCGGAAGCGGGGGGGGGGATAACTGGGTTAGTTAGATAATGACGCTTTCCCGCCCTTTTTTTCGGGGGGGGGGAGGGCGGCTTCACCTTGATGGAGAAAAAGAGAGCGGCGAAGCCGAGGCAGCAGTAGTTCAAGAAGGCTGAACTAAACGACGACCAGGTGACGAAGTCTTTTGGGGCCTGGACGACGACTTCGCCCAACGGGGGCGGCGGCGGCGGCGATACGGGCTGCATGGCAACGCGGAGCGGCGAGAGCGGCAGGAGGCGGCCGGCCGCTGAGGCGAAATGGGGCGCGGAGGGCGAGGGCCGAGGGCGGGTCCTGATTGGGCGGCGCCTGTGGCGGCAGCTGCGTGAGAGAAGCCGCCGCTTTCGATTCTGAGAAAACCACGAGGGGGGGAGGGGAAGCGGGCCGCCGGGGGCGAGTTAGAGCGGGAACAAATTTGGTAGGAAACGAAATTCAGATGGTGAGAGGTAGGCAGGAAGCTGTGGTGCTGCGACGGTTTGCTCCTGAACACGAAGCGTCGGCGGCAGCAACCCCGCTAAAATAATAAACGTTGACAGTTCCTTGGAGCAAGCGAGCTCAGGATCCGCTCACCCGAGGGCGCGTGGTGTCGCGACCCTACTTAGGGAAGCAGCCAGGGTCCGGGGAGCTTTTATGTAACAAGCAACTAATAAGGCTGTTGCAGGATTTCTTCCAGTAAATAACGACAGGCACGGGTTCTTTCCGAGGAAGGCCAAACTTATTCACCTGCGCAGGGGCTGCAGCGAGAATCATTTCTCAAAGTCTCCGCTCCGATCGTTTGCTGGGCCTTCCTGGTTTTATAGTGAGCAACAAACAGCTTTGAAAAAGCAGAACTTTTCTCAAGCCTCCCCACCTCCTGTCCTGTCTGCCAAACTGCAAAGAACTTTCAGAGTCTTTCCCCCCATTTTCGCCCAAACTGCATCTGCCAGCCTGTGCGTTTCTTGCCCAGACTGCCGACCTATGTAAGTTTAAAAACGGACACTAGTTAGCTCACCCCTTCTGACGGACGAGTGTCAGACTTCCCGGCATATGGGACCATTTTAATCAAAAGATGCTGTGTGTATGTTTCCAAGAGTATTAAGTAGTCCCATATATAGAAATGTTTAATGGATCTAGGGATATTTGGATCCCTTAAATGACTGACCTCCCAGCTTAACTTTATTCATGTAAAAAATCATAAGAAAATTACATAAATCTACATGTTGAAACCATAATATTGAAGAATCCGAGAAAAGGGGAACCTCAATGTTTTAAGTTTTATACCAACAAGAAAGCAATTGACGCAGAATAAGGTAGGCATGTTTTTATTTGCTCAGAATTCACCCCAGACTTCATGTTTCAATACAGAAAAGTTGCAGTATACATCTTGAGTGAGAAACCTGTTGAACTGGAAAACTTAATGGTGTAAATTGCAAAGTGTTGATCACTTCTTCTACTTGGGCAGTTATCTTTCTACAAGGACTGACATTGATGCCGGAATCCAGCATCGCCTGAGCTCTGCAAGAGCAACTTTCTCCCGATTGAAGCGCAGAGTGTTTGAGGACCGGGACCAACTTTACTGTACTCTTGTGAAACATGGACCATTTATTAACGCCATCTCCAAGTCCTCGAAAGATTCCATCAACGGTGTCTCAGAAAAAAATTGCACATCATTTGAGAAGACAGGCAAACGAATATCAGTTTACTGGAAGAAGCAAAGATCACCAGTGTTGAAGCAATGATTCTTCAACATCAACTTTATTGGACTGGTCATGTTCGGATGCCTTATTATTGTCTTCCAAAGCAACTACTCTATTCCCAACTCAAGAATGGAAAGCGAAATACTGGTGGACAACAAAAGAGGTTTATAGGCGCTCTCAAGGCAAATCTAAAAAAAATGTAACATAAGCACTGATAACTGGGAAACACCGGCCTGTGAGCACTCCAACTGGAAGAAGAGTGATTTCTTACATCTGACACCATTTTCGTTATCATACATACATACAAAATAATGCTCTTTCATTTGGTTCCATTAAATTAATGATCCCCCAGTTAATTTTCCCCCAATTCATTCATTCATTCATTCATCCATTCATTTAAAAGTCATGATAATATATGGATGTAGGCCTGTAAAGCATTAATGCTGGAGAACTATACAAAGGGGAGTCTCAGTGTTTTAGATCCTGAAAAATGTTCAGTGGTTTTATCAAGAAAATGTCCACACAGAATAAGGACTTAGTCTTGTTTGCTCAAAATTCATCCCATAATTCATGTTTCAATAAAGAAAAACTCCCAGTATATATCTTGAGTGATAAACCTGTTGAAGTAGAAAACATATAATAAAAAATACTGCTTAGATCCCATGAGTAACAGGAAGAGGCAAGGCCACAAATTCAAATCTTGGACAAAGAAAAAACATTCATACAAACACTCTATTTTCTCAATAAAAGTCTCAAACTGGATGGCAAAGTTGAAGATGACATCAGAGTCTCTCTTCCACCTTCATAGGCAAACAGTGCTGAGACCTTTATATCTCCAGAAGTGCAGGATGTACCAGGTGTCATGTAGAATGTCTCCTTCCTTGCAAGTGAAAGAGTAGGGTAGGTACCCTCAGAGAAGAAAAGGCAGGAAAAGCTTACAAGAAGTGCTATAATGCTGGGGGAAATATTCTGCACACACTTTGGCACTGAGCCAACATTGAGTGGCAATTCCTCTTTATCTACACCATTGCTGCTATGCCTAGCTGGAGAGAACTATGGTGATGAAATGATGATGGTGATAAAAGCGATGAAGAATATGATGCTCAGTATCAGAGCAGTGATGTTCAGGTTTTTTGCAGGATCTCCAAGCACTTTGTGATCCCTAGACTGAAAGTGGAGGGGGGTGGGAAGAGAATTTTTGTGGGATGTATAACACTGGTGCAGTCAATCACAACATTCTTAGAATGTACACAAGGGATCTCAGTCCTCTAGCTAGAGTTTCCTGTACCTGGACTGAGATCACTTCCTCTATGTGACCAGAGGTGGGAGTGGCCTTACCTGTAGTACACAGGTCTGCTGCCACTCTCCTCTCTCTTCTCCATCAGGACTTCGAGGATGCAACATCTCAAGAGAAGATGCACTCTTGGCTTCCAGCCAAGAGGGCCCAGGTGGAGCCTTCTCCCTTAAGGAGAGTCTCCACATGTATATACATTTAATCTAAGCTAGCCTGCCTTTCTGCGACTTGTAGAAGCTTGGAATGTCTGTGTCAGAGGACTGGGGAGGCTCAGCCCCTCTCCTGCGCTGACGCAGTACCGCGAGCCCACGCCCCTCCTTCTGACAGATTCAAGCGAAAGCTCCGGAGAAGAGGAGGTGGAGGGAGGACTGTCAGTAGCATCACAGCCCCAGACCGTCGCAACAGGAAACAGGAGAGGGAGGGGGTGGTTCCCCTTCCGGGAGTGTTTTAGCAAACGGCGGGAGAAACCGGAATAAAGCAGTCAGGACATCTGCTTTGATGAAGATGGATGTCCCTTACCATCGGCGGAGAGTCGTAAAGTGATTAAGAGCAATAAAACACTAATTGATTTACGCACCGGACTCGGCTGAAATGCTTGACTCGAGATCACAGCCGGAGGGCTGTGACAGCATGTCCTGACTCTTACAAAAGAAAAAGCGTTTGCTGGACATTCCAGAGGAGGAGCACCCCACGGAAACCGAGAGGTCCTGTCAGAAGCGGCAAAAATGACGGATGAGGAGGCCCGGGTGGCTGCTGCCGTGGAGACCAGAATCAGGCGTCAGTGCTGATTTAGAGAGCCAAGCGCAGGAGCAGGTGATCAAATGCAGGCAAGAAATGGAGGGGCAGGTGCACAAATTAACCCTGGAGATGCAGGAAATGTCAGTCAGGCATGAGCAACTCAGGAGCCATGCTCGAGAATTGGAGGGACGTCTTGAAGAACGCAGATTGCAGGGGCAATCTGGAGGGGCAGTTCCCTTGGGGAGGAAGTTGCAGACACTGATAAAGACATTCTCAGGGGATCCCAGAGAGTATCCAGGATTTAAAACAGACGTGGAGTTCTGTTTGAAAATGCAGGAAGGAGAATTTTCTAAGGAGGAGGAGGAGATCGCTTTCATCATTGCGCATTTGCAGGATGGGGCAAAAAACTGGGCTAGGCCTCTTATGGCGGCTGGAGGGAAAGAGATGAGGAGCCTGAAGGAATTTTGGGGTGCTATGGACAGGATGTTTGCCAATGAGGGAGAAGAAGAGGCAATTACGAGAGAATTGCTGAGACTCAGACAGGGAGGAGGCAGTGTCCACGATTATTATACACGCTTCGCGATGCTGACACACCGATTGAAGTGGGAATTGGAAAGCGAGTTTTTGCAGACCCTTTTCAAGGAAGGCCTGCACCCCGAGGTGAAGGATGAGCTCAGCAGGGGGCCCAGGACAAGGAGCATGCGGGAATTGACTGAGGCTGCTTTAGCGATTGGGATGAGAGCAGAAGATAGAAACCGGGAGAGGAGGTACCCCAAGGCTGAGGGGGCCGCAACACATCGTCACCCGGGGAGGGAGCAAGGCGGCAACCAAGCAGGGCCGCCTCCTCCAATTCTACCGGCTGAGGAACCCATGGAGATCGGGGCAGTGCGTGCCAGACCGACAGGGGGGGCCACGTCCAAGGGAGCAGAAGGAAGAAGGGGGAAAGAAACCAGAAACTGCTACGTATGTGACGTCCCGGGCCATTTCGCAAAGTTCTGTCCACAAAGGCGCATGTGGCAAGCCAAGGGGGCGTCCACAGCAGATCAGGAAGAGCAGTGTGGGCAGAATTCGGGAAACGAAAGAGCCCGGGTGGCAGAGAGGTCGGGAGGGCCAAGCACCCGGGCAAACAAGCAGTGAAGGCTCCGCAGGAGACCCCCATTACCCCCCCCACTAGCCCAAGGTCGGAATCGTGCTAAAAGTGGTGCTGGAGCTTCCCAATGGGCACCCCCTGGAGGTTGAAGTGTTACTTGACTCAGGGGCCTCCGCAAATTTTATGAGCAGAGAATTTGCATTGGAGCATCAATTACACTTGCTACCACTAGACTTCCCGCTGCTGGTCACTACAATTGACGGGAGGAAGCTGTTGGGAGGAGAAGTGGTGCAGCAAACGCCCCCCATGAGGATGTGCATCTCCAAGCACTCTGAAGTCATCGCGTTCAACATCACCCAATTGGCAGGGTGCCCCGTCCTGGGAATGAGCTGGCTTGACCTTCATGACCCAGTGGTGGCTTGGCATCAAAGATCGCTCACGCTTGGATCGGGGCACTGCGTGGAGAACTGTCTGCAGGACCTGAGCGTCCCAGACAGCAGCGCGCAGGCGGCGACCGTGCAATTGGAGGCCACCAGAGGGATCCCGCCCCAATATGAGAACTACAGTGACGTCTTCAGCGAGAAGGAAGCAGACAAACTTCTGCCACATCGACCCTTCGATTGTCAGATCAACTTGATGCCAGGGGCCCAGTTGCCTGCTGGAAAACTCTATTCCATGTCTGAGCAAGAGCTGCAGGAGCTCAAACAGTTTATAGACAAGAACCTTCAGCGAGGTTTTCTACGAGAGTCCAAGAGTTCCCGAGGGAGTCCAGTGTTCTTCATGGACAAGAAGGGGACCTCCCAGAGGAGACTGATTGTGGACTATCGCGGTCTCAACAGCGTGAGTCAACCCATCGCCTTTCCCATGCCTAGGATCGACGATCTGCTAGCGGTTGTGCGCAGAGGGAAGATATTTGCCAAGCTAGACCTCAGGGGGGCGTACAATCTCATACGGATGCAAGAGGGGGATGAGTGGAAGACGACCATGTTTACCCCCCTCGGGGCGTTTGAGTACCTTGTCATGCCGTTTGGCCTACAAGGAGGATCTGCGGCCTTCCAGTCCTTCATGCATCACGTGCTGGGACCCCTGCTGTACAAGAGCTGTGTTTGCTTCCTTGACGACATCTTGGTGTTCTCGGAGAGCGAGGCTCAGCACGAGCACCATGTCAGGCTGGTGCTGGAAAAGCTGAGAGAGCACCAGCTGTACGTCAAATTAGAGAAGTGCCAATTCCACGTCAAGCAGGTGGAGTTCCTCGGCTACCGAGTATCAGACAGAGGGCTAGCCATGGACGGAGAGAAGGTGAAGGCGGTGTTGGACTGGAAGAGCCAAGAAGGACGCACAGAGGTTTCTGGGTTTCGCCAACTTCTATCGCAAATTCATCAGGGGCTTCGCAAAGCTAACTGCGCCCATCACGGACTGTCTGAGTGGCAAGAAGAAATTTGTGTGGACGCCGGAAGCCCAGCGGGCGTTCGAGGCCCTGAAGAGAGCGTTTGCCTCAGAGGAGAACCTCCTGCATGTCGACCCGGAGAGGCCGATCCAGATGGAGACCGATGCATCAGATCGAGCAGTGGGAGCTGTGCTTTTGCAACAGGACAATAACGGGGACTGGAGACCACGCGCTTTCTTTTCGCGCAAGCTCAGCAAATCTGAGAAAAACTACACCATCTGGGACAAGGAACTGTTAGCCATCTTGGCGGCTTTCAAGAAGTGGCGCCACTTTCTGATCGGGGCGCAGCACCAGGTCCAGGTGCACACAGACCATAAGAACTTGGAATACTGGAGTACTCAACCAGAGAAGTGCCAGAGTACTCAACCAGAGACAGATCCGGTGGGCAGAATTCTTCGCGGACTTCTATTTCCGTGTTCACTACGTGCCTGGTGAGCAGAACGTGCGGGCCGATGCTTTGTCGCGGAAGCCGCAGTACCTAGAAGAGGAGGAGTCGCCGTCCACGAGACACATGTTTTCCACACAGCAGTGGGCGTGTGCCGGCACCATGGAGCAAGCCTCGCTACTGCTGAGACTCACCCGCGCAGATCCCTTTGCGCAACAGAAGTTCAGAGATCTCAAGGAAGGGAAGGGGGTGGAGGAAGGGTTTTTGGAGAAGAGAGGGCTCTTGTTTTACAAGGGGGCTTTGTATATCCCGGGGGACCAGATGAGGGCCAAGGTTCTCAAACAACTCCACGACAACCCTTCCGCAGGACATTTTGGACAACAGAAGACACTTCTCCTAGTCACCAGAGATTTCTGGTGGCCGGGAGTTCGGGAGGATGTCAAGGACCACGTGAGGGCGTGTGACACCTGTCAAAGGGCTAAGGGAGATACTAGAGCACCGGCAGGTCTGCTGCAGCCTTTGCCCACCCCCAGCAGACCCTGGGAAATGGTGAGCATTGATTTCATCACCGATCTGCCCATGTCCAGGGGGAAGACGGCAGTGCTGGTGGTGGTTGACATGCTCACCAAGATGTGCCATTTCGTCGCCTGCCCCAAGGTGTTGTCTGCGGAGGAAACGGCCAAACTTTTTGTAGACCATGTGTTTCGCCTGCACGGCGTACCTTCGAGGGTTCTGAGTGACAGGGGCTGGCAATTTACCTCGCGGTTTTGGCGCAAGCTTATGAGCTTGTTGCAGGTGGAGCTGAGCTTTTCCACAGCCCGACACCCCCAAACCAATGGGCAAGCAGAAAGAGCCAACACCATTCTGCAGCAGTATTTGCGCTGCTACGTAAACCAGAGGCAGAATGATTGGGTGCAATTTTTGAGTTTGGCAGAGTTTGCTTTCAACAACTCTGTCCATGTGTCCACAGGGATGACCCCCTTTTTGGCCAATTACGTGTGGGAATGTTTGGGAACGTGGATGGAGATTTATAATTTAATATATCTCATCCTAACTTGCGCTTGCAAGTTTAACCAGCAGAGTAACATTCCCTTTTAAAATACACACAGCAGAAGTTGCTTTGATTCGCTAGAATCAGCTTAATCTAGTTTCCTGGTTTGTCACTATATTTCCCCTTTGTCCCTCTTCAAATAAGACACAGCACACGTCTTCTATAAAAAGATATAAAACGTTTACTCACGGACATTCAATTGCAGAGACAGGAAGACTCCCAAAAGAAGGCAGGCTTATTCTTAGTAAAGATATTTACAATAGGGATCTCTCCATGTGGGAGAGAAGTCCATCAGGCCCCAGTTGGCTGGAAGCCAACTGAGCATCCTCCTCGCAGTCTGAGC
This sequence comes from Darevskia nairensis, assembly GCA_034642065.1. Taxonomy (NCBI): domain Eukaryota; kingdom Metazoa; phylum Chordata; class Lepidosauria; order Squamata; family Lacertidae; genus Darevskia; species Darevskia nairensis. Next base: position 72,623 of record JAWWNI010000703.1, on the reverse strand, counting down.
GAGAGAGAGCAGAGAGGCAGAAAGAGACAGAATGGCTGCTGGCCAGTGGGTTTTGCTAATACCTTCCCAGGTGAAGCCACTCCCACTTCTAGCTTGCAAAGGAAGTTATCTCAATCCAGGTGACCAGGAAGTTGTGGCTGGAGGACTGAGATACCTTCTAGCATTGTTGTAATTGACTGCTCTAGTGTTTACATCCCACAAACCACTTCTCAGGCAAATACAACATACAAAACATAAACAACTTTATTCAACCACCCAGAGTCCCAGCTTGACACGTAGATTCTGGAAACTCTCTTTTGGCAAGGGTTTTGTCAAGATGTCGGCAGTCATCTCTTTGGTGCAGCAATAAGACAGTTCTACGAGTCCATCTTGCACCATCTGGCGTATGTAGTGGTACCTGACCCCAATGTGTTTGGTTCTGGCTAGGAACTTTTCACTCTGCGTCAGCTTCAGGCAACTTTGATTGTCCTCTAGCAGGCTGACAGGTTCCCTTCTCACCAGTCCAAAGTCTTTGATGAGTTCATCAAGCCAGGCAATTTCCCTGCATGCTTCTGTTGCAGCAACATATTCGGATTCTGTCGAAGATAAAGCTACACAACTCTGTTTATAACTTCCCCACACAACAGGTCCACCCCCAAACATAAAAACATGACCGCTTGTGGATTTATAATCAGTATTATCTCCGGCCCAATCTGCATCAGTGTACCCAACCAACTTAGGGTCTCTGACAGCTGGCAACTTTAATTTACAATTTATTGTACCCTTCAGGTATCTAACCACCCTTTTCAGCCCCGCTAAATCATGCTCAGTGGGAGAATTCACTTTTCTGCTCAGAATCCCCACAGCATTAGCTAAGTCAGGTCTACATGTGGTAACTAAATACAAAAGTTTACCAATCACCGACCTATATTGACTGTTATCTGGCAACAGCTTCGAATCCTGCTGATTCTTCAAGAAGTCTGTAGCCATGGGCGTTGCAACCGGGTGTGCGTCTTGCATCTGCAAATACTCAATCAGTTCATGAATCTTTTGCTTCTGGCTGAGAAGAAATGAGCCGTCTTCTTCTCTTTCCACTTGGATTCCTAAGTAGTATTTGACATCTCCAAGTTCTTTTACTTGTACCTCCTTGCTGAGGTGTTTTACTATTTGTGTATAGTCTCTATTATTAGCAGTAGCAATAATCAAATCATCGACAAAAGCCAATATGTATGAATATTGTCCATTATTTGACTTGCTGTACAAGCACTTGTCTGCGTTTCCTTGCTTGTACCCAAGTTGCACAAGCATACTGTGCAATTTCTGATTCCAGGCTCTATCTGCTTGTTCAAGCCCATAGATTCCTTTCTGGAGTCTGCATACGAGATGCGCCTCACTTGGTTTTGTGAAACCTTTAGGTTGTTTCATGTAAATTTCTTGAGAAATTCTCCCATGTAAAAACGCAGTGCACACGTCAATGTGCTTCACGTTCAACTGTTTAGAGGCTGCAATGCTCAAAAGCATTCTAACACTACTATATCTTATGGTTGGTGCGAAAACTTCATCATAATCTTCACCAAAACGTTGTGAAAAACCTTGTGCTACTAGTCTTGCTTTGTAGCATTCCACTTCCCCTTCTGACCCCTTCTTAACCTTGAACACCCACTTGCACCCAATGGCCTTCTTACCAGGAGGGAGCTCTGTGAGGGTCCACGTCTGGTTCTGATGCAGTGCATCCATCTCCTCCTGAGCGGCCTTCTTCCAGAGACTGGCTTCCGCAGATGGCATCTTCTGAACATCTTCCCATGTGGAAGGTTCCTGTGGAGACACCGACCCTGCAAGGTAGGACAGTCGTACTGGTGGCACACCTCTGTTGGTTCTGGATGAGCGTCTGACCTCTGGTTCTGGTTCCTGAACCGCATCAGCTTCCTCACTTCCTTCCAATGGTGGCATGTCCACATCTGAGTCTTCCTCTTCATCTCTGGAGCCGCCAGGGGTCTGGTCATCTGCGTCTTCTGGTGCATCGCCTGTAGGGGGTGCTATGACACTAGAAGGCAGATTAGTACCATGTGGGGTTTCAGAAGGAAAATTTATGAGTTCATGAGTCCATTCTGACTCCTTGGAGCAGCCAATAACAGTGTTCTTTGTGTCTGCTTTTGTAGACTGGTTCTCTGAAAGATTAACCTCATAAACACCATTTATTAGATTTGCTTCAATGTACACTTCACCATCTTTAGTTACATTGCACTGTCCATTCTCAAATGTGACCTTGAAACCTTTCTTGTCCAAAGTAGAGACACTGAGTAAATTGCAGCTCAGTTCTGGCACATACACAACATTGGACATTCTAGTCCTAAAAGATTCATTGTTTACATTGAATTCCAAATGCATTGTACCTTCACCTTTGGACTTTAAAATATTTCCATCAGCAATCTCAATTTCAGTCTCTTTATAATTTAATTCATTAAAACAGTCTCTTTTAAACGTGTAGTGAGAACTGCATCCCGAATCAATAATCCACTTATTATGCACAATTTCACAATTTCTCACAGCTAAGCTCCTCTCTTGTAATAGCATGTTGCGTTCAAGCTTTCCTTTCCTTTCTCCCTTTTGCTGGGAAACATCAGAATCCTTTGCTTTAGCCTTTGGATTCCTGCAATGCTTTGCCATGTGGCTGCTTTTCAGGCATTTAAAACACACAATTTCTCTGGATTTTGTAAATTGCTTTGAAACAAAATTACAATCCTTTCTCCTAGGGTTGCTTTCTGGAGAATAAAGGCATTCTCTGCATTCCTCTCTTAAATTGCTGATCAATTCATTAAAAGTTAGATCTTTTGTGTGATCCATTAGACTTTTAAATGAAGAAAATTCTGGTCCTAGGGACGCCAGCAGGAATGTCACCTTAGTTACTTCATCAAAAGCTTTGGGGGTAAGAGCAATTCTTTGCACAATCTCAGAAAAACTCTTAACATGCTCTGTGAACTGTTCTCTGGAATTCATCTTTAATTTGAGCAACTTATCTAGCAAATGCCTATAGGAGTTCTGTGTAGATTCTCCATAAACGCGCTCAATGTCTTTTAACATCGGAGATGCATCATCTTCAATGTTTATTAATGATAGATGCTCATTGCGAAGTCCACTCAAAATTATATGCTTGGCTTCACTATTCTTGTCTTTCCAAACTCTGATCTTGGCTGTGCTTGCTGCATCTGTGCCTGTAGGCTTAGGATGCCTAATAGCTTCCAAAACATGCTTTGAGTCCAAAAATACTATCAGGCGCTGCTTCCAATGCACAAAATTATGGTCATTCAGCAGCATAAAGCTTGACTTTGCATCTCTGTCAAAACTGGCACTAGCCATCTTAAAATCCAAAATTTTCAAAATTCAAAAAATTTGTCAAAATTCAAAATCAAAATCTCAAAAATCTCAAAATGCAAAAAGCAAAAGCCTCAAAATAAATCTTCACCGCCTTTGGGTCTTTTGTGAGCTCTGAGGGAGGGGAGGGGTAGCTTAATCCCCCTTTCTCTAGACAATAGGACAAAGGACCATGCGGTCTCACCAGAAAATGCTCTCAGAAAAATCCTACTCAACTCAAAAATGCAATCCAATTCAATCCTTCAAAAATACTCAAAAATACGCAGCGCTGGGCCCCATAACCCTTTGTGGGAATGTTTGGGAACGTGGATGGAGATTTATAATTTAATATATCTCATCCTAACTTGCGCTTGCAAGTTTAACCAGCAGAGTAACATTCCCTTTTAAAATACACACAGCAGAAGTTGCTTTGATTCGCTAGAATCAGCTTAATCTAGTTTCCTGGTTTGTCACTATATTTCCCCTTTGTCCCTCTTCAAATAAGACACAGCACACGTCTTCTATAAAAAGATATAAAACGTTTACTCACGGACATTCAATTGCAGAGACAGGAAGACTCCCAAAAGAAGGCAGGCTTATTCTTAGTAAAGATATTTACAATAGGGATCTCTCCATGTGGGAGAGAAGTCCATCAGGCCCCAGTTGGCTGGAAGCCAACTGAGCATCCTCCTCGCAGTCTGAGCGAGAGAGAGCAGAGAGGCAGAAAGAGACAGAATGGCTGCTGGCCAGTGGGTTTTGCTAATACCTTCCCAGGTGAAGCCACTCCCACTTCTAGCTTGCAAAGGAAGTTATCTCAATCCAGGTGACCAGGAAGTTGTGGCTGGAGGACTGAGATACCTTCTAGCATTGTTGTAATTGACTGCTCTAGTGTTTACATCCCACATTATGGGCGCCATCCCAAAGCTTTCCCGGGGGGGGGGGAGCCCAGTGTACCAGCAGCAGAGAGTTTTGCAGAGGAGATGCAAACGGTGCACAAGCAGCTCCAAAGCAACCTGGAAAGGGCCAAAGAGGGCGGCAGATGCCCATCGCAGGGAAGGCGAGGTCATCAGGGTCGGGGATAAGGTGTGGTTGTCGTCCAGGGGTCTGCCCATCAGAGGGAGTTGTAGGAAGTTAGAACATCGCAAGCTAGGACCCTTTGAAGTCATCGAGCAGGTCAATCCGGTAGCCTTTAAGCTGTTGTTGCCGGATACCATGAGGATTCACCCGGTATTTCACAGGTCACTGCTCTCACCATACAGGGAGGGGCACCGTTTCCACGGGGAGGGTGGGACGCCCCCCACACCGCCCATTGTAGAGGAGAGGGAAGCCTGCAATGAGGCCACGGAGATCCTGGACTCTAGATGGAACGGGGACAGGGTGGAGTACTTGGTGGCATGGGAAGTGGCTGCCCAAGAGGACAACACGTGGGTACCATCCGATCAGATAACTGAAGAGTACCTTAGGGCTGAGTTCCACACCCTGTTCCCACATAAGCCAATGCCCCCAAATCTCTTTCTGCAAGAGGTGTGTGCCACCACGGAAGATGATGAGGAAGATTTCTGGGGGTTCAGGTCCAGTGAAATGAGGGAAGGAGGAGAGACACCGGTTTTCCCCCAGAGAGAGTCAGGGGGAGGGCAGTACTCGTCGTCCTCAGGAGAAGACTCGGAAGGATTTGAGGGATGGGAAGAGGTGTTTGGCTCACAGGTTGATGAAGATACAGATTTTATAGGTTTCGTCACCTCCCCTGAAGAGGGGAGGGGAGGGGCGGTGAACGAAGGGGAAACTCACAGAGATCAGGGGCGAGACACAGCAGAGAGGGAGGAGGAGAGGGGCTTAGAGGGGGGAGTGGATGTCAGAGGACTGGGGAGGCTCAGCCCCTCTCCTGCGCTGACGCAGTACCGCGAGCCCACGCCCCTCCTTCTGACAGATTCAAGCGAAAGCTCCGGAGAAGAGGAGGTGGAGGGAGGGCTGTCAGTAGCATCACAGGCCCAGACCGTCGCAACAGGAAACAGGAGAGGGAGGGGGTGGTTCCCCTTCCGGGAGTGTTTTAGCACACGGCGGGAGAAACCGGAATAAAGCAGCCAGGACATCTGCTTTGATGAAGATGGATGTCCCTTACCATCGGCGGAGAGTCGTAAAATAATTAATAGCAATAAAACGCTAATTGATTTACGCACTGGACTCGGCTGAAATGCTTGAATCGAGATCACAGCCGGAGGGCTGTGACAGCCTGTGAGTAAAACCTTTTTACTTTTAAAAAGCATTGTGTTGTGTATTTACTTTTAAGAGTGAACCAGGGGAAATATATGCCAGGATCTGCCTTGTTAGAGAAGTTCATAGGAACTTAATCGCCACGTTTTGCTGCGTTTAATTGGGGATGAGAATCTCTGCTAGTTTGGAGCTTGTTAGCACAAGCTGGGATAGGAAATATTAATCAATATTCCCTCATCCACATTCCCATTCATCTACCACAAAGGGTTATGGGCCCAGAACTGCGCATTTTGTGTATTTTTAAAGGATTGCTTTGGATTGTGATTTTTGGCAGAGTAGAATTTTTCTGTTTGGACTTCCTGGTAAGCACATGGTCTTTTGTTCTCCATTGTGCTGTGAAAGGGGGATTGGCGACCCCTCCCCTCCCTCAGAGCTCACAGACCTCAGAGGCAGTGAAGATTAGTTTGTATTTTGAGATTTTTGAGTTCCCCATTTTGGGGAATTTTGAAATTTTTGGAATTTTTTCAAATTTTTGAGCATTAAGATGGCAAGCTCAGGATTCTATAGAGAAGCAAGATCAAACTTTATGCTGCTGAATGATCGTAATTTTGTGCAATGGAAGCAGCGTGTTTTAGTGCATCTTGGTGCAAAGCAAGTGCTTGAAGCGGTGAAAGATCCCAAACCTGATTTGGCTGATCTAACCTCAGATAATTTAACCAAGATAGCAGATTGGGAAAAGCAGAATAATGAAGCTAAGCACATAATTTTGAGCAGTTTGAGAGATGAACATTTATCATTGATTGATTATAAAAGTGATGCATCACAGATTCTAAATGATATTGAGCGTGTTTATGCACAATCAACAGAGAACTCTTATAGACATTTATTAGAGAAACTGCTAAAGCTGAAGATGAATTCTAGGGAAGAATTCACAGGGCATTTTAAGGACTTTAATGAAATTGTTCAAAAGATTGCCCTAACTCCCAGAGCTTTTGATGATACAACAAAAGTGACTTTCATGCTGGCATCATTAGGGCCAGAATTTGCTTCATTTAAGAGTGTAATGGACCACACAAAAGATTTGACTTTTAATGAACTAGCCAATCACTTAAGAGACGAATGCAGAGATTACCTTGATTCTTCACAAAGGAATCCAAGGAGAAGGGACACAAGTTATGTTTCTAAACAGTTTCCCAAGTCTAGGGAAGTGTCCAATGAATTGATATGCTATAACTGCAATTTCAAAGGCCATATAGCAAAGAATTGCAAGAAGCCCAAGAATAAGTCCTGCCCCTTTCAACCAAAAGGTGAAAAGAAGGGGGGGTCACGAGCGTACATTGCTACTGCAAGAAAAGAGTTTAAATGTGCAAAGAAATGAAAGGAAATGTGACCAATTTATTTTAGATTCTGGGGCTACAAGCCATTTTGTGTATAAAAGAGAATATTTCAAAGAGATAAATGATAGTGAATGGACTGAAATCCAGATTGCTGATGGAAATGTTCTAAAATCACAAGGTACAGGTTCAATGCGTTTGAAATTCAAGGTGAACAATGAATCTCTTGAAACAACTGTGCCTAAAGTTCAATATGTTCCAGAACTGAACTTTAACTTGCTTAGTGTGTCTGCTTTAGACAAGAATGGTTTCAAGGTTACATTTGCAAATGGAGAATGCAATGTAACGAAAGATGATGAGGTTTACATTCAAGGGAAACTAATCAATGGTGTGTATGAGATTAATGTTTCAGAAAACCAGTCAGCACAAGTGGCTCAATCCAAGCAGAAGGAAGAGGCAGATCTGGAGCTGTGGCATCGAAGACTGGGTCACAGAGATATCAGAGACATCCAGGAACTGCAGAATGGAGATCTTGTGAGTGATCTACAGGTAAACAAAAGTAACACACCCACACCAACATGTGTAACTTGTGTAAGTGAAAAAGGAGTCAAACCTTATTTCCCACGTTGTGCAGAAAAGAGAAGCACAAAAGTTCTGGACACTGTGTACACTGATTTAGCTGGACCTATAAATATACCTTCTTTAGGAGGAAATAGGTATATTCTGATATTTTTGGATGATTATTCAAGGTTTTGTGTGGGATACTTTCTCAAACAGAAAAGTGAAACAGTGGAATTGTTCAAAGAATACGTAAACATGGTCAAGAACAAATTCCAGCAAGCGCCCACCACGCTAATTTCTGATAATGGTGGGGAATTTTGCTCACATGAAATGGAAGCCTTCATGGCTCAGGAAGGCATAGCCCATGTGACCACAGTTAACTACACACCTCAACAAAACTCTATTGCTGAGAGGAAATTTAGGTCCATCCTAGAGATGACAAGGTGTATGTTAAAAGGCTCCAACTTGTCAAAGAAACTGTGGGGTGAGGCAGCGAATTGCACGATTTATTTACAGCACAGACTGCCAACAAAAGGCACAGAGCGCACGCCATTCGAACTTTGGCATGGAAGAGCCCCAAATTTGTCACACATACGTGTATTTGGAAGTTTGTGCTATTATCACGTGCCCAAGGAGCACAGACACAAACTTGACTCCAGAGCAAAGCCTGGTATCCTAGTTGGATATGCCTTTGGAGGAAAAGGCTACAGAGTTTTGGACTTGCAAACAGGGAAAACAAGTTCACATCACGTTATTCATTTTGATGAGTATGAAAAGGCTGACACAAGGAACACAGCAATTGACTGTTCCAATGAGCCACCAACAGAGGAGTTTGTAAGTTTTCCTTTTGAAGCCATACCAGAAACTAACCTACCTCCTAGTGTTGTAGCACCCCCTACAGATTACACCCCAGAAGACGCAGAGGATCAGATTTCAGAAGGCTCCAGAGACGTGGAGGACCCGTATGAAGGGATGCCACCATTGGAAGAAGCTGAGGAAGCTGATGCGGTTCAGCAAGAACCAGAGGTCAGACGTTCCTCCAGGACCAATAAAGGCGTTCACCACTACGACTGTCCTACTTTGCAGGGTCGGCGCCACCACAGGAACCTTCCACGTGGGAAGAAGTTCAACGGTTGCCAACTGCTGAGGCTAGTCTCTGGAAGCAAGCCGCACAGGAAGAGATGGATGCACTTCATCGCAACAAGACCTGGACCCTCACAGAGCTACCTCCTGGTAAGAAGGCAATTGGGTCCAAGTGGGTGTTCAAGCTTAAGAAGGGGTCAGAAGGGGAGGTGCAACGCTACAAAGGTAGGCTTGTAGCACAAGGATTTTCACAGCAGTATGGTGAAGATTATGATCAAGTATTTGCGCCTACAGTGCGATATAGCAGCGTTAGACTACTTCTAAGTATTGCAGCATCAAAAGGGCTGTCAGTGCGTCACGTCGACGTAGCAACAGCTTTTCTTCATGGGGAGATTTCTGAAGAGATTTATATGAAGCAGGCCAAAGGCTTTATCAAGCCAAATGAGGCACTTCTTGTGTTCAGACTTCAGAAAGGAATTTATGGTTTGAAACAGGCTGCAAGAGCATGGAACCAGAAATTACATGAAATGCTGGTTCAGCTTGGGTACAAGCAGTCAACAGCTGACAAGTGCCTGTACACTAAGAACAGAAATGGACAATTCTCTTACATTCTGGCTTTTGTTGATGATTTATTAATATCAACGTCCAATGACAGAGACTATAAAGAAATAGTCAGACATCTCAACAAAGATACAGGTAGATAGCCGTGTTGGTCTGTCATAGTCAAAACAAAATAAAAAAATTCGTGCACACGAAAATAAAAAAATGCATGCACACGAAAGCTCATACCAAGAACAAACTTAGTTGGTCTCTAAGGTGCTACTGGAAGGAATTTTTTTATTTTGTTTTATATTAACAAAGAGGTGGAAGTAAAGGAATTGGGACTTGTCAAGTATTACTTGGGAATTCAAATTGAGAGAGAAGAGGACGGCTCATTTCTTCTCAGCCAGAAGCAGAAGATAATAGAACTGATAGAAAGCATGCAGATGCAAGGTGCACACCCTGTCGCGACACCCATGGCCACAGACTTTCTAAAGAATCAACAAGATTCGAAGCTGCTGCCAGACAACAGCGAATACAGGTCAGCGATTGGTAAACTTTTGTATTTGGTTACTACATTCCCACTCATCTCCCACAATTTTAAACAGTATTAATTATGAAAATTAACAATGGATATATATTTGTACGTGCTGAACGCCTAAAGCTCCAATAGACTTTCCATGGTTGTCTAATCTTATCAAAACAAGAACTCCTCAACACTGACTTCAGCACGGGGGCAAGATGTAAGAGTTGCACATGTCTGTGGACTAGAGATTGTGGGAGATGAGTAGGAATGTGGATGAGGGAATATTGTTTAATATTTCCTATCCCATCTTGTGCTAACAAGCTCCAAACTTGCAGCGTTTCTCATCCCCAATAAAGCGCAGCAAAACGTGACGTTTAAGTTCCTATGAACTTCTATAACAAGGCAGATTCCTGGCATATATTTCCCCTGGTTCCCTCTTAAAAGAAAATACACGACACATAAGCTTATAAAAGTATAAAGGTTTTACTCACAGACATCCAAGCTTATACAAGTCTCAGAAGGCAGGCTAGCTTAGATTGTATGTACATGTGGAGACTCTCCTTAAGGGAAAAGGCTCCACCTCGGCCCTCTTGGCTGGAAGCCAAGAGTGCATCTTCTCTTGAAATGTTGCATCTTCAAAGGTCGTAGGAAGAGAGAGAATGGCTGCTTCACCTGTGACTTTCAGTAACTGCAGGTGAGGCCACTCCCACATCTGGTCACACAGAGGGAGGAGTCCCAGTCCAGGAACAGGAAACTGTGGCTGGAGGACTGAGGCCCCTAGTGAACATTCTAGGAATTTTGTGATTGACTGCACCAGTGTTATACATCCCACAAACCCCTTCTCAGTCTGAACAGCATTTAACAAACATAAAACAACTTTATTCAACCACCCAGAGTCCCAGCTTGACACGCAGGTTCTGGAAACTCTCTCGTGGCAAGGGTTTCGTGAGAATGTCCGCAGTCATCTCCTGAGTATTACAGTAGGACATCTTTACTAGTCCATCTTGGATCATCTGGCGAATATGGTGATACCTGACCCCAATGTGTTTTGAACGTGCAAGGAACTTTTCGGTTTGCGCTAGCTGCAGACAGCTTTGATTGTCCTCCATCAAGCTGACAGGTCCTTTTCTCGGCAAACCAAAGTCAAGTACAAATTTATTGAACGGTCACAGACCAAATCGATTCATACAGCTAGTCAACAAAACATACACAAAAATAAACAGAGGACAATTTCAATACAAATTGGACCATAACAACATTTTAAAATTGGAGAGCTTAAATAAAATTAAATATTCGCCTTCGCCTGCGTATTGTCATTGGCGAACTCTTGTTTCCTGCGTCTAATGGCAGACACACAGAATTTTGCAACATTGGTCGTAATATCAGGGTCCTTGTCTTCTACCAAGGCTCTCAGACATTGGAGTTCTGGCTCATTTTTAAGCTTTTTTAGGACTGGGGTAATAAAGGTCAGGCGTAAATCCTCGTAGAGGCTGCAGTGCAGCAACACGTGCAGATTTGTTTCCACTTCCGATTGACAAACCAAAGTCTGTCAGGAGTTGATCCAGCCAGATGATCTCTCTGCATGCTTCCGAAGCTGAAATATATTCACTCTCTGTGGACGATAAGGCTACACATTTCTGTTTATAACTGCCCCATATGATAGTTGCATTTCCAAACATAAAAATATAACCACTTGTGGATTTGTAATCTGCCTTATCCCGAGCCCAGTCTGCATCACTGTACCCAACCAACTTAGGGTCTCTTACAGCTGGCAATTTTAACTTACAATTCATTGTACCCTTAAGGTAACGCACCACCCCCTTGACCCCACCCAAGTCATGTTCAGTGGGGGAACTTACTTTTCCGCTTAGGATCCCCACTGCACTTGCTATGTCAGGTCTACTGGTGGTAACCAAATACAAAAGTTTACCAATCGCTGACCTGTATTCGCTGTTGTCTGGCAGCAGTTTCGAATCTTGTTGATTCTTTAGAAAATCTGTGGCCATGGGTGTCGCGACAGGGTTTACATTTTGCATCTGCATGCTTTCTAACAGTTCTACAATCTTCTGCTTCTGGCTGAGAAGAAATGAGCCGTCCTCTTCTCTTTCAACTTGAATTCCCAAGTAATACTCGACAAGTCCCAATTCCTTTACTTGCACCTCTTTGTTGAGATGTCTGACTATGTCTTGACTTCCGGTTTTGACCGCGACCGGGACGGGTGCGCTTCGAAGGAGCTCCGAGAAGTAGCTCCGAGAAAGCGGTTGTCTTGGGGGTCCTTTGGGGCAACACAAGGGCTACGTGTCCCCACAAAATACTCAGAGGGGTTGCTCTGGGTGGAAAGGTTCCAGCGGCGTCGCAGCGGACTCCAACCCCATCGCTTAAATCGTAGCGGAGAGGGCAAAGAGACCGAGACGCGTGGAGAACAAACGAACCCCCAACAACAAGCCTCAAACTCGAGCCGGTAAGACCTGCGGCAAAATTTCCAAAGATTTTCCACCCCTAACAAGACCACCTGGCTGCTGCATAATTTATCTCCTAGAACTAAACAAATTAAGTCTGAAAAACCCGAAATGACTGTAAAACCTCTAAAAGTCTCCTGAGTGGTTATCAGACTGTATAAATATAATTGAAGCAATTGGGACAATATAACTTGAACTAACAACTTAAACAAATACAACAAAAAGTGTTGGAAAAGAAAGAACGTTCTGATAGAACGGCAGAGAAGAGACAAATCAGGCAGCCAGGAAACCTAACTAAGAGCGATAAGGGGAAGGCATTAACGACGGGAAATGGAGCTTTTTCCACATTGTATTTAGTAAACAGCACAGTGTAACCACAAGTTTCAATTTGAAAAGAAGGACTGATACATTAAAGAACACCGTTGGCAACCTTTGCTGCACTGGGAGCAACAATAAAACTAGCAAGATTAAAGCTGAAGGGAAGGCAGTGAAGGTCTGGGGCAACAAAGAAGAGTGAGTTGATATATCCGAGTACAGCGGGAAAGTGAAAGAAAGAAAAAACAAGTGTGGCAGCAGAGTGAAAGGAAAAGCAAAGAGACACAATTCGAGACTAAGACTGAGAGCTGCTACCTGATTCAAAAGGGACTGTGGAGACCTCTGCCTAAACATGGCGCGGCGTCTTCCGTAGACAATTTGGAGGGGGGGAGGAGTTGAAGGAAGAGGGGAGAGACCGCAAACAAATAAAGTGAGAGGAACCACAACGGAAGTAAACGACGGTGCCAGAAGTAAACGGAGAAATAAGAACAGAGCCACCTAGCGACGGAAGAAGACAGAAGGCTTCCCATAAAGAAAGTTTGTATAAGACTGTAATTGGGGACTATTGACAAAGGGAAAAAGAAATCCGGAAAGACTAAGACGTTGGGGAGTGGAAACAACTGGGGGAGGGGGAGGAAGAGGTGGAAGGAAGGGAAGAGGGAGAGGGAGAGGGGAAAAAGGGGAGTGAGTAAGGTGTAAATGGTAAAGTGAACACTGTGAAATACACATGGTCCCTACACCCCATCCCCTCCACCCCCACTACCCCAATAGGAATTAAGCAGAGGTGGGTAGACCCTGCTTTTCTGAGCTTTCTATTGGAGAAGCATATTATTAAAATATACACTGTGAAGGGAAACCATCTTTGGAAATTATAAGTAAAGTAAAGCTAGGATAGGAAAGGGATATTAAGGAGGAAGGTTGAGAGGGGAAAATGACTTCAATTAAAAAAAAAATACTGGCCCAATATATAACCAACAAGGCAGAAGGACCTCAACAATGGAACAAGAGATGGATTTAAAAGAATTGATATGGAGCCTGAAAGGCGATATAGGAGAGATGAGAAAAGAATTAACTGACTTTAGCACAGAGATAAGGAAGGAACTAACTGACTTTAGTACAGATATAAACAGTAAAGTCCAGGGGTTGGATGAAAAATTAGAAAAAATGACAGGAAAGACAGAGGAAAATATGGTGGCAATCACAGAATTAAAAACCCATACAAAAGATCTGGAAAAGGAAAATATAGACAATAAAAAATTAATATCGGATTTAGAAATCAGGCTGAAACAGAAAGAGGAATTTACTAAAAAACTAGCTAAGGAATTAAGAGAAAACAAGAAGGAATGCGAAAAATTAAAAAGAGTAAATGAGGAATTCCAAATCACACAAGAAGCCACTTGGGACGCTATGTCGATCTTACAAATGCATGCTAAGGAACACATTCTCAGGATAAGGGGAATACCAGAGGAAAAAATTCAAAATATTGTTATCAAAGAGCTAGCAGAGTGGCTAGAATTAAGAGAGGAGGACATAGCAGAGAACGTAAATAATATATTCAGAGTAAACTCAAAAAAGGCAAAACAAAATAAATGGCCAGGGGACTGCCTGATTACAATCACATCAATAAAATTAAGGAATTTAATTCTACAACAAAGAAGGAGAAAGAAATTTAAAATATACGGAGAAGAAATTACAGTGCTGAAGGAAATCCCCCCCAGACTGTTAAAAAAAAGAGATAAATACCAGTTTCTCACAAGACCGCTAAAGGCAAAGGGAATACGTTACAAATGGGAATATCCAGAAGGATTATCCTTCAATTTCAAAGGAAAGAGAAGGAGATTCGAAACAGCAGAAGACGCCGACAGGTTCTACAGAACTTATAAAGGGGAACTAGGGGAAGAGAGCCAGCCAATAGAGGAAGAAATAGATGCTAATAATACCCCCCTGAAAATGTGAGTGAAAAGGAATAAATTCATTATACTGAGATCTCTCCCCCAGAAACTGAATATAAAACCAATTTTAATAGTATATTTTAACACCCCCCCATCCTCGAATAAAAGAACTTAAATTACCCTAATTTATCACGGCCTATGAAAAGGAGCTGGTTTTAGTAGTGTTGGATTGTTTGATTTTCTTTTTATTATTTTTTCTGGTTCTTATTTCTTCTTTTTCTTTTTCTTTTCTCTCTTTTTTTTCTTTCTTACTTTTGACTTCTCTTTGGCATAATAAAATTGGAATGGAATTAAAAATGTTGTCGTGGAACGTTAACGGACTAAATGATAAAAAAAAGAAATAAAATACACCACATCCTGATAAAACAAAATTAGATGTCTGCTGTTTACAGGAAACTCATGTCACTAAAGAACACAAATGAGTGTTAATCAATCCAAAACTAGGACAAGAATTCATCTCGGCAGACCAGGTTAAAAAAAAAAGGAGTGGTAATCTATGTTAAAACTACATTAGATCCGAAATTGTTATATTCAGATCCAGAGGGAAGGGTAATAATAGTGAATGTAACAAAACAAGGTGAAGATATTATTTTAGTGGGGGTTTATGCACCGAATGAAAAAAAAACGGCTTTTTACAAGAAACTGGAAAAAAAACTGTTAGAACTTATGGGAAGCAAAATTATCCTCCTTGGAGATTTAAATGGGGTAACGAACCCAGATATTGACAGATCTGGAGGAAAAAAAGGACAAGGGAAGTTACCTCCAATTTTTGATGATATGACGGAAAATCTAGATTTGTGTGATGTATGGAGGTTAAAAAAATGAAATAGTAAAAGATTTCACCTTTTTTTCAGAAGTACACAATTCAGCAAGCAGGATTGATGCTATATGGATAACGAAAGAGTTGATAAGGAGAGTAAAAGAAACTAAAATCCACCCAAAAACAATGTCAGACCATAATCCAGTCTCTTTAACACTGGGTTTAGAATGGAAAACAGGAATGAAAAGGTGGAGACTAAATGAATCATTATTAAATGATGAAAAGACCCTAAAAGAGGCAAAGGACATAATGAAAGAATATTGGGAAATTAGTAGCAAACAAGACACAGATTTAAGAACGGTATGGGATGCCGGTAAGGCTGTTATAAGGGGATTCTTCATAAATCAAAATGCATGGAGAAGGAAGGAAGATGAAAAAAGGAAAACAACCCTGTTGGAAGAAATTTAAAAAAAAGAGAACGAGTTAAACAAATACCCAAAAAATGATAAAATCAGAAAAGAGATAAAATTATTGCAGGCAGAATATAATTCTAAAATTGAACAAGAAGTAGAATGGAACTTAAAATTACTAAAATGCAAAAATTTTGAATCAGGCAACAAGGTGGGAAAATATCTGGCTTGGAAACTCAGGAAAAGAAATAGTGAAAAACAAATAAATTGATTAAAATCAGAAGAAGGAATAATTGATAACCCAAAATTAATAATCAACAAATTTGTAAGTTATTATGAAGATTTATATCAAAAAGATGAAGAAAATGAAAAAGAAATAGAATCTTTTCTAAGAAAACATAAACTCCCTGAAATGAACAAAGAAAAGATCCTGAAGTTAAATGAGGTAATATCCACTCTAGAAGTGAAGAATGCAATAAAAAATTCCCCGACAGGGAAAGCACCAGGACCGGGTGGTCTGCCGGCTGAATTTTATAAAAAAAAACAGATGAAATAGTGATTGATCCACTAACAAAAATCATGAATGATATCCTTAATAAAAAAGGAATCCCAAATTCCTGGAAGGAGGCATATGTAACCTTAATACCCAAGAAAGGGGACGTGGAAGTGATATCCAACTTTCGACCTATATCGTTACTAAACTGCAACTATAAATTGTTTGCCAATATTATGGCAAATAGGTTAAAAGAGGTCCTACAAGATACTATTCACCCAAACCAAGCAGGGTTCTTACCAAAAAGGCAAATTGCAGGAAACACAAGGAACACCATTGACATCATAGAATATCTCGATACCAAATGTGACAAAAAAGCAGCAATGCTGCTTCTAGACGCCGAGAAGGCGTTTGACAATGTCTCTTGGGGATTTATGAAAAAACAGATAGCCCTTCTCGAATTGGGAGAAAAATTTAACAATGGAGTAGATGCAATTTATAAACAACAGAAAGCTAGGCTCATAATAAATGGTAACATCACAGATAACATCAATATAGCCAAAGGGACAAGACAAGGATGCCCCTTGTCCCCTTTATTATTTATTCTGGCCACTGAAGTATTAATGCAAAATATTAGAAAAGAAACCAAAATAAAAGGAATAAATAGGAGAAAAATCCTACGAGGTGAGAGCCTTTGCTGATGATATTATAGTTACAACGCAGGACCCTATAGAAAGCTTACCAGCAGCTTTGGACTTTATTAGAGAATACGGTAAAATGGCAGGTCTGAAAGTGAACTATGGGAAAACTAAATCTTAACTAAGAATCTTTCTACAGAAGAGAAAAAGAATTTGGAAGGAATAACAGGATTGGAAGTAAGGAAAAAAGTAAAATATCTAGGGATTTGGTTATCGGGGAAAAACATCAATTTATATGAGGACAACTACGTCAGGACATGGAAAGAAATAAAAAGAAAAATGGAAACCTGGAATAAACTCCACCTCTCGTTGCTGGGTAGGATCGCGGTTGTAAAAATGAATATTTTGCCAAAATTCCTCTTTCTATTCCAAACAATTCCAATCTTAGGTGGTATGAAATGTTTCCAGGAATGGAGAAAGGAAATGGCCAAATTCATCTGGAATGGGAAAAAAAAACCGCGAATCAAACATCAACTATTAATTGATAGTAAGGAGAGAAGAGTCTTTTCCTTACCCGACTTAGAGTTATACCATTCAGCCACAGCCTTAGTATGGATCAAAGACTGGATCACTTTAGAAGATGATGACTTGTTAGATTTAGAGGGCCACGATAATAGATTTGAGTGGCACGCCTACCTGATTTATGGTAAGGCGAAACACCACAAAGGATTCCTAAATCATATAATCAGAAGATCATTGTTCAAGATCTGGGAAAAGAACAAGAGGCTGCTGGAACCTAAAATACCTTTATGGACCTCTCCAGCAGAAGCGGTAGCAGTCAAAAGAAGGAATATGGGCAAGAATTGGCCGACATATCGAATGTTATTAGAAGAAAAGGAGAATCAATTAGTACTAAAAGAATATGAAACGATTAAAGAAAAATTAACGGATTGGCTCCAATACTTTCAAATTAATCAAAGATTAAATGGAGATAAAAAAGAAGGATTGGCAAAAGAAAGTTCAAAATTTGAAAAACTGCTAATAAATGAGAAAAAGAAATATATTTCGCAAATTTATAATTATCTGCTGGAGTGGGAAGTAATGGAAGAACAGGTGAAGGCAGTCATGATAAGATGGGCCCAAGATTTGGGCCACAACATCCTAATGGTCCAATGGGAAAGGCTATGGCGAAAGGATATCAAATTTACATTATGCAGCAATTTAAGAGAAAACGTGCTGAAAATGATCTATAGGTGGCACCACACCCCAGAAAAATTGGCCAAAATGTATGTAGGAGTTTCACCAATGTGTTGGAGATGCAAGGGAGAAAAAGGGACTTATTTTCACATGTGGTGGAATTGCAAAATAATTGGGGATTTCTGGGACAAGCTGTATAATGAACTTAAAAAATTATTCAAATTGACATTTAAAAAAAAGCCGGAGATATTCCTCCTAGGGATAATGCCAGGAGAGATAAAAGCGGAAATAAGACCACTATTTATGTATGGAACGACTGCAGCCAGGATATTAATAGCCAGAAGCTGGAAAGGTGAGATAGCTCCATCTATAGCCGAATGGCAAATGTTAATGATTGAATATCTTGAACTGGCAAAGATGTCAGGGAATTTAAGAGGAAGTACAAATCAAAAAACATATAAGGATTGGATTCTATTTAAACTGTACTTAGATACTCATTATCCAAATAACAATCTATTAACGCACCTGAAATGAAACTTGAAGAAACGGGAAAATAATGCAAAAAGGTAAAGAATAGGCAACAAGGTAAAGAACGAAATGTGAAGCAGACTGTGTGTTATTCTAAATCCAAAAAAGACAATACAAATATATTGTGGGAAAGCGGAAGTTGCATTATTTATAGTTTATTTATGTTAGTTTATTTAGCAATAAGATAAAACAGTACATGGTTAAGAAGAAAGAAGGTAGTAAGGATAAAGGCATAAACCAATTTTGATACACACAGTGCGAACTGTTTTTCGCAAAAATGTTGTGCTTTGTTTGTATATATACTTGTTTAGTATTTGTTTATTTGTCTTTGTTATGGTTATATTTGACTTGTATTTTTTATTTATTTATTTTTTATTTTCTATGTAACGTATTTTAAAATCAATAAAAATATTTTTTTTAAAGTTAAAAAAAGGAGAGATGTCTGACTATGTCTTTATAGTCTCTGTCATTGGACGTTGATATTAATAAATCATTGACAAAAGCCAGAATGTAAGAGAATTGTCCATTTCTGTTCTTAGTGTACAGGCACTTGTCAGCTGTTGACTGCTTGTACCCAAGCTGAACCAGCATTTCATGTAATTTCTGGTTCCATGCTCTTGCAGCCTGTTTCAATCAATAAATTCCTTTCTGAAGTCTGCACACAAGATGTGCCTCATTTGGCTTGATAAAGCCTTTGTCCTGCTTCATATAATTCTCTTCAGAAATCTCGCCATGAAGAAAAGCTGTTGCTATATCGACGTGACGAACTGACAGCCCTTTAGATGCTGCAATACTTAGAAGTAGTCTAACGCTGCTATATCGCACTGTAGGCGCAAATACTTGATCATAATCTTCGCCATACTGTTGTGAAAATCCTTGTGCTACAAGCCTAGCTTTGTAGCGTTGCACCTCCCCTTCTGACCCCTTCTTAAGCTTGAACACCCACTTGGACCCAATTGCCTTCTTACCAGGAGGTAGCTCTGTGAGGGTCCAGGTCTTGTTGCGATGCAGTGCATCCATCTCTTCCTGCGCGGCTTGCTTCCAGAGACTGGCCTCTGCAGCTGGTATCCGTTGGATCTCTTCCCACGTGGAAGGTTCCTGTGGTGGCGCCGGCCCTGCAAAGTAGGACAGTCGTAGTGGTGGAACGCCTTTGTTGGACCTGGAGGAACGTCTGACCTCTGGCTCTTGTTGAACCGCATCAGCTTCCTCATCTCCTTCCAATGGCGGCATCCTCTGGAGCCTTCTGACATTTGGTCCTCCGCGTCTTCTGGGGTGTCATCTGTAGGGGGTGCTATAACACTAGGAGGTAGGTTAGTTTCTGGTATGGCTTCAAAAGGAAAACTTACAAACTCCTCTGTTGGTGGCTCATTGGAACAGTCAATTGCTGTGTTCCTTGTGTCAGCCTCCTCATGCCAGTGCTGCAGATCTGGATCATCCTGCTGCCTGGATGAAGCTACTTGTGTTGACTGGATTTCTGAAACATTAATCTCATAAACACCATTGATTAGTTTCCCTTGAGCGTAAACCTCATCATTTTTCGTTACATTGCATTCTCCATTTTCAAATGTAACCTTGAAACCTTTCTTGTCTAAAGCAGACACACTAAGCAAGTTGCAGTTCAATTCTGGAACATATTGAGCTTTAGTCACAGTTGTTACATGATATTCATTATTCACATTGAATTTCAAACGCATTGAACCTGCACCTTGTGATTTCAGAACATTTCCATCAGCAATCTGGATTTCAGTCCATTCACTATCATTTATCTCATTGAAATATTCTCTTTTATACGTAAAATGGCTGGTCGCTCCAGAATCTAAGATAAATTTGTTGCATTTGCTTTCATTTCTTTACACATTTAAACTCTTTTCTTGCAGTAACATGGTACACTCGTGACCCCCCTTCTTTTCACCTTTTGGTTGAATGGGGCGGGACTTATTCTTGGGCTTCTTACAATCCCTTGCTATGTGCCCTTTGAAATTGCAATTATAATATTTTATTTCTTTGGACACCTCCCTGTACTTGGGAAATTGCTTAGAAACATAACTTGTGTCCATTTTCCTTGGATTCCTTTGTGAAGAATCAAGGTAATATCTGCATTCCTCTCTTAAGTGATTTGCTAGCTCATTAAAAGTCAAATCTCTTGTGTGGTCCATAATACTCTTAAATGAAGCAAATTCTGGTCCTAATGATGCTAGCATAAGTCACTTTGGTTGTATCATCAAAAGCTCTGGGAGTTAGGGCAATCTTTTGAACAATTTCATTAAAGTCCTTAAAATGCCCTGTAAATTGTTCTCTAGAATTCATCTTTAACTTCAGCAGTTTATCCAATAAATGTCTATAAGAGTTCTCTGATGATTGTGCATAAACCCTCTCAATATCCTTTAGAATCTGAGATGCATCACTTTCATAGTCAATCAGAGATAAACGCTCATCTTTCAAACTGCTCAAAATTATGTGCTTAGCTTCAGCATTTTGCCTTTCCCAATCTGCTTTCTTGGTTAAATCAGCTGAATCAGGTTTGGGATCTTTCACTGCTTTAAGCACTTGCTTTGCACCAAGATGCACTAAAAGACGCTCCTTCCATTGCACAAAATTAGATCATTCAGCAGCATAAAGCTTGATCTTGCTTCACTATAAAATCCTGAGCTTGCCATCTTAATCCTCGAAATTTGAAAAAAATTCCAAAATTTCCAAAAATGGCTAAAATTCAAAATCTCAAAAATCTCAAAATGCAAACTAATCTTCACTGCCTCTGAGGTCTGTGAGCTCTGAGGGAGGGGAGGGGTCACTAATCCCACTTTCACAGCACAATGGAGAACAAAAGACCATGTGCTTACCAGGAAGTCCAAACAGAAAAATTCTACTCTGCCAAAAATCACAATCCAAAGCAATCCTTTAAAAATACACAAAATACGCAGCTCTGGGCCCCATAACCCTTTGTGGGAGATGAGTAGGAATGTGGATGAGGGAATATTGTTTAATATTTCCTATCCCAGCTTGTGCTAACAAGCTCCAAACTTGCAGAGTTTCTCATCCCCAATAAAGCGCAGCAAAACGTGGCGTTTAAGTTCCTATGAACTTCTAGAACAAGGCAGATTCCTGGCATATATTTCCCCTGGTTCCCTCTTAAAAGAAAATACATGACACATAAGCTTATAAAAGTATAAAGGTTTTACTCACAGACATCCAAGCTTATACAAGTCTCAGAAGGCAGGCTAGCTTAGATTAAATGTATGTACGTGTGGAGGCTCTCCTTAAGGGAAAAGGCTCCACCTCGGCCCTCTTGGCTGGAAGAGCCAATTTTAGGGTAAAGTGTAAATTACGGGATGGCATGCACTCTTGGCTGGAAGCCAAGAGTGCATCATCTCTTGAGATGTTGCATCTTCAAAGGTCGAAGGAAGAGAGAGAATGGCTGCTTCACCTGTGACTTTCAGAAACTGCAGGTGAGGCCACTCCCACATCTGGTCACACAGAGGGAGGAGTCCCAGTCCAGGAACAGGAAACTGTGGCTGGAGGACTGAGGCCCCTAGTGTACATTCTAGGAATGTTGTGATTGACTGCACCAGTGTTATACATCCCACAGAGATAGGAGCAACTTTCAATCTAGGTTGCCCCATCTTTTTGGCCCCAGTCCCTGCACCCCACTCTCACCCAGAGCTACCAGCCAGTTTCGTTTCTCTGCTGGGTAGGGTGGAAGAGAAACCTGTTGTTTCTCTACCTTCCCACCCATCATGAAAACCAGTGTTGGAGAGACAGAGGTAGCAGGTTGTGTGTGAGAGAGAAAAGATGAGTAGCCTTATTGTCACTGGCCCTAACCACCACCAGATCCAGTCCTGCCAACAGCCACCCATGCTGATATCACCCTGGAGGGAATGGGGTCTTCAGCACAAAAAATATTCCTCACCCCTTTAATACAGGAACCGTGATTGCCCCATCCTGTAGACTTGTTTAATATTTGTTATTCCATCAATCCATTATTAGAAAACATTTTGAGAACAAACAGCTATTGAAATACTTTATAAGCTTGCCTTAAAATAGCATTTCAGTCATTCTGAAAGAAAAGACTTATACAATGTTGAACTTAAAAGCTACGAACTTGAATGCTTAGTAAAAGAAAGTATGGTGTATTGCATGTACAGAAAAACTGATGCACAAATTGAGAGTGGCAAGAAGAGGAACAAAATATGAAGGCACATTTGCTGGAGAATGGTGGTGCTTTAATTTGTTCACAAATACTCCAGAATACCAAAGACCAGTTCCGAAGGTTTTTCTGCTAACATGTGGATCGCTTAATAAGAACACGTTTTACAGATGTATCCTGTTATAAGCATGGTGTACAAGTTTTCATAATGTACTTTCAGGGGTTTCTGGGGAAACTTCAAAGGAAAGAGGGTGGTGGAGGACAATCCTTTAAGTGCTTTTTATGAGTTTGCACTTTTCAGGGCTCATATGTATACTAGAGCTGTATGGCGGACAGGAATTCAACAGGTAAAGTGTTCCTTAAATCAAACTGTTTGGAACCTGCATCTGTTGAACTTGAACTTCCTGAATTAGGAAGTTTTTAATGTTTGATAATTTACTATGTTTTATATATGCTGTAAGCCGCTCAGAGTGGCAGGGGAAACCCAGCCAGATGGGTGGGAAATATTATTATTATTATTATTATTATTATTATTATTATTATTATTATTATTCAACCTGTCTAATGAACCAATAGAGGAATCCAAAAGTGGTAGTGAGCCTAGGATGGGAGACAGAGGAAATAAAGAGAACTGCCTCACAAAGATAGGTGAATGCTCCAGTAAACAAAACAGAAAAGCAAGAAAGAAATACTACCCAGTCACTGGGAGAGAGATAAGTGAAGACTGCAGTGGAGGAGATAGAGAGGAGACCCGCGCGGCCCTCGTGCGCTGCCTCACCTTGATGGAGTAGACGAGCGCCGCGAAGCCGAGGCAGCAGGTGTTGAGAACAGAGAAGCTGAACAAGGACCAGAGCACATGGTCCTGGGGCGGCGGGGCGGCGACCCTTCCGGCGCGGTAGGGATACAGCGGCGCGCTCGGCTCAGAGCCGTCGTGGGGCTGCATGCGGATGGCGACGGGGTGGTGTGGAGCGCTCTGCATGGTGTACAGTTGCCTGCGCTGCCCGCGGCCGAGTAGTGAAGGGATTAAGCAGGCGGGAGGGAGAGAGAGAGCGGGTCCCGCCTTTGGGCTGTGACAGGCGCTTCCCTGAGCCTCTTTCGGAGAAGACGAGACCAAAGGAGTGCAGCCATGGGCGTAGCCAAGGGGGGCAGAGGGGGGCAACTGCCCCCCCTAGAAGGCAGCTGCCCCCAACCTAGAAGCAAAAATGATCAGCGTCCGTTCAATGCAAACCTGAACGACCATGGCTTGCCCCCCCCCCAGTCATGGCTTGCCCCCCCTAGTTTTGATCCTGGGTACGCCCCTGAGCACAGCGATGGAGGGAGGGGGACAAATTTGCGCGCGCAGGGGCTGAGCCCGCTTGGAAACTACCTTCTTCCAGTTATATCAAGTAGAAACGGTTGTATTCAACAAGCAAGTGGCGATGTGCACCCCTCCTTTTCTGATCCTTGCTATCGGCTTGGTGTTCCTGCTAGCTTGTCTTCAGAGTGGAAAGGGAATCTCTATAGGCTTTCAGCAAGTGTAATCTACACTACGTGGGTCCGTAATATGCTGTGGCAAAAAACCTCGGGACGGGACATGGGCGTAGTAGCCAGGATTTTTGTTGTTGGGGCAGGCTTTTGTTAGGGGGTCAGAACCTCATATTTATATTGATTTGGATGGGGGGAGTTGTCCCCTGCCTCCCTCCCCCCCCCCGCTGTGCTCATGCCTTGGGAACCCATGGAGTGACCAGGAAAGTTTTTTGGGAACATCCTTCTCATCACGCGATGGATTCGCTTTGTGCTTCCCAGAATTGGGAGGCGAGGAGTTGCTGCATTGGCTTCTATTATTTTCCTGCAGCTTCTGGCTATCTGTGGCTCTCCACGCCCCTTTTCCATTCTGCAATCAGCTGAGGCCAAGGATTTCCCAGATGTTACTTCGTCAACAGCATTGATTTCCAAACTTTCATTCACAGACCATTTGAAAACTGCTGAGCATCTTTGTGAACCCCTTAATCATTTTTCTGCCTGTTGTTTAGCAACTATAATCTCCTCTTTATTTGATTTATTATTATCATCAACATCATCATCACTATATTTACCCACCCTTCATCCTAA
The DNA here is from genome assembly GCA_034642065.1 of Darevskia nairensis. Lineage (NCBI taxonomy): Eukaryota > Metazoa > Chordata > Lepidosauria > Squamata > Lacertidae > Darevskia > Darevskia nairensis. Next base: position 48,051 of record JAWWNI010000703.1, on the reverse strand, counting down.
TGTCCCAGGGCAGAGTACACTTAAAACAGATCACTAAATAGTTTGAAACCACTTAAAATCACAGAAATAAGATGGGTCCCAAAAATATGCATCTCAGGTGTGAAAAACCAGAATAAAGAGGTCCAAATAAGGCTGTGTACATGCCATATATTTAAAGCAGAAGCTCCTAAACCTCTTGGTAGTGTATGTATGAATACACATGAGCGGTGGGGTCTTCTTCTTTCTTCTTTGGCGATCACTCGTAGCCGAGTAAGATTGTCTTCCATAAACACAGTTCTAACAATGAGTCCGTAAGTGACTGTGGAGGTCAATTCTGGACCCACACGTACACATCACTTCGGAAGACAGGCAAATTAATATCAGTGTACTGGATGAAGCAAAGATCACCAGTGTTGAAGCAATGATTCCTCAACATCAACTTCGTTGGACTGGTCTTGTTGTGCGGATGCCAGATTATCGTCTTCCAAAGCAACTACTCTATTCCGAACTTTAAAATAAAAAGCGTAATGCTGGTGGTCAACAAAAGAGGTTTAAAGACTGTTTCAAAGCGGTGGGGTGAACACTTGGCTTTGGACACATACCTAGTAGCCTACTGTAATCTCAAAATCCAGCATCCGTAGGGCAACCATTTCCCGTTTCCTAAAAAAGAGGAAAGTTCTCAAAAGCTTTCTAACAAAGTGGAATGATAGCTGCTGCTACCGGAAACAGCATCTGGCAATCATCAAATTATAAGCACAAATAAACAAAGCACCAGGCCCCCTAAAATTTGAAAGACTGCCAGCACTGAGGCAGTGAGAGGCCATTCGAAGACAACATTTAGGATTATAAGCCCCTTGGAACAAGAACATGTCTTCTCTGTAAAGCACCATATACAAGCAGTGACTTTTTTAGGCGACTTATGTGTATGTGCGCACGTGTATCGAGCTGAACCCAGAAGTGACCCAAAAATGTCATGTAAAGGGGCAGAATGGGGTGTTTGCAGGCTTTTTCAATGGTGCTTCAAATGAATGTGATTTCACTTAAGCATCTGATGCCTTGGAATACTACACACACACACACCCCATAAATTGGGAGTTGCCTATATGTTGATGACATAACAACACAAATGTTTCTCAGCTACTAAGGCATGATCCCCTAAGGAGGTATATAAGAGAAGAAATGAGCAAGCTTCTCCCAACATGCACATTTCTCTCATGGGGTGATTCCTTTTAGATAGAAGGCAGCATCTGTGCACTGTTGTCATGAGAGTGTGTGCTTTCCCCTGTGGTTTAATTCTAGGCTGAAGATACACAGACCATTTTAATTAAAAGATGTCGTGTGTGTGTTTCCAAGAGAATTAAGTAGTCCCATATATAAAAATGTTTAATGCATCTAGGGATATTTGGATCCCTTAAATGACTGACCTCCCAGCTTAATTTTTTTTATTCATGTAAAAAGTCATCAGAATATTACATAAATCTACATGTTGCATCCAGTCTGGCCCATGAAACCATAATATTGAAGAATCCTACAAAAGGAGAGCCTCAATGTTTTAGGTTTTAAACCAAGAAGAAAGCAATTGATGCAAAATAAGGTAGCCATACTTTTATTTGCTCAGAATTCACCCCAGACTTCATGTTTCAATACAGAAAAGCTGCAGTACACATCTTGAGTGAGAAATCTGTTGAACTGGAAAAATTCATTTCATTAATTAAATTTCATGAGCAACAGGATGAAGGAAGGCCGAGAATCCAGTTCTTGAACAAAGAAAGAGCATCAAACAAATGTTGTTTCTCAATAAGCATCTTAAACTGGATGGTGAATTTCAAGATGACATCTGAGTCTCTCCTCCATCTTTCATAGAATCATAGAACTGTGGAGTTGGATGAGGGTCATCTAGTTATCTTTGTAGGCAAACATGCCTCGACCTCTCTGCATCTCCATAAGTACCAGGTGCTATGTGGAATGCCTTCTTCCTTGCAAGTGGATGAGTAGATTGGGTACACTCAGAGAAGCAAAGGCAAGCTAAAGCTTACAAGCAATGCTATAATGCTGAGGGAAATATTCTGCCTTCTCAATTTGCCACTGAGCCAACACTACAATTAGTGGCGATTCTTCATCATCTGTTGGAGTTGTGCTTGGAAAGCTGCTGCGGAGGTGATGATGATGGCGATGGCGATGATGAAAATTATGATGCTTGTGGGAGATGAGTAGGAATGTGGATGAGGGAATATTGTTTAATATTTTCTATCCCAGCTTGTGCTAACAAGCTCCAAACTTGCAGAGTTTCTCATCCCCAATAAAGCGCAGCAAAACGTGGCGTTTAAGTTCCTATGAACTTCTAGAACAAGGCAGATTCCTGGCATATATTTCCCCTGGTTCCCTCTTAAAAGAAAATACACAACACAATGCATTTAAAAGTAAAAAGGTTTTACTCACAGACATCCAAGATACTACAGGTCTCAGAAGGCAGGCTAGCATAGATTAAATGTATGTACATGTGGAGATTCTCCTAAGGGAGAAGGGCCCACCTCGGGCCTCTTGGCTGGAAGCCAAGAGTGCATCTTCTCTTGAAATGTTGCATCTTCGAAGTCCGAGAGAAGAGAGAGGAGAATGGAAGCTTGCCTGTTTGCTACAGGTAAGGCCACTCCCACCTCTGGTCACACAAAGGAAATAGACCTCAGCCTAGGTACAGGAAACTCTAGCTGGAGGACTGAGATCCCTTGTGTACACTCTAGGAATGTTGTGATTGACTGCACCAGTGTTATACCTCCCACAAACCCCTTCTCAGTCTGAACAACATTTAACAAACATAAAACAACTTTATTCAACTACCCAGAGTCCCAGCTTGACACGCAGGTTCTCGAAACTCTCTCGCGGCAAGGGTTTCGTGAGAATGTCCGCAGTCATCTCCTGAGTATTACAGTAGGACATCTTTACTAGTCCATCTTGGATCATCTGGCGAATATGGTGATACCTGACCCCAATGTGTGTTGAACGTGCAAGGAACTTTTCGGTTTGCGCTAGCTGCAGGCAGCTTTGATTGTCCTCCATCAAGCTGACAGGTCCTTTTCTCGGCAAACCAAAGTCTGTCAGGAGTTGATCCAGCCAGATGATCTCTCTGCATGCTTCCGAAGCTGAAATATATTCACTCTCTGTGGACGATAAGGCTACACATTTCTGTTTATAACTGCCCCATATGATAGGTGCATTTCCAAACATAACCACTTGTGGATTTGTAATCCGCCTTATCCCCAGCCCAGTCTGCATCACTGTACCCAACCAACTTAGGGTCCCTTACAGCTGGCAATCTTAATTTACAGTTCATTGTACCCTTGAGGTAACGCACCACCCTCTTGACCCCACCCAAGTCATGTTCAGTGGGAGAACTCACTTTCCTGCTTAGGATCCCCACTGCACTAGCTATGTCAGGTCTGCTGGTAGTAACCAAATACAAAAGTTTACCAATCGCTGACCTGTATTCGCTGTTGTCTGGCAGCAGCTTCGAATCTTCTTGATTCTTTAGAAAGTCTGTGGCCATGGGTGTCGCAACAGGGTGTGCACCTTGCATCTGCATGCTTTCTATCAGTTCTATTATCTTCTGCTTCTGGCTGAGAAGAAATGAGCCGTCCTCTTCTCTCTCAATTTGAATTCCCAAGTAATACTGGACAAGTCCCAATTCCTTTACTTCCACCTCTTTGTTGAGATGTCTGACTATGTCTTTATAGTCTCTGTCATTGGACGTTTATATTAATAAATCATTGACAAAAGCCAGAATGTAAGAGAATTGTCCATTTCTGTTCTTAGTGTACAGGCACTTGTCAGCTGTTGACTGCTTGTACCCAAGCTGAACCAGCATTTCATGTAATTTCTGGTTCCATGCACTTGCAGCTTGTTTCAAACCATAAATTCCTTTCTGAAGTTTGCATACAAGATGTGCCTCATTTTGCTTGATAAAGCCTTTGGGCTGCTTCATATAAATCTCTTCAGAAATCTTCCCATGAAGAAAAGCTGTTGCTATGTCAACGTGACGGACTGACAGCCCTTTAGATGCTGCAGTACTTAGAACTAATCTAACACTGCTGTATCGCACTGTAGGCGCAAATACTTGATCATAATCTTCGCCATACTGTTGTGAAAATCCTTGTGCTACGAGCCTAGCTTTGTAGTGTTGCACCTCCCCTTCTGACCCCTTCTTAAGCTTGAACACCCACTTGGACCCAATTGCCTTCTTACCAGGAGGTAGCTCTGTGAGTGTCCAGGTGTTGTTGCCATGCAGTGCATCCATCTCTTCCTGCGCTCCTTGCTACCAGAGACTGGCCTCTGCAGCTGTTATCCATTGGATCTCTTCCCACGTGGAAGGTTCATGTGGTGACGCCGACCCTGCAAAGTAGGACAGTCGTACTGGTGGAACGCCTCTGTTGGACCTGGAGGAACGTCTGACCTCTGGCTCTTGTTGAACCGCATCAGCTTCCTCATCTCCTTCCAATGGCGGCATCCTCTGGAGCCTTCTGACATTTGGTCCTCCGCGTCTTCTGGGGTGTCATCTGTAGGGGGTGCTACAACACTAGGAGGTGGGTTAGTTTCTGGTATGGCTTCAAAAGGAAAACTTACAAACTCCTCTGTTGGTGGCTCATTGGAACAGTCAATTGCTGTGTTCCTTGTGTCAGCCCTTCCATACTCATCAAAGTGAATCACGTGATGTGAACTTGTTTTCCCTGTTTGCAAGTCCAAAACTCTGTAGCCTTTTCCTCCAGAGGCATATCCAACTAGGATTCTAGGCTTCGCTCTGGAGTCAAGTTTGTGTCTGTGCTCCTTGGGCATGTGGTAATAACACAAACTTCCAAATACACGTATGTGTGACAAATTTGGGGCTCTTCCATGCCAAAGTTCAAATGGTGTGCGCTCTGTGCCATTTGTTGGTAGCCTGTTCTGTATATAAATCGCAGTGTTTGCTGCCTCGCCCCAAAGTTTCTTCGACAAGTTGGATCCTTTTAGCATACACCTTGTCATCTCTAGGATGGACCTAAATTTCCTCTCAGCAATAGAGTACTGTTGAGGTGTGTAGCTAACTGTGGTCACATGGGCTATGCCTTCCTGAGCCATGAAGGCTTCCATTTCACGTGAGCAAAACTCCCCACCATTATCGGACATTAGGGTGGTGGGTGCACGCTGGAATTTGTTCTTGACCATGCTTATGTATTCTTTGAACAATTCCACTGTTTCACTCTTCTCTTTGAGTAAGTACCCCACACAAAACCTTGAATAATCATCCAAAAATATCAGAATATACCTATTTCCTCCTAAAGAAGGTATATTCATAGGTCCAGCTAAATCAGTGTACACAATGTCCAGAACTTTTGTGCTTCTCTTTTCTGCACAACGTGGGAAAGAAGGTTTGACTCCTTTTTTACTTACACAAGTTACACATGTTGGTGTGGGTGTGTTACTTTTGTTTACCTGTAGACCTCTCACAAGATCTCCTTTCTGCAGCTCCTGGATATCTCTGATATCCCTGTGACCAAGTCTCTGGTGCCAGAGCTGAAGATCTGGTTCATCCTTCCGCCTGGATTTAGCCACTTGCGTTGACTGAATTTCTGAAACGTTAATCTCATAAACACCATTGATTAGTTTCCCTTGAGCGTAAACCTCACCATTTTTCGTTACATTGCATTCTCCATTTTCAAATGTAACCTTGAAACCTTTCTTGTCTAAAGCAGACACACTAAGCAAGTTGCAGCTCAATTCTGGTACATATTGAACTTTAGTCACAGTTGCTACACGATATTCATTATTCACATTGAATTTCAAACGCATTGAACCTGCACCTTGTGATTTCAGAACATTTCCATCAGCAATCTGGATTTCAGTCCATTCACTATCATTTATTTCATTGAAATATTCCCTTTCATACGTGAAATGCGACGTGGCTCCAGAATCTAAGATTAATTTGTTGCATTTGCTTTCATTTCTTTGCACATTTAAACTCTTTTCTTGCAGTAACATGGTACACTCGTGACCCTCCTTCTTTTCACCTTTTGGTTGAAAGGGGCGGGACTTATTCTTGGGCTTCTTACAATCCCTTGCTATGTGCCCTTTGAAATTGCAGTTATGGCATATTATATCTTTGGACACTTCCCTTGACTTTGGAAATTGCTTAGAAACATAACTTGTGTCCATTTTCCTTGGATTCCTTTGAGGAGAATCAAGGTAATCTCTGCATTCCTCTCTTAAGTGATTTGCTAGTTCATTAAAAGTCAAATCTCTTGTGTGGTCCATTATACTCTTAAATGAAGCAAATTCTGGTCCCAGTGATGCTAGCAGGAAAGTCACTTTGGTTGCATCATCAAAAGCTCTGGGAGTTAGGGCAATCTTTTGAAAAATTTCATTAAATTCCTTAAAATGCCCTGTGAATTCTTCTCTGGAATTCAGCTTCAGCTTCAGCAGTTTATCCAACAGATGTCTATAAGAGTTCTCTGTTGATTGTGCATAAACACGCTCAATATCCTTTAGAATCTGAGATGCATCACTTTCATAGTCAATTAATGATAGGTGCTCATGCTCAAAATTATGTGCTTAGCTTCATTATTTTGCTTCTCCCAATCTGCTATCTTGGTAAAATTATCTGAGCTTAAATCAGCCAAATCAGGTTTGGGATCTATCACAGCTTTAAGCACTTGCTTTGCACCAAGATACACTAAAAGACGCTGTTTCCATTGCACAAAATTACGATCATTCAGCAACATAAAGTTTGATCTTGCTTCACTATAAAATCCTGAGCTTGCCATCTTAATCCTCAAAATTTGAAAAATTTCCAAAATTTCAAAAAAAATCCCCAAAAATGGCTAAAATTCAAAATCTCAAAACTCAAAAATCTCAAAATGCAAACTAATCTTCACTGCCTCTGAGGTCTGTGAGCTATGAGGGAGGGGAGGGGTCGCTAATCCCTCTTTCACAGCACAATGGAGAACAAAAGACCATGTGCTTACCAGGAAGTCCAAACAGAAAAATTCTACTCTGCCAAAAATCACAATCCAAAGCAATCCTTTAAAAATACACAAAATACGCAGCTCTGGGCCCCATAACCCCTTGTGGGAGATGAGTAGGAATGTGGATGAGGGAATATTGTTTAATATTTCCTATCCCAGCTTGTGCTAACAAGCTCCAAACTTGCAGAGTTTCTCATCCCCAATAAAGCGCAGCAAAACGTGGCGTTTAAGTTCCTATGAACTTCTAGAACAAGGCAGATTCCTGGCATATATTTCCCCTGGTTCCCTCTTAAAAGAAAATACACGACACAATGCTTTTAAAAGTAAAATGGTTTTACTCACAGACATCCAAGATACTACAGGTCTCAGAAGGCAGGCTAGCATAGATTAAATGTATGTACATGTGGAGACTCTCCTAAGGGAGAAGGGTCCACCTCGGGCCTGCATCTTTTCTTGAGATGTTGCATCTTCGAAGTCCGAGAGAAGAGAGAGGAGAATGGAAGCTTGCCTGTGTGCTGCAGGTAAGGCCACTCCCACCTCTGGTCACACAAAGGAAATAGACCTCAGCCTAGGTACAGGAAACTCTAGCTGGAGGACTGAGATCCCTTGTGTACACTCTAGGAATCTTGTGATTGACTGCACCAGTGTTATACCTCCCACAATGCTCATTATCAGAGCAGCGATGTTCAGACACTTGGAGGTCCTGCCATAGGTAGCCGCACCTTCAGGATCTCCAACAACTTTACGATCCCTTGACTGAAAGTGGCAGGAGGGAGAGAAAAGAGAATTAAAAAATAAAAAGTACAATGAGAATTAACACTGAAAATACCTGTACATTTGGATAGGCTTTGAATGCCTAAAGTCCCTACAGACTTTTCATGGTTGTTTAAACACAGTGATTATACATGCTAGATTAAGATTCTGGCGTGGGATTCAACTAGGTATTGTGTAGCTGTTTTATCAGCAGCCATTTCCTCTGAGTTCCGGGTCGCCTTCCTCCCTAGCAATATGCACTCAATACTTCACACGCATTAGCTCAGTAATGCTGGCAGTCCTGTGCCAGTATTTGCAAATGGGAGGATGTTGGCTGGGTGTGATCTAGCTGCTCTGCTCTTTCATGTTACCTCTGTTTCTTGATTCAGTCTCCTCTGTTTAGAGAAGCACAGACCCACTTTCTTTCACATGCAACAGAAGACACCTGTAGCTGGTGGGGCACTGATGTTTAAGTGTCTGTGGTCTACAGTTGGGAATTTCCACCCCAAACCCTCCCACCCCAGAGCTACCAGCAAGTTTCATTTCTGTGCTGCACAGGGAGGAAAATACGCAAATCTTTCATTTCTTCACCTCCCCCAGCTCATAATGGAAACCAGTGTTGCAGGGACAGAGGGAAGGAGGGGGCTCAGAGAAGAGATGAGTAGCCCTTCCCCTTATTGTCAATGGTCCTGCCCACGACCAGATCCAGTCCCGTAAACAACCGCCACAACAGAGAATAGAGTCCTCGGGGGAGGGGAATGTCCCCCCACCCCTGGAATAGAGGAACCATAATTGTCCTGTATTGTGGATTTGTTTGATATAGTTATTCCATCATTATTAGAAAACATTTTGAGAACAAAGCGCTAATGCAATGCTTTACAACCTTGCCTTTAAAAAGCATTTCACTCATTCTAAAAGCAAAGACCGGGGGCTTATCCACACTTACCTTTTGCCTTGCTCTTCCCAGGCAAAGGTCCACATTTTAAAGCTCCATGTCTGCATGGACATAGCCAGGATTATTGGGGGGGGCAGGACTGTTGTGGGGGTATTGGTTAGTTAGTTAGGCAGAACCAACGTGATTGGTTAGTTAGTTAAGTATTTCTATTGTTTTATGTGATCTAGGGGGGGAGCTGCCCCCCGCCCCCCCTATGGAGCAGCAGCAGCTGTGTGCCTGTGCCTCCGCCCCCTGAACCCACTCAGGCTCAGGCAGAGCCCCCAGGAGGAAGAGGCAGGGGAAGAAGAAGAAGAAGAGGAGTTTGGATTTGAAATCCCGCTTTATCACTACCCGAAGGAGTCTCAAAGCGGCTAACATTCTCCTTCCCTTCCTCCCCCACAACAAACACTCTGTGAGGTGAGTGGGGCTGAGAGACTTCAAAGAAGTGTGACTGGCCCAAGGTCACCCAGCAGCTGCATGTGGAGGAGTGGAGACTCGAACCCGGTCTCCCAGATTAGAGTCTACCGCTCTTAACCACTACACCACACTGGGAGAGCTTCCTGAGTAAGGTGCTGTGTTTTTTACGTATCCCAAGGCTCTTTGGTATGCTGCGAACAGATCAACAGGGTGACTTTTCCCTCACTCTCACTCTTTGCCCCCTCCCACCTTTCCACATCTTTCCTGCTTCACTTTAAACCCTTTCTCACCTTGGAAATACACCTTTGGGGAGCACTTTTCCTCTTTTGTCTCCTTTCTCATAGAATTAATACTATTGTAGAGTTGGAAGGGACCCAAAGGTCATCTAGTCCAACCCCCTGCAATGCAGGAATCTCAACTAAAGCATCCATGGCAGGTGGCCAGCCAACCTCTGCTTAAAAACCTCCAAGGGAGAAGAATTCAAAACCTCCAAAGGGAGTCTGTTCCACTGTCGAAGAGCTCTTACTGTCAGAAGGTTTTTTCTGATGTTTAGTTGGAATCTCCTTTCTTGTACCTTGAAGCCATTGCTTTGAGTCCTACCCTCAAGAGCAGGAGAAAACAAGCTTGTTCTATCTTCCATGTGACAGCCCTTAAGATATTTGAAGATGGCTATCATATCTCCTCTCAGTCTCCTCTTTTCCAGGCTAAACATACCCAGCTCCTTCAAGCGCTCCTCATAAGACTTAGCTTCCAGACCCTTGATCATCTTGGTTGCCCTCTTCTGCACTCGTTCCAGCTTGCCAACATGCCCAGAACCGGATACAGTACTCCAGGTGTGGTCTGACCGTAGCAGAATAGAGTGGTACTTGATCTAGAGCAGGGGTCAGCAAACCTTTTCAGCAGGGGGCTGGTCCACTGTCCCTCAGACCTTGTGGGTGGCAGGATTATTTTTTGGGGGGGGGGGAAATGAACGAATTCCTATGCCCCACAAATAACCCAGAGATGCATTTTAAATAAAAGGATACATTCTACTCATGTAAAAACACGCTGATTCCTGGACCATCTACAGGCCGGATTGAGAAGGCGATTGGGCTGGATCTGGCCCCTGGGCCTTAGTTTGCCTACCCATGATCTAGATACTAGACTTCTGTTGATGCAGCCTAGAATGGGTTGCTTTCTTTCTTTTCTTTTTTTTGCTGCAGCATCACATTGTTGACTCATGTTGCCATCTACTAAGACTCCTAGATCCTTTTAATATTTTAATAAACTTGGTAAGCCAAGTGTCCCCCATCCTATGTTCGTGCAGCTGGTTATTCCTACCTAAGCGCAGAGCCTTTCAGGCTGAAAAGGACTAGTGGGACTTATAAGAACAGAAGAAAAATCCAATCCCATGGGCTCCAGTGTCACTTGCTGCAATTCGGGGATTTTTTAAACAGGGAATTTTGTGAAGCACTTACCTAGACTTTGGAAGGTTAAAGACTGCAGCCCTCATCTGACCACACCACCCATAGGTGCCAACTCCCAATGGCTGAGGAGACCTCAGCTCCCCTGACAAAATTGGGATGGGGCTCAGACCCCCAACTTTAAGAAGCCAGGCCTTGCTGCGGCAGGCCTCACTGGGCCTTCCCGCACCTACGACGAGCCCCATTGGGCTTTCCTGCTCCTGCTGCGGGCCACGAAAATGCCTGAGAGGGCTTGTCACAGGTGCGGGGGGGGGGGAGTACCTATGACACCACCTAAATCCACCGTACTTTAGCAGTATTATGGCTGTCCACAGAAGCAGCATGCAGGTATGAGAGATTACATTATCCCTTATTGCTCCAGCTATGCACTATTGAGGGGGGGGTTTGCCTGGCAGGAATAGGTGTTTGAACTCTGTCTGTGGCTGAAGCAAGATAAACAAACATGATGAGGCATTACAAGTAGAGCGAAGAAGGTGTGGAGTCTGAGGTGATGGGAACTGAGCTCCTTCCCACCCCTTGGGAAGCGGGAGAGAAAGGAAGGGCAGTCAGAGAGGAGAGTGAAGAGGCGCAACAAACTCAGTGACTGCCCCGGAGGTAAAAGCCCTAGCTACGCCACTGGGGGTGCCAGAATATAGCCCAACCTCTCACTACATGGTCACTTATTATGCATACAGTTTTCATGTGGAAAAGGGGGGCCACAAAGGCAGTTTGGTTTCACCCAACAATTTTGGCAAATATTAAGGACAACAACAAGGACCAAATCAAGACATGACATTTCTCAACTTTCATCATAAGCATGTGTTGTGCCATCCCCAGAAAGCCAGACCCTGTACAGAACCTCATGCTACCCAAATCTGCCTGTTAACTTCTCATGTGCCACAAAGCCTCTTTGTCCTTTTTGCTACAGTAGATTTATTACTACTGCTATTCTAGAATTTAACAAATGCACATTAGAACATGTTGTTGGACGTGATGAGGACACTTTCTCTGGAAAATGGTGGGACCTTCATTACCTTCACAAACACTGCAGAGAATGAGAGACGCAATTACTCGTATGCTGTGCTTTTAATTTTGCGATGTTCTTTTCTTTCTGTCTTAAAGCAATATGCTACCAGTATAAGGGAATTGCTGACATCATATTAGTCTTAAGAACTAAAGTTGGTTTGTTTTTGCTGTTGAAGATTTATGTTCAAACTGTACTGTACAGAACATCAGACTCCAAATGGCTAGAAAATACAGTACCTGTAATGAATATGCTTATATATTTATTATTTAATTATTAATAAGAGAAGAAGTGCCAAGCACATCCATTGTTTTAGAGCTCTGAGTGCAGCAAATGTCTGCTAATGAGTGGTCAACCTCAACCTGTGATTTTCCATCCTACAATTATCCAGTTCTCTTAATGAAACCATAGCTAGATGAGGTAACGGGAATTAAAACTTCCTTGGGAATGGGTGTGGTGGAAAATGCTTTGAGAGTTAGCTTACAATTAACACATTTCGTTTGGGGTGGGGAGGGCGGGTCATGCCTACATAAGAGCTTCATGGCAGGCAGAAATTCAACAGGTGATGCATTTCAGAAAACAGGTTGTTGTAGAGATGCTGCACCTGCTGAATTTCTACTTGTCTGGGGGGAGGTGGAACCTGATTAAGGTATAAAGCTGGCCAAGAAAGTGGCCAAAAGCGGCAATGACTCTAAAGAGGGAGGCAGAAGAAATAAAGAGCAAGGCAGGGGAGCGCTCCAGGTTAGGCGGAGGAGGGAGCACGAAATAACTATACTCAGCCAAAACGGGGTGCAAGGGAGAAGTCAATACTGTAATACTGAAGGGAGGCAGCAGAGAGGAGAGGAAGGTCAAACAGCTCCCGTGCGTTCCCTCACCTTGATGGAGAAGACCAGCGCGGCGAAGCCGAGGCAGCAGGCGTTCAGGAACGAGAAGCTGAACAAGGACCACAGCACATGGTCCCGGGGTTGCGGGCCCGCGACTGCTCTGGCGTAGGGATACTGCGGCGCGTCCGACTCTTTGCCGTCGTGGGGCTGCATGTGGATGGCGACGGGGTGCGGGGCGGTCTGCATGGTGAGAGGTCCCCGGCGAGTGCCGAAGGCGAGCGCAGGGCGCGCTGCTGGAGTCTGCCCGGGGCTGGGCGCGGGCGCGGCTCTCGCGCTCTGATTGGGCAGGACGCGCCCAGGGGCTGAATCCGCCCCCCAGATTCGCAGAAAACAAAAGGAAGGAGTGGGGCCGGGGGAGCGAATTCCGCACAGTGAGAGGCGGTGCTGCCCCCGGGGGTTTCGCCAAGGCCCGCTTCCAAACCACTTTCTTCTAGCTGCAACAAGTTTCGCGCGGCAGAAACGGTGATCAAGGAGGGAACGGAGCCCGATTCCTTTTATTCAACGAACGGGAGGACCCCTCGTTTTTGGATCCTGTACTATTGTACCCCCTCCCCAAATACCCTCTTCGCTTTTTCTTCTGGAGCTTAGTGTTCCTGCTGGCGTTGTATTCAGAGTCAAAACGAAATCTCTGTAGGTTTTCAACAAATGTCATCCGCGCTACGTGAGACCTTAATAGAATCATAGAATCATAGAGTTGGAAGAGACCACAAGGGCCATCCAGTCCAACCCCCTGCAAAGCAGGAAACACCATCAAAGCATTCCTGACAGGTGGCTGTCAAGCCTCTGCTTAAAGACCTCCAAAGAAGGAGACTCCACCACACTCCTTGGCAGCAAATTCCACTGTCGAACAGCTCTTACTGTCAAGAAATTCTTCCTAATGTTTAGGTGGAATCTTCTTTCTTGTAGTTTGAATCCATTGCTCCGTGTCCGCTTCTCTGGAGCAGCAGAAAACAACCTTTCTCCCTCCTCTATATGACATCCTTTTATATATTTGAACATGGCTATCATATCTCCCCTTAACCTTCTCTTCTCCAGGCTAAACATACCCAGCTCCCTAAGCCGTTCCTCATAAGGCATCGTTTCCAAGCCTTTGACCATTTTGGTTGCCCTCTTCTGGACACGTTCCAGCTTGTCAGTATCCTTCTTGAACTGTGGTGCCCAGAACTGGACACAGTATTCCAGGTGAGGTCTGACCAGAGCGGAATACAGTGGTACTATTACTTCCCTTGATCTAGATGCTATACTCCTATTGATGCAGCCCAGAATTGCATTGGCTTTTTTAGCTGCTGCATCACTCTGTTGACTCATGTCAAGTTTGTGGTCTACCAAGACTCCTAGATCCTTTTCACATGTACTGCTCTCAAGCCAGGTGTCACACATCCTGTATTTGTTCCTTTCATTTTTTTTTTGCCCAAGTGTAGTACTTTACATTTCTCCCTGTTAAAATTCATCCTGTTTGCCTTGGCCCAGTTCTCTAATCTGTTAAGGTCTTTTTGAAGTGTGATCCTGTCCTCTGGGGTATTAGCCACCCCTCCCAATTTGGTGTCATCTGCAAACTTGATCAGGATGCCCTCAAGCCCATCATCCAAGTCATTGATAAAGATGTTGAATAAGACTGGGCCCAAGACAGAACCCTGTGGCACCCCACTAGTCACTTCTCTCCAGGATGAAGAGGAGCCATTGATGAGCACCCTTTGGGTTCGGTCAGTCAGCCAGTTACAAATCCACTGAATGGTAGCATTGTCTAGCCCGCATTTTACCAGCTTCTTTACAAGAATATCATGGGGCACCTTGTCAAAGGCCTTGCTGAAATCAAGATAGGCTACATCCACAGTGTTCCCTTCGTCTACCAGGCTTGTAATTCTGTCAAAAAATGAGATCAGATTAGTCTGACATGACTTATTTTTCAGAAACCCATGCTGACTTTTAGTGATCACAGCGTTCCTTTCTAGGTGCTCACAGACCGTTTGCTTAATGATCTGCTCTAGAATTTTTCCTGGTATTGATGTCAATATGCTGTGGCTAAAGGCTTGGGGAGCCCCTGGGGGTGGGTGGGAAAGCTTTTTGGGGAGAGGGGAGAGCCTGCTGTCTAAGCGGTGGCCGGTGGACTCAGAATTAGGAGGCGAGCAGTGAACACAACTCGGGGGTTGCTTTCTTCTCTCCTGCATGAGTGCTCTCAAACTCCGGGCGATGTGGCTTTTCTCCCAAAGTTAAAATAGCCTCATGATGGGAAGGGAAGGGAACGCCAGGCTAGCAAGAGAAGCATGATGCTGCTTTGCGTTTTGATTCAGGAAGGTCAGATTTCGGCTGCCTAATTCTAGTATTCCTCATCCCAGACTTCAAGTTTAGTGACGCTTGAATCCTTCCAAGAATGGTTGGACTAAGCAGACAGTATTTATCGGCAGAATTCCGTGTGTTGAAGGAGGATGAAGTGGGCTATTGGCCTGAGGCCATAAGTTCAATAAACTTGTGCCATGTGGTGGAAAACCTGTCTGCTTCTGGTCCTTTCCTTTGCGCTTTCCATTTAAAAGCCAGGTTTTCCATTGACGCGATTTGCCAAAGTTTCTTATAGCACAGATTCAGTAAATACGGATGATATTGTTTCCAGTGTTTTGCTTTTACTTTTCTGTCTGCCACAATACAAATCATTATTAATTATTTAAAGAAAATAGTTTGTGAGGAATCATCAAAAATTAACAATGAAGCCAATTTGCTTGAATTTTTTTTATTAGTTATTTTTCCCATCGCATTGAAAACTTCAGACCAAAAGTCAAGACCACTGTATATGATAAAAGTTCGTTTCTCGCCACAATTTCTCCCAACACATGAGAAGCAAATTTGAGTTATTTCTATTTAACTTGGAAGGAGTAAAATACCAACGTAAAATGAGTTTTATCAAGTTATCTTTAATCCTTGGTGGCACAGAATTAAATGGAGCTTTGATACAAATAGAAAAGAAAAAACACCCGAATACAAGCCACTCCCTTCTTCGCTGCTCCTGGCTAAATACTGGGGGGGGGGGGAGCCGCGCTGCGTTGCCGGCGGCCTTTCCCCTTCCTCGCTTTCTCCTTTCCCGGCCTTGGTGGAGAGGACAGGGGATTACGCTCGGGGCAGCTGCCGCTTTTCCGCGCTCCGGGCGCTGTTTGCCCCATGCTCCTGGCTGCATACTGTATGGTCACGAATATAAGCCGCACTTAACTTTTCACGGTTGGAATTGGGGGGGGGGGTGAGTCTTATAAGTTCTTAAAGGTAAAGGGACCCTGACCATTAGGTCCAGTCGTGGACAACTCTGGGGTTGCGGCGCTCATCTCGCTCTATAGGCCGAGGGAGCTGGCGGCGTTTGTCCGCAGACAGCTTCCAGGTCATGTGGCCAGCATGGCGAACCAGAGCAGCGCACGGAAATGCCGTTTACCTTCACGCTGGAGCGTTACCTATTTATCTATTTGCACTTTGACATGCTTTCGAACTGCTTGGTTGACAGGAGCTGGGACCCAGCAACGGGAGCTCACCCTGTCACAGGGATTCGAACCGCCGACCTTCTGATCGGCAAGCCCTAGGCTCTGTGGTTTAACCCACAGCGCCACCACTTAGCCTAGCTCAAAGTTGTCATCTGAACTAGCCAGAAGTTCACAGTTCACATAATCCATCACAGTCCGTCCATCATTTGAAAAATAAGACCGAGCTCAGGTGGCGTGCCCCACCCCCATGGTGTGGGGTGTGTGCACACCCTCCCCCCCTCCCCAGGTTACCAGCAGCGGTTGCTACGCAGGTGGCCATTGGGGCTATGGGGTCTCAGACTTCTTCCCAATGGTCTGTTGATAATGGCACCACTGATCACTTTGGATAAGGGGGTTGAAGGATTCAGATTAAAAGAAAGACAAATCAGACTTAGGATTTTGCTTTAAATCATAAATTAATAGAGGACATTTTAAAGAGGGGGAAATTATTTAGGGGCAACTGGAGAGAATCAGTCAGAATGCAAGAAATGTTTTGGACTATTATTAGTTGTCCTTGCATTGGTGAGAAGATAACTTTTATGGTAAGACACTTAGGAAAGGAACTATTTGCTCCCAAGTACTTTTTCACACTCTCGGACGCGCAATGTTTCCCTATTTGTTGGGGGTTCTGCTGTTGACCAATGTCTTCTTTGATTTTCCAACCAAGATCTTCATACTTTTCTTAATTTTGCAGCTTTTCTGTTTTCATGGTCAAGAATCTATCATAAACTACTTCCTTCCAACACCATTTTCACAGATCTTGCCCAAAACTCTTGACTAGACTCATGGGTGTAGCCAAAGTTGGGGGGCACAGAACTGAGCTATCTGTGACACAATTGGTCAGTTAGTTATGTGTTTTTATTTATTTACTTGATTTAAGGGTGGCAGTTCCAAAGTTGTTAAACTTTGGGGTGGGGCACCAAAAACATGCGCCACATCTGCCTACCTCAAAAAGCGCCAAAAACGTGTGCCGCACCAACTCCCATCCAGGGTCTGCCAGTGTGTTCTGGCTGGAAAAAAAGCCCTGGGCTACACCCAGGACTAGACTTCTATTACTTACTAGTAAATTAAGCCCGTTAAGATAACGGGCAGGCGCTAGCCCCCTCCCTGTCTGCCTGCGAGGGGATTGCTGTAGTGGCCTCCGTGTGGAGCTGCCCTGGGAGACACTGGGAAACTAGTCTGCAATGCAGCAGCCAGACTATGAGCTGGGATCCCTCTCTTTATTTCTGGCCTTTCTCTCCCCCCTTTCCTTCCTTCCTCCATGTGGTGTTTTTTTGGGGGGGGCTAGTCCCCCTCCTCGTCCAGCTTTGGAGAACCATCTGCACATGTTTCCTCTGTTGTGCAATGACGATGAGCGACGTCGCACAGAGTTAAAGTCCTAGGGACTCCTCTGTTGAAAGAAGGGAGAAATGAGTTTGGGATCCTCTGATCTCCAGGAAGGAGAGCGTTGCAGACCTCGCCCCTCCCTGGCAGGACCCTCTCCTCCCCCTGCATGAGCAGATCAGGCCCCCCAGGCATCCTCCCCCCCCCCTGGGACCCCCACCGTCTCCCCACTGCACCCTCTGGGGAGGGGAGAGAGAGAGAGAGAGGAGTCTCACCAGATCCCAGGAGGGGACAGCCATGCAGCCCTTGCAGGAAAGGACTGGGGAGGGAGGGGCCTGGGCTCTGGAGGACCTGGCCCCCCTTGCTTCCTGTCCTCTCTAGGAAGGCAGCTCGGTTCTCTTTAACCCTTGCAAAGCAGAGTCCACCCAGCTCAACCCTCGCTAGAACGGAGAGGAGGGCCGGGGCGCCGCGCATCCCACCCTCCCTCGTTCCCGGCAGGGCCGAGGAGGGAAGCAGCCGCGGCGTTCCCTCGGCCCGGCTGTGAAGGTAGGGAGAGGGGGGAAGCACGCGCGGGGGGGCTTGGTTGTGGGGGGGTTGTGTGTGTGTGTGTGTGTGTGTGTGTGTGTGTGTGTGTGTGTGCAAGTGTGTGTGTGCAAGTGTGTGAGTGTGCGGGCGGCGGCGGGTGTGCGGCGACCCTCTTCGGCCTCCGGAGCACCGGCGCTCCGCGAGGTGGGTCGAATCAGGCCGCTGGGGGGTGGAGAGGGGCTCCCTCCCCCTTCTTCTTTTTCCCCGGGGGCAGCTGCAGCGGCGGCGGGGATGGGGCGGCCCTCCTTGGCCTCCGGAGCACCGGCGCTCCGCTGGATGTCGAGGCGCTCCTGGCCCGCGGCGAGCAGGGCGGAGGGGGCTGGGCTTCCTGGCAGCGGCGGCGGCGCGCTTCGGAGGGAGCCGGGTGCGCAGCATGCAGCAGCCCCAGCTCCGTGCGAGGCAGCGGCACTGAGGCAACTGACGACGCGCGTGCGCCGTCGCTGCCTCTCGGACACGCCCCCAATCGCCTATTGGTCCGTACGCTCCAATCCGTGTGTCAGTGGAGCGCATGCCCACTTGCGAAATCCTGTGACACACGGAAAGTGGTACGTACGGACACAGGCTCTTTATTATATAGGATATCCTTTCTAATTTTAAGTCTTCTTTTGCCCCTTGGTAATACCAATTTTGAGGGACCAGGTGGCACTGTGGGTTAAACCACAGGCTTGCTGATCAGAAGGTCAGCGGTTTGAATCCCTGCGATGGGGTGAGCTCCCATTGCTCGGTCCCAGCTCCTGCCCACCTAGCAGTTCGAAAGCATGTTAAAGTGCAAGTAGATAAATAGGGACCGCTCCAGCGGGAAGGTAAACGGCGTTTCCGTGCGCTGCTCTGGTTCGCCAGAAGCAGCTTTGTCATGCTGGCCACATGACCCGGAGGCTGTCTTCGGACAAATGCCGGCTACCTCGGCCTATAGAGCGAGATGAGCACGCAACCCCAGAGTCGGACACGACTGGACCTGATGGTCAGGGGTCCCTTTACCTTTAATACCAATTTTACTTATAGACTTTTGCTTGAAAGTGTTGGACTTTTTGTTTCTTATCTGGAATACTACTTGAGAATTCTGGACTTTCCACTGTAGATATAATTTATTTTATGCTGGGAATTAAATGTAGCTAATAACTAACGGAATTAATTGCTTTCTCTGGAATAATTCATTTAATTATTTATAGTACATTCATACATTTTCACTGCTTTTGATTTTAACATTAGCTGAACAGGAGACTGTAAGAACTAAAGCTGCACTGATTGCTCTCATATTAGGATCTCTTAATATACCTGTATTAGTTAATACAACTAGCTTTATATTTCATTAACTCTTTTATCATGTACTTGTAGCCATATTGTAGGTGCTTCAGTTATTATACTTTAATACAACAGTAACAAAGTTTATTAAATGGTCACAGACTTGGCCTTTAATGCAACATGTCTTTGTTTGATACAACAGCTTCACTGTCTTTAATGAATATCTACAATTTTTCACCATTTATCAATTATTAAATTGATTTTGTCTGTTGTGGTTCCGACTCTTCAGACGCCATCCCTGTTCTCATTCAAACAAATTAATACAGAGGGAATAAAGATCCCATTTTTCACACTCAACATTAGCTTCCTAGCTACTCTTGTTCTTGTTGTTGGCATCTGTCACGTTCGCTTTGTATTCATCAAACAACTTCTTGAGTCTTGCTTGGAAAGCTATTAAAACACTGGCAATCAGGCCAGAGATCAAAAGGAACAACAAGACACCCACAACTATTGCAACGATATTCAGAATCTTGGCTTTCTTGCCATATCTAGTTGCATCTTCAGCATTTCCAGCTTCTTTGCAATCCCTTGCCTGAAGGGGAGAGAATTTTTACAAACAAACAAACACATGAGAATTAACATTGGAAACATTTGCACATGCTTACAACACCTAAAGCTCAAATGGACTTTCCATTGCTGTTGTGTAATCATAATCAAATCTAGAGTTTCCTCTTCAGTGCTATTAGCGACCAAAGGATTGTGCAAAATTAAAGTTCCTGCTTCCCAAAAGGTTGCATCCTGTTCTAGCCTGTTCTGTTCTGTTCACCTGTCTTCATTCCTATTCTTTTAATGAGAGCCCACCAACCCTTCTAGGCCCAAGGAAGTATTTGGAATGTTGAGACTGTAATAAGAACCAACTCCTGTTTTCTTCTTCTCTCCCAAGACAGACAGAAGCACATGTGCCCACCTGCACATTCACTTTACTTTTCCATGAGCAAAAATCAAATCCAGTAAATTTTAAATGGATCCTCTTGAATGTGCATTATTTTATACAAGCCACACAAACCCCAACCCCCATGATTAAAGCTTACACTGACAGACTGAACAGTAAAAATCACAGGTGTGTTGCTTCCCATTACCTCAAAAAACATTTATTCAAAACACAGAGCCTCATTATTTTTGCATAGGATGACAACAAAACCACCCACAAAACTCAGACTATATCTATGGACACAGAGGTGACCAATGATTTGATGGTGGTTTTAAGGTGATCCCTTGTAAAAAAAATGAAGAATTAAAAGTTGAGATCTATAAGATTATGTGTCTCAGATCCAGAGACCACTGGATCTGTGATCTTTACAATTTAGTCAAAGGAAACAAGGTGATCGTTGTTTGAAGAAGAACCTAGAAACAAATTCTGCCATTTCAAGAGCATCTGTTCTCACTTCTCTCCCCATTTTCGCAGAACACAGATATGCACACAAACAATGCACACACTCAGGGGCGTAGGAAGTGGAGGCGGGGGGGCGCCCGCCCCAGGTTCCATCATGGAGGGGGGTGACAAATTATCAAGGAACAATTACTGCCCTACTAGGGCGGTTCATTAAAAAACGTTTGTTTGTTTTTAAAAAATGCCTGCTCCAAAGGTCTTTTCTTACTACTCTAGGGATTATATAGCTATATATGAAATTTCATGCATATCAGTTAATATCTTGACCCTCCTCCACGAAAATAGCTATTTACTTGGCCGTTTTCCTATGTCGTGAAGGCTGAAATTTCAATTCAGTGGAGCACTTACTGTTTCCAACCCTAACCCTGGGGAAAGCCATCTAATTAGACTTTAATTTGATTTTGACATGTTTTTAGGAGGTAATTTAATTATTGTTTGATTTTATACCAATGTTATGTATCTGATGATAGCCGCCCTGAGCGCGACTTTGGCCGGGGAGGGCAGGATATAAATAAAAGTTTATTATTGTTGTTATTACTTATTATTATTCCTTTGTTAGAAAATATGAAATAACGTAAAACCATTTTTGCAGGCAAAAACTAAAATAAAAAATTAATCAATGTGTGGTGGGGGGGGGGGTTGACAAGAAATTTTCCACACCGGGTACCACCTGACCTTCCTATGCCTCTGCACACACTTCACTTTCCCAAGGGATCTGTGTAAAAAGTTGAATCTAGTAAAATTACTCTGAGCCTTGATACAGGTAGGAAGCAGTGTTGGTCTGCCATAGTCAAAACAAAATAAAAAATAAATAAATTCCTTCCAGTAGCACCTTAGAGATCAACTAAGTTTGTTCTTGGTATGAGCTTTCGTGTGCATGCACACTTCTTGAAAAACACATCCTGTACGGTACAGCTGAAAGAGGAAGTGAGAGTGTCAAGCTTCCAATTTCCTCCTTCAAATGTACTTTCATGGGAGAAAACAGTAGGCTAACCCTCACCATCACACTACCACCTTATGATGGAGGCAGTAAGAGGGGAGGCAGTAAGGGGCGTTGAAGGCACCAGAAAATACTTCAAAGGTGTCACTGTGCCCACAGGTGCCACAACTGGAGACCCCTGCAGAAATTAACTAGCAATCCCCAAACGGTGTCCAAGACTGTATCTTAATAACTAAGACAGTAAGAGGGATTGGAGGGCATTTTCTTCTCAAATGTACCAACAATCCTATTAATATAACTGATCTATTAGTGTTCCCTCCCTCTCTCTCTCTCTCTCTCCCCATACACACACGAATGAGTTGTATTCTGAAACTCATCCATCTCAAAGCTAGAGAATATGAAAATTAAAGAGCCTTGCCTACTGCTACAGTGTCATTCAGTAATTTATACTTCTGAATCCTAACACTTTCAAGCAAAACAGGCCATGTGCCTCTGAATATGTCCTCCACACCTCATTTTTTAGTAGAAAAATGATAAAAAAATATGAAATGTATGTCTTCTGTGGTGGATATGGAATTACAGGAGATGGGAAACTTTTAATGTCTTTGGGGTGTGTTTGTGTGTGGGAAATTCCTTGGAAAGCGGACAGGGATGAACTTTTGAGAGTTTAACACATTTCAGATAGGGGTTTATACCTGTGTAACTGGCAGAAATCCAACAGGTGATGCTTCTCCCACCACAATGGGAACCAGGGAGCCACAGCTGTTGGATTTCTACTTTCCCAGAGTTGCTGAGAAAAGTACAAAGGCTGCATGGAAAGGGCAACGCTAGGATCTGAGTCAAGGTTGGAGGAAAGCGAGGAGCTGTCCTAGAAAGGGCAGGAAACGAAGCAAGAACCGGGGTGTACAATATATTCTGGGCCAGACAAAAATATTGCCCAGCCATTTTGAGGGAGGGGGGCATCGGCGGAAACTAAAGTGAGGGGTGAGGAGGGCACACAGCCGGAGGATTTACTGACGGAGCTTTCCCGCCTTTTCTTGGCGCCTTCACCTTGATGGAGTAGACGAGGTCTGCGAAGCCGAGGCAGCAGGCGTTCATGAAGGAGAAGTTGCACATCGACCAGAGCACGTAGTCCTTGGGCTGCTCGACGACGAACGGGTAAGGGCAGATCGTGATGGTGTCGCCGCCGATCATCTTGACGCTGTAGGGCCTCAGGTTGACGTCTATGGCACTTTCCAGCTCCATGGTGGCCGAGAGCTGCTAGTGCTGGCGGGAGACAGCTGAGGAAGAGGAGGGTCCCGCCACCCGTGAGGGTGAGGGAGGGCTCTCCACGGCCTCTGATTAGTCAGGAGCGGCCTCTGGAGCACGGAGCTGCTCGGGCCTCTGTCCTGCTCCTCGAAAACGGGAGCGGAGCAGGGCGAACAGGGCAATGGATATACCGTATATCCCTGGAGGGCGTGGGAGGGAAGGTGGGTTTGTTCCCAGAACCGCAGGGGAAGCTCAGCGGCGGTCCTGGGGAGGCTCAAGGTCTTATCCCGCCCGCTATCTAGCAGCAGCCTGAAGAAAAGGAACTGCTGTGTATCACACACTGGTAATTCTCCAGCAAGCTTTTAGCGTAGTGTTATAAAAGGGGGGGGGAGTTTGAGAACTACCGTCAGAAAGTAAAGGGGGGATTATATAACAAGCTATAGATTAGGGCAGCGTTTCCCAACCGGTGTGCCACCGGTTGATGAGACACCGGCTGATGTGCCGCGGAAAAAGGGACCTGCAGCCCAGGGCTGCACAGGACCGTGGCAGCGGCGCTGCTGGAGCCCAGCGGCGAAGCGGAAGCCAGGGCGGCGCTGCTTCCTTGGCTGCTGCAGCAGCAGCAACAGCAGCCTCGCGTAAGAATCCCGACCGGAAGCCTCGCGCGAGAATCAGAGCCCAGGGTGCCCTGCAGCCCCGCGCTGCACAGGACCGTGGCGGCGGCAATGCTGGAGCCCGGCGGCGAAGCGGAAGCCAGGGCGGCGCTGCTCCCTTGGCTGCTGCAGCAGCAGCAACAGAAGCCTCGCGGGAGAATCCCGACCTGGTGCCCCAGCTGATGGGCGGGAGAAAGGACGCCGCGCTACAGCTGATCCCAGAGGTAACTCTGGGTCAGGAGACCCGGCGCAGCCGGGTGGGGGAGGAGCGGTGTGCCGCGAGATTTTTTTAATGAAACAAGTGTGCCGTTGCCTAGATTAGGTTGGGAAACACTCGATTAGGGCCCCACTCTCTTGGGGGGCCCCAAAAAAATTAAAGGAAAGAAAAAAACCCTGGATGTACATTTCCAAAATATAAGATAAAAACCAAATAAAATACAACCTACATACAGCAACAGTGTTTTGTGTTCTGTAGGCTCCTATGATGTAAGTAATGGGCCCCGCCTGCTAGCCTGCTCCCTAAAATTACCATATAGCATATATTCAACACAAAAAACAGCAACAATTTGTTGTTGACAAAGGACAGCTGCACATATAAAGGGCCCCATTACCTTCAATAGCTTAGGGCCTCATCAAACCTAAATCCAGCCCTGGAGACTGGAAATGCATTTCATTGCATTGTTTCATTTCAACCCTTGTACCCTGCTTTTACTTTCAAAAAGAGGAGCTAAAGGGTCTGGCACATGGGTGTAGCGGGTGGGGGGGCTAAATCAAGTCAATAAATAAAAATACTTAACTAAGTGGCCAATTGCCTCGCAGATAACTTGGTTCTGCCCCCCCATAAAGCCTGCCCCCCTCAAATCCTGGGTACGCCTATGGTCTGACAAATGACCAAGTATGTGAGAAAGGCAGCTAGTCTGACTTCTTCTAACTTCTTCTAACTTCTTAAAAAACAAAACACTGAAAAAATCTTGTCAACAAAATTTTTGTTCAGTACCAAAAGGGGACTGGAGAACAGTTCATTTAGGTTTTTTTTTTTACGAATAAAAACTTTATTGAAACTCCATCATCTATTACAATCTGACAATTCCAATATTAATAATTGAGTACACTTTAAATAAAACTACAAAATAAATTAAAGTTCCATGTACATTTAAACATTATCTATCCTAGTGCAAATACCTTTACCTTCACTCGTTTACCAACCTAATAAACCAAATCAAATTATATAACAATAATCTAAATAATGATCTTACTCAATTTGACTTCCTGTCCATCCCATCTGTATAATTTTTCATACCCAAGAATGTAAAACTTTTATTATACATTTCTTTTTCAATCAATT
Source organism: Darevskia nairensis (assembly GCA_034642065.1). Lineage (NCBI taxonomy): Eukaryota > Metazoa > Chordata > Lepidosauria > Squamata > Lacertidae > Darevskia > Darevskia nairensis. The sequence goes on along the minus strand of JAWWNI010000703.1, from coordinate 23,349 downwards.
TTACATTCATATATCTATCTGTATACTTAATTATATTACCAAGCTGTTCCCCTCACCAAGATCATTCGAATGCCAACATAGATACTGTCCCTTTGGTATAGTTCCTCACATAACACTTATATTTATCCCATTGTTCTCTAAATACTTGTCTAGATTTACCTCTTATGCTATTTGTCAACTGTGCCATTTCGGCCATTTCTTGTAATTTGTGTTGCCAGTCTGATATTTTCGGGGCTTCTGGATCTTTCCAGCCTTTTGCGATCACCATCCTTGCTGCCGCTGTGGCATATAAAAAAACTTCTCTATCTTTTTTGGGAATATCTTTTCCAATAATCCTATATAATAATCTTGCTGTGTCCCTGCGTCCAACTTCAACTTTCTGTGTGTCACGGAAGTGTGCTACTGCGCATGACACACAGGGACACAGGGATTGGACAGCAGACAGTTGGAGCGCAGAGTCGGGTCGGCGGCCCGGAAGTTGCTGTTGCTCAGAATATGGCGGCCGCTGCGGCCGGTGCTTGCTCGGCCTGCGGGAGCCGCGCCTGCTGCAGGCTGCGCTCGGGCGCCGAGGGAGAGACCGCAGCGGGGGAAGCGGCGCGAAGCGCCGCCGCCCGCACACCTCCAGCGGAGCCTCCCATTCCTGGAGGCTCCCACCGCCGCCTTTAGAGCCTCGGCGAAGCGCGGGGGAAGCGGCGCAAAGCGCCGCCGCCACCCACACACCTCCAGCGGAGCCTCCCATTCCTGGAGGCTCCCGCCGCTGCCTTTGGAGCCTCGCCGAAGCGCCGCCGCCGCCCGCACACCTCCAGCAGAGCCTCCCGTTCCTGGAGGCTCCCGCCGCCGCCTTTAGAGCCTCGGTGAAGCGCGGGGGAAGCGGCGCGAAGCGCCGCCGCCACCCGCACACCTCCAGCGGAGCCTCCCGTTCCTGGAGGCTCCCGCCGCCGCCTTCCTTCTAGCGCCCGTAATCTTTACGGGCTTAATTTACTAGTACTCAATAAGAAGGCTTCCAGTTTTTTAAGGAAGGTAATCTTTAGCATTTTCTTTAACTCCTCATATATTGCTCCCCAAAACACCTTAATCTTTCTGCATAACCACCACATATGATATAGATTACCTACGTTTTCCCCACACCTCCAGCATATATTTGCCAAGTTCTTATAAATTTTTGACAATTTTAATGGAGTCAGATACCACCTGTGTTGCATCTTGTACATGTTCTCCCTGATGTTATATGACGATGTAAAGTTCATCTCTGTACGCCAAAGTTTTTCCCATTCGTGCATCATAATTGGGTGACCTATATCTTGTGCCCATCTTATCATACTTGACTTCACCTCCTCTTCTTTAACCTCCCATTCTAAAAGAAGTTGGTACATTTTTGATAATATTTTAAATTTATTATTTAGCAGCTCCACTTCAAACTTAGATGATTCCTTGTTAAATCCTATTTTCATATCCTGTTTGAAGATTCCTGTTATTTGGTGATAATCTAGCCATCCCGAAAGCTGTCCTTTTATCTCCTCATATTTTTTAAGCTTAACTGTACCTTCTTCCTCTATCAACAATGTTCCATATGTTATCCAATTCCCTTTCATATTCTTCCTTTTAACTGCGATTGCCTCCACTGGAGAAATCCACCTTGGTGTCTTAAATTCAAGAAGTTTTCTATATCTTTCCCAAGTTTTGAATAAGGCTCTTCTTATTATATGATTTAGAAAGTTTTTGTGAACTTTATGTTTCTCGTAATGTAAATATGCATGCCATCCATATTGGATGTCATGCCCTTCCAAATCTAACAGTTCAGTATTCTTAATCAAGCACCATTCTTTTAACCAGGTCAGGCATGCCGCCTCATAGTATAATTTCAAGTCCGGAAGACCAAAGCCTCCCCTTTCTTTTATATCAATGAGGACTTTATGTTTAATTCTCGGGCGTCTTCCTGCCCAGATGAATTTTGATATTTCCTTTTGCCAATTTTCTATACATTTTGTTTTATCCAATATCGGAATACTTTGAAATAAAAATAGCAATCTGGGTAAACAATTTAACTTAATTGTTGAGATCCGGCCTAAAAATGACAAATTTAATTTATTCCATCTCTCTAGATCTTTCTTAATTTCTGTCCAGCATTTTACATAATTATCTTCATAGAGGTTTATATTTTTGGCCGTCAGCCAGATTCCCAAATATTTTATTTTCGAATGTATTTTAATTTTTGTTGTTTGCTCCAATTCTTCCTTTTCTTTTGTTGATAAATTTTTAGCTAATATCTTTGTTGTTTTATAATTTAATTTAAATCCTGAATTTTTCCCAAATTCCTGCATTATTTCCAGTGCTTGACATAAACTGTTTTTCGGATCCTCCGTTGTTAGCATGAGATCATCCGCAAATGCCTTCAGCTTATATCTATTCCTCCCTAACATAATCCCCTTGATGTTTTCTTCTTCTCTAATTTGATTGTTTAAAACTTCCATTATCAGGATAAAAATCAATGGAGAAAGTGGGCATCCCTGCCTTGTTCCTTTACTAATTTTACATTCTTCTGTGATGTTCCCATTCACAAGTATTCTAGCTTTTTGAGTCGTATATATTGCTTTAATACCATTACAATATTGATTCCCAAAATTCATCTGTTGAAATATGGCATGTACAAACTTCCAAGACACATTGTCAAATGCCTTCTCTGCGTCAACTGCCATAAAGGCAGCTGGCTTGTCTATCCTTAATTCCAGATACTCTAATAGGTCAACTATATTTCTCATGTTATTTTGTAATTGTCTCCCCGGAAGAAAACCTGCCTGATCTTTATGTATAATTTCTTGTAGAATCTTTTTGGTTCTTTCAGCCAGAATATAAGAAAACAATTTATAATCATTATTTAGGAGAGCTATTGGTCTAAAATTGGCCATTTCCCGCTTATCCGTTCCTTGTTTTGGTATTAAAGAAATAAAACTATCCTTCCATGTGTCCAGCATAACTCCTTCTTTCAGAGCTTTATTCATAACTTCTTTAAGGGGATTTGCTAAAATTTCTTCCAGTTTTTTATAATAAATTGATGGCAATCCGTCTGGCCCTGGTGTTTTACCACTTTTGGCCTCCTTGATAGCTCTTTGTATTTCAAACATTGTTACTGGTAGATTTAATGCTTCCCTTTGTTCCTCCGAGATTTTTAATGTATTTTTCCTCTCTAAATATTCTTTAACATCTTTAGTTGTCTCACTTCCCTCTCCATACAGATCTTTATAAAACTCCACAAATTTTCTTTCTATTTCTTATGGTTTGGTAATTAACTGATCACCTATTTTAAGTAAATTAATTATCCTCTCGCTTTCCCTTTTCTTCAGTTGCCAGGCAAGTACTTTGCCTGGCTTATTAGCCAATTCAAAGTATTTTTGTTTCATTAATCTTAATTTCCATTCAATTTCGTCGTTTAATATCATAGAATATTGTGATTGTAATATTCTAATTTTCTTTTTGATTTCCTCATTATCTGGATTCTTATATATTTCTCTTTCATTTTTCCTAATCTCTTCTATCAATTCTTGTTTATTCTTCTCTTTCTGTTTTCTTAGTATTGAATTTTGCTTTATAAAGAAACCTCTGATTACCGCTTTTTTAGCGTCCCAAACCGTTCTTAAATCTGTCTCTTCTTTTAAATTCAATTCGAAATATTCTTTCAGCGTCTTTTTGGCAAGTTCTATAATTTTCTCATCCTTTAATAATCTTTCATTTAATTTCCATCTTTGTTTTCTCTTCTCCCCCCCCCTTTAACCAGACCGTTACAGCACTATGATCAGATATCGTTCTTGGTTGTATATCTGTTTTGTGTATTTTTGCTATCAGTTCTTTAGAAACCCAAATGGCATCTATTCTACCCGCCGTATTATTGGGGTACGAAAAAAAGTATATTCTTTATTAAGTGGGTTTTGGCTTCTCCACGCATCTTCAATGTTTAGTAAATCTACTAATGAGAAGAAAGAGTTTGGTAATTTAATCTGGGTTTTTTTGGATACCAATTGTGTTCTGTCCCACTCCGGAGCTACCACTCCGTTCATGTCTCCCATAAGTATTATCTTTTCTCCTACATACTCTGATAGAATTCCTTCAAGAGATTGATAGAATTCACTCATTTTCTCATTTGGGGCATATATGCCAATCACAATTATCTTCTCTCCCTGTGAAGTTATTTCTATCACTACTATTCTTCCTGTATTATCTTTAAATATCAATTTAGGTTCGAGATATGGTTTAGCGTATATTATGATTCCTCTTTTTTTGCTTTTATCTAATGATGCAAAGTCTATACCTAACTTTTTATTGATTAGTATCCTACTATGTTGTAGTGCTATATGTGTCTCCTGTAGACAAATTAGGTCTAATTTTTGTTTTTGAAGTATATGTTCTATCTTATTTCTTTTGGCTTTTTCATTCATTCCATTCACATTTCATGTCATGATTTTTGATCCATTATTTTATTTATTGGTATTTATTCCGTACTGTTAAATCAATTTAAAATACAATAGTACACTTAATACTGTTCAATATTTCTCCTTCTCAGTAATTAAGCTCTGCCTCTTATCCTTCTCTCCTTCCACCCCTCTTCTACCTCTGATTGATTTTCCGAAGCCTCCCCTCCTTCTCCCAGCTTCTTTTTCCTTCCCAATTCCTCTCTATATGGCCTCCAAAATCTGTCTGCGTCTGCCCATGAGGTAAATCTTCTTCTTTTCCCTTTAAAGAAAAAGGAAATCCCTTCTGGGAATTCCCATCTATGAGTAATTGATTTCTCTCTCAACGCCTCCGCCAAAGGTTTATATTGATCTCTTTTTCTTAAAAGCCTCTCTGGAATAATTTTGTGTATTATAATATCGGTATCATGAATTCTAAGTTTATTCTTACTACTGGTTTGCAGTATTCTATCTCTCATTTCCATAGAAACAAACGTGACTAGACAATCTCCTGGTAGATTATTCATTTTGGCAAAATTGGATCTAGTTCTGAATATTTTTTCCACCTGCCGTATCATCTCTTCCTGTTCAATTCCCAACCATTTTGCTAATTCATTAATTAGTTTGGTATGGATCTGTTCATCTGGTTCCTCTGGTATTGATCTAAATCTCAATATTTTCTCCCTCCTGTGCATTTCAATCATAGCTATTGCGTCCAAGACTGCATCATGGGTATCTTTCATTTCTCTAATTTCTTTCTTAATTTTTTCCATCTCTCCCTTCCTCTCTTTATTTTCCTTCTGAACCTTCCGCATCCCTTCCTCTAATCCAATTGTTTTACCCTTCAACTCCTGTACCGTTTTTGTCACTTCCAATTTCCCCCCCACTAAATCATTCATTTTTCCCGCTAATTCCGTCACCATTTTTGCATTATCGTCAATTTTCTTATCCATTCTGTCTAATTTTTGATCAGAGGTCGCCGCCTTTTCACTAATATCCTTTTTCAATTCTAAAATGTCTCTTTTAAGCCCCAAGATAAGTTCTTTCATATCCATGGTGGAGTCTTGATCTGGAGTTGAGTATCTTCTTCCTGGAAGTGCTGCACTTGTTACCGTTGAATTGACATTTCTCTTATTAAGATGAGACATTCTGATGATAATAAATTAGAGTTTGATTACTGCCGCAGTATGGACCAATGTACAGCTTATTGACAACAAAAAATGAGTATAAGTTATAATCTTGTTTCATTTACACACCCACGCACAAGAGAGTGGATAATTAAAAAACAAAAAATAAAGAAAAATAAAAATAAAAATAAATAAGTAAATAAGTAGAGAAAAAAGAATTTGAAAGAAAGAAAGAAAAAGAGAGAGAAGAAGAAGAAGAAGAAGAAGAAGAAGAAGAAGAAGAGAAAGGGAGAAAGAAAGAGAAGAATGAAAAAGAAGAAACAAAAAAAAAAACCAAATAAGAAGAGAAGGGGGAAAAAAGAGAAAGATAATAGAAGGGAGGGGACAATGAGAGGGCAATAGAGCAAGAAAAAGAAAAAAGGGGGGGAAAGTAAAAAAATAAAATTAAAAAAAAAATTAAAAAAAAAATTTCGCCACCAGATGTCAGTCTTTTACCCAGCTATCAATTCCTTCCAACTCTTCCCAATTATCACCAATTTTACCAATTTGCTGTTGTTTGTCACAATGTTTCAACAGTTTTTCCTATTTCTCCAACCTCTCAACCTATAACATTAATTAAAGTTCACAGAGTCCATATGACTATCTTTATATCTTTGTATAACCTTTGCCGATGGTCTGTGGTTTCAAACCTCTTTAGTCCCTTTTAAGTTTTCACGCATTCAAGAGATTAAATAACCGTCTTTACTGTGTCTCTATTCCCCAGAGTTTCCACTTTTCCTTTCTTTTTGCTCCCAAAGAGCCTCTTTTGTAACCGTAGAGAGACTAAGTTCCTCTTAATCCTTCCTTAATATTTCTAAATTTCCTAACAGTTTCCTTCTTATAACAATTTCAGCAGTTACTATAATTTCTGTTTCTCTCTTTCTCTTTCTCAGTGCAACTCTGAGTGCGTTGTCTTCCTTTAAAAAGTTTTCTTCACAGGCAGGTGCTTCTAATCAAGTGAGAAGGGAGTGAGAAGAAAATCCCCCTTTCTTAAAGCACTGCATAGACGCTGGGTTTGGAGAGAAGGCTCATCAAAATCTTTCACATTGCTAGAAGATATGTCGTGAAACATTTGTAAAAGAAGACTGAGGTCCCTCTACCCCTTTCCTACCTCTGTGGCCCCCTCTACCCCTTTCCTACCTCTGAGGTACCTCTACTCCTTTCCTACCTCTGTGGCCCATGTACCCCTTTCCTACCTCTGTGTCCCCTCTACCCCTTTCCTACCTCTGAGGTCCCTCTACTCCTTTTCTACCTCTGTGTCCCCTCTACCCTTTTCCTACCTCTATCCTCCCTTATAGCCCTTTCCCTACCCAGAGCCCATCACTATTTACCTCTGAGTGTGCGTGCATGTTGTCACTCTTCCCTTTTCCTATCTCCCTCTCCCTTGCGACTCCACCCCCTTTCCCACCTCTCTCCCCGCTCCCTCCCCCACTCTCTACTGCTCCTCTTTGGCCGGGCCCACTCTAGGCCCTCTACCTCTCCCCCCCCCCACCGCCCGTCTTCCGGCTTCCCCCCTCCTCCCTCCCATCCGGGGCTTTTTTTTTGTGGTCCGGTCCCGGCTCCACAGAAAAAAATGCAAGATGTCCCCTGAGCCAAGTTCTCCCCGCCGACTCCCTAAGTGGCACTTGCGCAATGGGCTGCTTAGGCAAACTCGCCCCACCCACCCCCCGCCAGGGCAGGGAGACCGGCTGGGACTGCCGCTTCCATGCCCGCAGTGGATCACGCATCCCCACGTGCTAAAAACGCTGCATCCCCCTCCCCAAACACATTAACCCTTCCCTCCCCAGCCTCCTCTCCCTCCCATTAACCCTTTTCCCTCCCCAGCCTCCTCTCCTTCCCAATAACCCTTTCCCCTCCCAGCCTCCTCTCCCTCCCCATTAACCCTTCCCCTCCCCAGCCTCTTCGCCCTCTCACACCCCCCGCCAACCTCCAGATCTTGGCAGAAGTGTTGGAAGTGTTTCTGTGAGGTTGGGTGGGTGTTTTTTTCCCCTTCTTCCCCTCTCCAGTTCTCCCCTCCTTTATCAACGTGATTGGGGTGAGGGGGGGGGGGAGAAAGAGAGCAAAAGGAAGGCTCCTCGCCGGGAGCCCGGCTCGCCCTGCACCGTTAGATCCGCTACCTGCCTGCCTGCCTCCCTCCCTGCCTCGCGCTCTCCCTCCCCGCTGCCGCGGTGCCTCCTCCACTTGAGCCTCCTTCGCCGGCGAGGATCAGCCCTCGCCGGCCTCCGAGGAGAAGGGGCGCCCCCGCCGGCCCCGCTCCCCAAACTTTTTTGTTTTGGGGGGGACTTTGCTATTGCGGAGGGAGGGGGTCACTTCCCCTCCTCTCTCCTCCCCTCGCGCTGGGGAAAGTCCCTGAGGGAAGCGCGGCGCTCCCCCCCCCCGCAGCCTCCCACCTCCAGTCTTCGTGATCCCCCCATAGTTTGTTCTTGTTGTTTTGGGATGGTGGGGGTGGATGGTGCGCTAAGGCTCATAGTTTTGAGGGGAAAGGGAGGTGGGGGGGAGAGAGAGATCCAGAGAGAACAGCGGCGGGAGGAGCAGCAGCAGCAAGCAGCTCAGCTCATCCTCCCCAGCTCCGTGCGAGGCGGCGGCACTGACCCAACTGATGACGCGCGTGCGCCGCCGCTGCCTCTCGGACACGCCCCCCTCTCTGCCCGCTCCAATCCCTGCGTCCGTGTGGGACATGCGCAGTAGCGCAATTCCACTGACACACGAAACGGACGCAGGGACACAGGCACTTTATTATATAGGATTGCATCACATTGTATCACCTCTTTTCCCTTTATGCTCCAACCATTTCTGTGAAACTTGTTGCAGAGTTCTTGTTGCCTCTGTGTCTCCTTGTCCCAATGCCAATTGCCACTTTATATCTTGTATCCCTTTTAGTTACAGGACACTTTCCTTGAATATTTTGAAGTACTTTTGCCTTTTATGATGTCTCTATGCTGGCAATGTCCACCACAAACGTGGCTGTGCAATCATATACTGTATATAAACCTAATCTGGCCTTGGTTTTTAGAGCTCTAAATACCGGTACTTTCCGGGATGACTTCCTCTTACACTTACTCTTTCTCCGGCTATTTTCTCTGCCCCACTCACAAAACTCCAAGTTCAATTACAACAACCAGCGGGTCTTCTCTTTATTCTAGCAGATTAATGGTTGTTGTATTCATTTCTTACAGCATTTCTGTTTTTACTAACCAGATTTCTTTAGCCCGTCTTGTTTCACTGGAGATTCAGCCGCTGACTCACACCCAGTAATCGGCTTTCCTTCCGAGGAGAGCGCTGCCGCTTGCGTCTGTGGCCACCTTCTCGGACTTTGCAGTCCGCTTTCCAGGGACCCCTCCGACGCTGCAACAAGACCTTTGGGATCCAGACACCCTCTTGTCCCCGAGGATTCGTGAAGCCTTACGAAGCCCCCTTTTCTCCCCTCGGAAGGTGCGTTTCTCTCAGAGCTCGAGACAAACGCGACCGGAGGCAAGCTGCAGTAAACCGGAACGAATTAACCGGACCTCCAGAACGAATTAAGTTCTTAACCCGAGGTACCACTGTATATCCACTTGGCGGTTGACAAACATTTGCCAATAATAATAATAATAATAATAATAATAATAATTTGTTTATACCCCAGCCACTCTGGGCAGCTCCCAACAGAATTAAAAGCACAATAAAACAGCAAACATTAAAAAACTTCCCTAAACAGGGCTGCCTTCAGATGTCTTCTAAAAGTCAGATAGTTATACTGATAATTTCTTCTTGTTGTAACATGTTCATGGGGTACTCAGATTTCAGATCCAATTTGGAACCTCTTTTGACATTTGTCACAATTAAGCATATTTCCTTTTCCCTGCTTCTTTGTCCTGGGCTAAAGCAGGCTCATATTTTATACAGGTTACTTTACTCCCAGTGCTGAGAACTCTGCGTTAGAAAATAAACAACTAGAAACTAGCTATCCAAGCCTGCATAGGCTTGCTCCTTTCTACAATCTGAGTACACATGAACATGTTTTTTAGCCTGATTCAGGAAAAAACATTTAATTGGCTCAGAATTCAGTTCTTTACTTCCTTAGATAAGCCTAAAAACTGAGAAATGTTTATAAAGCAGAACGTTTCCCAACAGCAGCTGAAAGGCTACAAAGCAAAACACCAGGGCAGGACTACAGTGAAGAATTCTCCTGATGACCAAACCATACAAGACATGGTAGATTCATGATCATGAACTCAACTGATGTGAGGATGTGATCTTAAGACAATTATTGAGGTGCGTGGGACTGATTTTCCTCAAAGCACCATATTTAGAGATGACCAATCGGAATCACCCTGAAGAAAGCGCTATTAGCTTTGCAGTGGGAGAAATTAGGGTAGCCCAGTGCAAAAGAAGCAGGGTGCCTGTACCTTTAATAGTTGTATAAAAGAGAGTTTCAACTGACATTACAAACTGAGATTCCCTCTTCTGCACAATAATAAATGGGGGGGGTAGTCTTATTGTCTTTTTGCACCACTACCCCACAAGAATGGCAGTTACACATATTGTAAATGCCCTGTGTTTCAGATCTCTATGGGCAATAGAACACGCTGGGCTATAGGAAATATAAAGATGTATGGAAATGGACCAGGAGTCTCCATTACCTGTCTCTCTTTTCCCCAGCACCTCTCTCCTCTCTGTGCACTGGAGAGATCTTGATCCAGACACCAATATCTCCCACCCTCCATAACAATCATGCTTATTGTTTAGGACTGTCACCTTATAACTTGGGCCTAAGTTTAACCTTCCTGAGTGCTCACTGGAAGGACAGATCCTGAAGTTGAGGCTCCAGTACTTTGGCCACCTCATGAGAAGAGAAGACTACATAGAAAAGACCCTGATGTTGGGAAAGATTGAGGGCACAAGGAGAAGGGGACGACAGAGGATGAGATGGTTGGACAGTGTTCTTGAAGCTACTAACATAAGTTTGGCCAAACTGCGAGAGGCGGTGAAGGATAGGCATGCCTGGCATGCTCTGGTCCATGGGGTCACGAAGAGTCGGACACGACTGGACGACTTAACAACAAAGCTTAAAGGAAGACAAAGATTCTGTAGGGATTTTTTATCAAGGGCAGTTTTTTCATCCCCGCCCGACTCGCTTTGCTTGCCAAAAAGAAACAAAACCCTTCCCTACAACTATTAAAAGTAAACGAGTCCCGTGTCTTTAGAAATTCAGTCAACTGGATTTATTTATGAAATTATTTGCTGAGTTGCCCTACAACTGATTTCTGTTTACTGCAGCAGGTTGCCCTTCCTTCGTGACAAGGATCATTCATTCCATTGTGATGCCAGTGGATCTGACCAACTGAACTCCAGCCTTTTGGCCCTAATAATGAAAAAGGAGGGATACAGTGTGATAGAGGCAGACTTTCCAACACTAGTGCAAAGCGGGATAGAACTCACACCTATATCTGTTGCACAGAAGAGGCATTTTCTTTCTTACAGCTATTACAAGTCAATGAGACTTTTCCCTTACCGGTCATCCTATAAAACTCAAAAGCTGTATAAACACAGGTCTCTGCTATAAAGTAGCCCGTGAAAGAAGCTCCAAAGCTTGCAAGTCAAGGTTATGTATATAACTACAGTTTACATGTTAGAACATCAGTCTCTCCCAGTCTCTTTTCTTTGGCTCCACCATGTGGCTAGAAGAAAAAGCGCAAGAAGTCAAAAAGTACTGTAGAGGGTTTTAAGATTAAACAATGGTATTATTGTATGGGATAGACTTTTGAACACCACTTGATCAGATGTGTGAATTGGTTTCCTTACTAGACAGGTGTGTGTGTGTGTGTGTGTGTGTGTGTGTGTGTGTGTGTGTGTGTGTGTTTCTGGGGGTTTTCCTGTTGTTATTCTGTCTCTCACAGCTACAATAAACCTACCATTAAAATTATAGACTGGTCATTTCTTCGTCAGAGGGCAAACAGGCAAATTTAGCAGGGGATCAAATACTTTTTTCCCTCACTATAAGGTTGGGAGACTCCTGCCTGAAACCATGAAGAACTGCTGCCAGTCAGTGTAGACAATACTGAGCTACATGGACCAATGGTCTGACTCAATATAAGGCAGCTTCCTATATTCCTATGACAAGACTGTCCCACCACCAAGACCGCCCAATTTCTACAGAAATGTTTTTATTTATTTAGGCCATCATAGGAGCATCTATCAACTTTCAAGATGTAAATAATCTGTTTTACAGAGTCCTATCTTCTTAACTTAGGCTATCTTCTTCAACATAGTGCCAGCAAGACTCTCACTGTCCACCACTGACACCCAAGCGGCCTGTATAGGTCAGCTTCCATCCTAATCATGCAGCAACCATTTGGGGTGATTATAAAATGGCTATCACATGATTAGGATGGGAGCCTCCCACACAGAGGCACAGCTTCTTTGTACCATCAAATTAAAACAATACAGTGCACCACACAGTAAAAATTACAAATCCAGAACTTTGATCAGAGGCATGGATTCTAAAGATTCTTACAATGCATTCTCTCCAATACATGTGTACTGTGTGTACTGTGATTTGATTGTGATTCTGTTTGGAACACCTGTTTAAAAAATTATGAAAATTCATGAGAACATATGCCTTGGGTCCATGTTTTTGTGCCACTGCAGTGCATTTTTGTTCCATGGTGGTGGTAAACAGCCAATCTTTACATTTTACTGCGCAGTCGGCAGACACCAATGTAAGCTTTAACTTGATAGTGGTTTGCAGGACATCTTATGTGGCTGGGGGAACCCAGCCAGATGGGCGGGGTATAAATAATAAATTATTATTATTATTATTATTATGTAATAATCATACAAGAGGATCACTGTTTTATTTGCTAGATGCTACTTTTACCTTCTTGCTGTTTAGTGGTGGTGCCCACATCACTTTTTCACAATGCTAAATGCACCCAGGCCCAAAGGATTGAGGAACACTGATTTCTAATCAGAGCAGTATGCCAGCTATAGCTGAAGGGAGCTGTTAAGTGAACACTGTTAAATAATGAGCAGTATGACCATGATGATGCTGGGTCCCAAAAGGTTGAATGCCACATTCTACCAACCAAATTCTTAAGACTTAAAAAACTCAAAAGTATTAACCTTTCTAGTTGAAAGATGCAACATTAGTTCAATACATAGTTTCACCCTGATAGGGGAGTCAAACAAGAACTACCCAAACACTAATGTTTTTAAAAATGCAGTGGGGGTCCTAAATGTTTCAATCCTGAATAGTTTTAACTGTTTTTACCAATAAGAAAACTGTTTCCACAGAATCAGAAGGATATGCCTTTATTTGCAGAGAATTCACCAGAGATTTCATATTTCAATACATGAAAGCTCTAATACACACTTTAACTGAGAAACTTGTGGAAAAAACTGAAAAATGAAACAGAAAGAGTGATGGTTCCCATCAACATCATGAACTAGGAAAGCCACAAATCCAGACTTTAGGACAGAGAAAACATCACTCAAACATTGAGACAGGTATTGAGAAACACAAACTGGATAAAGAAGTTGAGAATGATCACCCTAACCTTTCATAGTCCTTGTAAACAAGGTGGGATTATATAGCTGCAAAGAGCATAAAACTTTAAATCTTCAGATGTGCCGGATGTCCTGTCTTCATTAGACTGCCTCATTCCTTGCAGGTGTTAAGAGCAAAGTGGATATAATCAAAGCAGAAGTGTAACCAATGAGCGGAATATCCTTGACACACAAGTTCCAACTTAGCCAGCTCAAATCATAGTTATCTCCACAGTATTCTGTTCATTGCTCTATGGAAAAATGGTAGATCACTCAGAATACTGATGAACACAATAGTGAAGATTACGATTCCCACTATCAAAGCAATTATATTCAGGTACTTTGCATTCCTGCCATGCATAGCTGCGCCTTCAGGATCTCCCATGACTTTACAATCCCTTGACTGAAACGGGTAGAGAAAAAAAAATATTTTTAATAAAAATAAAGAAAATTAGCAGTAGAAACATTGTTGCACATGCTTTAAACACCTGGAGGTCAAACGGGCTTTTCATGGTTGTTGTGTGATCATTTCAAACCAAGAACCTCCTGCTCAGTGTAACCACTGCAGCATCCTTGTTAGCAATGAGATAATACTCCTTTTTCAAATACTCTAGATTTACTTGGCAATTATATTCCAAACACTAACCGCATATTAAAGGTAAAGGTAAAGTACCCCTGACAGTTAAGTCCAGTCGTGAATGACTCTGAGGTTGCAGCGCTCATCTCGCTTTACTGGCCAAGGGAGCCAGCGTTTGTACGCAGACAGTTTTTCCGGGTCATGTGGCCAGCATGACTAAGCCATGTCTGGCGAAACCAGAGCAGTGCACGGAAACGGCGTTTACCTTCCTGCCGGAGCGGTACCTATTTATCTACTTGCACTTTGCCGTGCTTTCAAACTGCTAGGTTGGCAGGGGCTGGGACCAAGCAACGGGAGCTCACCCCGTCGCCAACCTTCTGATTGGCAAGCCCTAGGCTCAGTGGTTTAGACCACAGTGCATATTAGAAAGTGCTATTGGGCAAATGGCATTTATGTCTTCTATTCTCCACAGTACATTATAATTTGGGGTGAATAAATGAGGCAGCCTTTTTTTATACTATAAACATATCTACCTCATTGCCTGTTGGTAATAGGGAGCTTTCACCAAAAAATAACTTTTTGCCCATTTTGCCTAGTTTGGCCCCTTCTCACTGGAGAAGATCTATAATGTACTGAAATATTTTTGGGAGCATCACAGGAAAGGTACAGTACAGATAATACAAAATGTATAAATTATGTGAAGAAAAAGTGGTTTTTAGATTTCATTTCTGGATAAAACTGTTAATAGAGCCTGAGGGGTGGTCCATTGTATACCAAGGATTACAGTATAGTGAGGTAACATTCCTGAAAGAAAACTCTCCCACCCTCCACTTTGTCTGCACAGTTCCTTATACAGTGGTACCTCTAGTTAAGTACTTAATTCATTCCGGAGGTCCGTTCTTAACCTGAAACTGTTCTTAACCTAAAGCACCACTTTAGCTAATGGGGCCTCCCACTGCCGCTGCACCGCCAGAGCACAATTTCTGTTCTCATCCTGAAGTAAAGTTCTTAACCTGAAGCATTATTTCTGGGTTAGCGGAGTTCTTAACCTAAAGCGTATGTAACCTGAAGTGTATGTAACCTGAGGTACCACTGTAATGACATGGGACTTAAAAAGTGGTTGATACTATATTGCAGGTTACCTGAAAGACTGCCTGCTCCTACATCAACCACCTTAATTTAGATAACCTCTTGTGGGACCAAACCATACAGAATATCTTAGGGAACCCAAAAAGAGGCATTTTCTGCTATTGCTCCTGTATTATGCCTTTCCATCTGCCACAAGAGAAGAAGCAGCCAGTCATCAGTTGCTTCAGACATCTAGGGCAGTATCCAACTGATGCATCCCATCAGCATAGATTTCCATTTGTGAACTGAATGCCCCCTCCTCTCCCCTTCCCATGCCCACCAATCTGCTCTAGGGGTTCCCACAACCTTCCAGAACAGATTGGGGAGGACACGGATGGGCGGGAAAGGGGAAAGTTAAATTGCAGTTGTAAATTGTGCTGATGGGACAGGTTAGCTGGACACTGTCCACACCTTTTTGGTCTGGCTTTCTCTACCTATAAGATCAGTCTGTGTTTTCTGTGATTGAATTCCCTAATTCCATTTGTTTTTTTGGTATTTTTGTTTTAATGACATTGCTTGAATTTATACTGTACGCCATTGTAGGCCCTTGGTTCACAGACTATTAAACCAAAGCTGGTGGCACTTTGTTCTAAGCCTTCCATGCGCAAGTCTTTTTGTGACAGCAATATATATATATAATACCATCTTATACACATGCAATGGAAAGTACATAGGGCACCCATCTTTTCACCTCTGTTTGCAGCTAAGGTGTGTTAAAAGGCCTCCGACTCCACCCTGCAGCCTAGCAGTGCCTGGTTCCTACCGTCAATCAACCCATCCTTAGCTAGGTGAAGTGGGTGAGGGGAATGAAAACTCCCTTGGAAAGCGGGGGGGGGGGGGATAGAACATTTTAGTTTAGGGTTAACACTGTTCGGGTAGGGGCCTCTGTGACAGAAATTTAACAGGTGGAGATTCCCCCCCCCCCAGCACAAAGGCAATGAGGGGAGAGCTGTTAACGCCAAATGGTGCTAGGAAAGGGCAGAGTGGCCCACTCCAAGACCTGAGTGAATGGGGTGGAAGAAGAATGAAGTCTGCCCCAGAAAAAGAGAATAAAGCAAGAAGCGGAGGCAGAAATGCTATCCAGTCCCATGATGAGGGAAAGGAGTCAAGACTGAGGAAGGGCAGAAAACCGGAAGCGGGGGGGGGGAATAACCGGGTTAGTTAGATAATGACGCTTTCCCGCCCTTTTTTTCGGGGGGGGGAGGGCGGCTTCACCTTGATGGAGAAAATGAGAGCGGCGAAGCCGAGGCAGCAGTTGTTCATGAAGGCTAAACTAAACGCCGACCAGGTGACGAAGTCTTGCGGGGCCTGGACGACGACGACGCCCAATGGGTAGGGGTAGGAGCCCGGGGGCGGCGGCGGCGGCGGCGGCGTACGGGGCCTGTACGGGTCGTGCGGACTCGGAGATATTCTGAGGGAAACCGGGGGCGATACGGGCTGCATGGCAACGCGGGGCGGCGAGAGCGGTAGGAGGCGGCCGGCCGCTGAGGCGAAATGGGGCGCGGAGGGCGAGGGCCGAGGGCGGGTCCTGATTGGGCGGCGCCTGTGGCGGCAGCTGCGTGAGAGAAGCCGCCGCTTTCGATTCTGAGAAAACCACGAGGGGGGGAGGGGAAGCGGGCCGCCGGGGGCGAGTTAGAGCGGGAACAAATTTGGTAGGAAACGAAATTCAGATGGTGAGAGGTAGGCAGGAAGCTGTGGTGCTGCGACGGTTTGCTCCTGAACACGAAGCGTCGGCGGCAGCGACCCCGCTAAAATAATAAACGTTGACAGTTGGTTCCTTGGAGCAAGCGAGCTCAGGGTCCGGGGAGCTTTTATGTAACAAGCAACTAATTGTATTTTAATGCTCTGTTGAAAGCCGCCCAGAGTGGCTGGGGAAACCTAGCCAGATGGGCGGGGTATAAATAATAAATTCTTCTTCTTATTATTATTATTAGGCTGTTGCAGGATTTCTCCCAGTAAATAACGACAGGCACGGGTTCTTTCCGAGGAAGGCCAACTTTATTCACCTGCGCAGGGGCTGCAGCGAGAATCATTTCTCAAAGTCTCCGCTCCGATCGTTTGCTGGGGCTTCCTGGTTTTATAGTGAGCAACAAACAGCTTTGAAAAAGCAGAACTTTTCTCAAGCCTCCCCACCTCCTGTCCTGTCTGCCAAACTGCAAAGAACTTTCAGAGTCTTTCCCCCCTTGTTCGCCCAAACTGCATCTGCCAGCCTGTGCGTTTCTTGCCCAGACTGCCGACCTACCGGTATGAAAGTTTAAAAACGGACACTAGTTAGCTCACCCCTTCTGACGGACGCGTGTCAAACTTCCCGGCATAAATGGTTTACACAGCACTTTATGCTAGTCTCCAGGGTGAGGGTGTTGGGAGAGATAGATTCCATTTGGGCCCTTCATCAAGGCTAATAAGTAATAATAACACTCTCCAGCTCAAGGATGGCTATCCCACCCCTCCCTTCTGCCCTCCATTCTCATGTTAAGAAAGGGGGCGGGGGGCGCATAGGAGCCAACTCCTAGGGGCCCCCATAAAATATTTGATGGGCACTGCTATTCAGATAGTGTGCTTGTGACACATCATGTGATTGATTTTCAGGGTGAGGCTTATTTCTCCCCCCACATGGGCGTACCCAGCGGGGGGCAGGTGGGGCAAGTGCCCCCCCCAGAAGGCAGCTGCCCCCCGCCCCTAGCTGCCCCCACCACCGATCCCTGCGCGCCGATCCCTGCTTTTGACATCTTTTGGGAAGCGGGCTTGTGGGGATGGTCGCCACCGCCGCGTGAGGCATGGCAGTGCCACCCAGCCCTGCTCTGCTGCGCCGCCCCTGCCCGCCTCGATTCCTTATTCGAAAGCGCCCCGGCCGGCCCTCTTCCTCCGGCTGCCCTTAAAGAGGCAGCGGCGATTACCGCCTTCCCCGCCCTCCCTTGCCTTGCGGAGGCCGCGCTTGGCAGGAGGCTGCAGCGAAGCGAAACCGACATCTCCCCTTTCCGACGAGCGGCGCCGCGCTGCCATGGAGCCGTCGAGCAACTCCGAGGAGTGCATGCCGCAGGCTTCGAAGTTCGTGGGGTTTGGTGGAGGAACTAGCAGCAGCCCCGCTAGTTCCTCCACCACCACCCCGCGCTGCGCGCGATCCCAAAAGCCTTCCTTTTCCTTCTCTCTCTCTCCTTAGAGAGAGAGAGAGAGAGAGAGAGAAGGAAAAGGAAGGCTTTTGTTTCAGCCGCGTCTGCTCCCCAGCACTGCAAATCAATGATGTGGGTGGATGAGGGGGGATGTTCTCTCAAAGCGGGTGGGAGGGGAGTGAAGGAGAAGAAGAAGACAAGGTTTAATTCCATGCCCTTTCCCTCTCCTGCTGTAAATACATCTCTTCTTCCCCATCCCTCTCCCTCAGTGGCTTCCTTTCACTATTCTCCCTGTAAATAGATTATAATTTTTTTTCTTAATGCAACGTTGCAATGATTGCCCCAAACCCCATTTCCCTCTCCATCTTCAGATCGCTCTAGGATTGAAGGTCCCCCCACCCCGGGGAGCCAGGGTGCAGCCTGTGGATAAATTCCCCCCACCTCCCCATGCCCATTCCTCATCACTGCCCCCCTCCCTTCCAACATTGTGTGTTAGTTTCTTTCTTAGGTTTTGGCTTCTATCTCTCTCACCCCTTCCTTCCTTCCTTCCTTCCTTCCTTCCTTCCTTCCTTCCTTCCTTCCTTCCTTCCTTCCTTCCTTCCTTCCTTCCCTCTCTCTCACCCCTTTCCTTCCTTCCTTTCTTCCTTCTCTCTTTCTTTCTTTCTTTCTTTCTTTCTTTCTTTCTTTCTTTCTTTCTTTCTTTCCCTCCTTCCTTCTCTCTCTCACCCCTTCTTTCCTTCCTTCCTTCTCTCTCTCACCCTTTCTTTCTTTCTTTCTTTCTTTCTTTCTTTCCTTCCTTCCTTCCTTCCTTCCTTCCTTCCTTCCTTCCCTCTCTCTTCCCTCCCTCCCAGCCTTTTAGAGGAGGAAAACCAGAAAAAAATGTGGGAGGTATAACACTGGTGCAGTCAATCACAACATTCCTAGAGTGTACACAAGGGGTCTTGGTCCTCCAGGTAGAGTTTCCTGTGCCTGGACCAAAAGTTCACTTCCTTTGTGTGACCAGAGGTGGGAGTGGCCTTACCTGAAAGTACACAGGTCAGTTGCCATTCTCTCTCTCTCTCTTCTCATCAGGACTTCGAGGATGCAACATCTCAAGAGATGCACTCTTGGCTTCCAGCCAAGAGGGCCCAGGTGGACCCTTCTCCCTTAAGGAGAGTGTCCACATGTACATACATTTAATCTAAGCTAGCCTGCCTTCTGAGACCTGTAGTATCTTGGATGTCTGTGAGTAAAACCTTTATACTTTTATAAACCTATGTGTCGTGTATTTTCTTTTAAGAGGGAACCAGGGGAAATATATGCCAGGAATCTGCCTTGTTCTAGAAGTTCATAAGAACTTAATCGCCACGTTTTGCTGCGTTTATTGGGGATGAGAAACTCTGCAAGTTTGGAGCTTGTTAGCACAAGCTGGGATAGGAAATATTAAAAAATATTCCCTCATCCACATTCCTACTCATCTCCCACAAAAAATATTTTTCTTGTTTTCCTCTTCTAAAACGAGGTGCGCGTTATGGTCCGGGGTGCATTGTGGAGCAAAAAATACAGTAAAACAGAAAGCCCAAATTCCCAACTATGTTTCTTGCTGCAGTCCTACTGTCTGCTCAGAAGTAAGGTCCTATTAGATTCAGCAGGACTTACTCTCAGGTAAGTGCAGCTAGGGCTGCAGCCTTTGTGACCCAGGATGTGTAAAGCAGGATGTCACTTACACCCACCCCCACCCCACCCCCACCCCACAATGTTTGAAAACGTGAGCTTTGCACTTAAACACAAATTGGCCGGGAACTTCATTGTCTGTGTCTTTATTAATTTATTTAAAGAACAACAAACTGTTGATTGCTTTAACTTTTTGATATGTGGTGATTTGAATCATGAGGATGAATTAGAAGAACTGAGTATTGAATGAGTCTTGCTTTGGAATTGAGGACTTCATTAGATTTTCTTCTGCCTTTTCATTTTATTTTGTTCTAAGGGCTTGTTAGAGATAATGAATAAGCATGGTGTCAGCTCCCTTAAAAAAAGGTCGACAACTCTGGGAAATGGGGGGGGGGGGGCGCCAGAAAGTGATCTCGCCTAGGGCGCAAAAAAACCTAGCACCGGCCCTGTTGCCCCCCCCCCCTAGTTTTGATCCTGGGTACGCCCCTGCCCCCACCCCAAATATTTTGTACAAGTTGGCATCCCTGCAGGGGAGAATAAGAAAGGTTCCTTCAGAACAGGAATGA
The DNA here is from genome assembly GCA_034642065.1 of Darevskia nairensis. Lineage (NCBI taxonomy): Eukaryota > Metazoa > Chordata > Lepidosauria > Squamata > Lacertidae > Darevskia > Darevskia nairensis. The sequence goes on along the minus strand of JAWWNI010000703.1, from coordinate 3,180 downwards.
GGAATGCATAGCCCCCTCCCGATGTTTTCAACAACAATGCTGACAGTTGGTCATATCAACTGCAGGGTGTTCGGAGTCAGAATAACAACATCTGGAAGGCCGCAAGTTTCCTTGAAGCAAGAGGGACGTTTTAAAAAGTGGCTTCTAACAAAGTGGAATGATAGCTGCAGTTCCCTGAAACAGCACTATGAACTGGGTGAATGGAACTGCATGTTGGCAATTATCAAATTATGATTAGCAGAAATAAACATGACGCTGCCCTCATCCAAATTTGGAGGACAGATTTCTTTAAAGAGCATGGGGAAGTGAGATGAATATATGGCAACATTTAGGACTGTTAGCCCTTTGCAGCAAGAGCCTGTCTTCTCTGTAAAGCACCATTTATGTTTATGGCATAACAACAATCAATCCATATAGCTCAGTTGGTAGAGCAGGAGATGTGGGAGATGAGTAGGAATGTGGATGAGGGAATATTGTTTAATATTTCCTATCCCAGCTTGTGTTAACAAGCTCCAAACTAGCAGAGTTTCTCTTTTTTTTGCAGTATATTTTTATTCGACATTTTCCAATTTCATACAACCAAAAACATATTAATCCACTCTTATAAGTTATATATCTACACACATACTCCGCCGAGTATAATGACTTCCCTCCCTCCCCTCCCCAGTTTTCTCATTTCTCCTCCTTCTTGCGCTTTTCTTATACAACTTTGTTAATCTTGTTTATCTTACAAATTTTACATATTCTGTTTTAATATTATGTTTTAATATGTTTGTTACATATTTTGTTATCTTTTGTTTATATTGTTACATTACAAGTATACTGTTCAAACCTGTGTGCGTGTTTACATCTGAACATAGTTTTTTGATATATTCAATAAATTTACTCCATTCTGTCTGCAGCCTTTGGTCTTTTTGTTCTCTCACTCTACCCATTAATTTAGCAAGGTCTAGATACTCGGTCAACTTCAATCTCCACTCTTCCAAACTTGGCACTTCCTCTGCCTTCCATTTTTGAGCCCAGAGGATTCTGGCGGCCGTTGTCGCATACAAAAATAGTCTACAATCTTCCTTTACTATATCATCACCTACCAACCCTAGCAAGAAGGCTTCTGGAGTTTTTTTGAAAGTATATTTCAGCATTTTTTAAAGTTCATTATAAATTGCTTCCCAAAATACCTTTGCTTTACCACAGATCCACCACATATGGTACAGATCACCCTTCTCTGTTTTACATTTCCAGCATTTGTTACTTTTTACTCTATACATTTTTCCCAATTTGGCCGGAGTTATGTACCATCGGTACATCATCTTCATGATGTTCTCTTTTAAGGTTATACAGGCTGTAAATTTTATGTCCTGATTCCAAAGTTTATGCCATCTGTCCAATTGAATATTATGACCAAAATCAATAGCCCATTTAATCATAACCTCTTTTACCTCCTCATCTTTGGTAAACCAATCCAATAAAATATCATACATTTTGGAGAATAGCTTATTTTTCTTTTCTATTATCTCAATTTGGAATTTGGATTTCTCTTTCTCGAAGCCTTCCTTTCTTTTATCCTCATTAAACATACTGTAGACCTGACGATATTGCATCCATCCAGTCAGATTCCCGGCCACCTCTTCATACGATTTAATTCTCCAACCTTTCTCCGGCTTTTATCATCATCATCATCATCACTATATTTACCCACCCTTCATCCTAATGTCCCAGGGCAGAGTACACTTAAAACTGTGGGAGATGAGTAGGAATGTGGATGAGGGAATATTGTTTAATATTTCCTAACCCAGCTTGTGTTAACAAGCTCCAAACTAGCAGAGTTTCTCATCCCCAATTAAACGCAGCAAAACATGGCGATCAAGTTCTTTTGAACTTCTGAAACAAGGCAGATTCCTGGCATTTATTCCCTGGTTCCCCCTTAAAGTAAATACACGACACATAGCTCTTTAAAAGTAAAAAGGTTTACTCACAAACATTTCCAAGGTTCTACAAGTCTCAGAAAGGCAGGCTAGCTTAGATTAAAATATGTACATGTGGAGTCTCTCCTTAAGGGAGGAGGCTCCATCTGGGCCCTCTTGGCTGGAAGCCAAGAGTGCATCTTCTCTTGAGATGTTCCTTGCTCGAAGATCCGATGAAGAAGAGAGAGAATGGCAGCTTTCCTGTAACTTTGAGTAACTACAGGTAAGGCCACTCCCACCTCTGGTCACACAGAGGAAGTGGTCTCAGTCCAGGTATAGGAAACTCTAGCTGGAGGACTGAGACCCCTAGTGTACATTCTAGGAATGTTGTGATTGACTGCACCAGTGTTATTTATCCCACAGGAGACTCTTAATCTCAATGTTGTGGGTTTGAGCCCCACATTGGGCAAAATATTCCTGCATTGCAGGGGGTTGGACTAGATGACCCTCATGGTCCCTTCCAACTCTATAATTCTATGATTCTAACACAATTGATTCTCAACCAACAAGGCATGATCCTATAAGGAGATCATGAGAAGAAATGAGCAAGCTTCTCCCAACATGCAATTTCTCTCATAGTGCTAATCTTTTTAGACAGAAGGCAGCATCAACCCACCATCCAAACTCTACACTATTGGCATGAGAGTGTGTGCTTTCCCATGTGGTTTAATTCTAGGCTGAAGATACACAGTCGGCAATGCTAATTCTTACACTTGGGACCATTTTAATCAAAAGATGCTGTGTGTATGTTTCCAAGAGAATTAAGTAGTCCCATATATAGAAATGTTTAATGGATCTAGGGATATTTGGATCCCTTAAATGACTGACCTCCCAGCTTAACTTTTTTTTATTCGTGTAAAAAGTCATCAGAAAATTACATAAATCTACATGTTGAAACCATAATATTGAAGAATCCTACAAAAGGGGCGCCTCAGTGTTTTAGGTTTTAAACAAAGAAGAAAGCAATTGATGCAGAATAAGGTAGCCATACTTTTATTTGCTCAGAATTCACCCCAGACTTCATGTTTCAATACAGAAAATCTGCAGTATACATCCTGAGTGAGAAGCCTGTTGAACTGGAAAACTTAATGGTGTAACTTGCAAAGTGTTGATCACTTCTCCTACTTGGGCAGTTATCTTTCCACAAGAACTGACATTGATGCCGGAATCCAGGATCGCCTGAGCTCTGCAAGCGCAACTTTCTCCCGATTGAAGC
>JAWWNI010000702.1:600000-800102 GCA_034642065.1 Darevskia nairensis | reverse complement strand
AAATACTGAGCGGTGGAGGGTGGCGGCTGAGCACCGCTGCTTCCTCGCCATCTCCAAACACGGGCCATCAAATTATCGGCTATTACAAGGGTGAGGTTGGCCTGGATGGGGGCTGGGGGTGTCTCAACCTCTTTGAAGAGGCTCTGGCGCAGCTGGGGGCTGTGTCTGCTGAATGACTTCTAAAATGAGCGGCTCAGTAGCAAATCCTCATTAAGATGCAACCAATACTCACATTTCAAATGCAGCGTTAAAGTTTCTGGTGTACCCAAAGAAAAGTGTTTAATTGCCAGTTGCAGGGCAGGGTTTGATCTCGCTGGGACTGAAAAATTAAAAGCCTAGCAAAAGCTCTGTTTTGTTTGTAATCGGCATTAATGAGATCAAAGCCAACATTTGCATCATTAAGCAGCAGTAATTTGGAAGGGGCAATCTCGACTGGCTGCTTTCTTTGTAGTTTCTCGCAAGAAAAATATCGATGGCTTTTGCAACAGTATTCACACACTAGCTATTCATAATTGAGGAATTGATTATGGCGGGGACTTTGATTCCAGCTGCACCCCAGCAGGGAGTTACCCCGCTCCCTGTCCTCATAAGCCCAAGGATGTGAGTCTCAGAGAGCGTTCTGCTCTCCGTAGTCAAAGCACATCTACAATTCCTGGTGACAGGAGAAGGGCTACTCAGTGCAGAGATGGAGGATACTGACAAGCTGGAACGTGTCCAGAAGAGGGCAACTAAAATGGTCAAAGGCCTGGAAACGATGCCTTATGAGGAACGGCTTAGGGAGCTGGGTATGTTTAGCCTGGAGAAGAGAAAGTTAAGGGGTGATATGATAGCCATGTTCAAATATAAAAAAAGGATGTCATATAGAGGAGGGAGAAAGGTTGTTTTCTGCTGCTCCAGAGAAGCGGACACAGAGCAATGGATTCAAACTACAAGAAAGAAGATTCCACCTAAACATTAGAAAGAACTTCCTGACAGTAAGAGCTGTTGGACAGTGGAATTTGCTGCCAAGGAGTGTGGTGGAGTCTCCTTCTTTGGAGGTCTTTAAGCAGAGGCTTGACAGCCACCTGTCAGGAATGCTTTGATGGTGTTTCCTGCTTGGCAGGGGGTTGGACTGGATGGCCCTTGTGGTCTCTTCCAACTCTAGGATTCTATGATTCTATGTTGCTAAGGAAAAGAGTCTCTCACTCCTGAATTTCATCTGGTCTGCAGCCACCAGACATCTCCTCACCCTCTTCTTTCTACTGCATATTTCCAACTACTCAGAATTCTCTATTCAGCAGGAAATTGAGCAGCTGTATGAGGCCCCAGAGTCTTCCAACTTTCACACCTTATACCATTCATACCAGAAGCTTCTGTGTGTTGGCAAGACACCCGATTCTCTGAGTGGAAAGAGGCTCTGTGGGTTCCAGGCCCTGTCCCGGGTTCGGTTTCCTTGGAATGAAGGTCAGCAGAGACTGGGATGTCTTTAGGATCTATGGTCTTATTTGCACATAGGTACAACCTGATCAAGAGATGGAGCGGCTCACAGCATGAACACCCCAAGAGATCTTGCTTCTCCATTTGTCACAGCTTTGGATCCAGCACAGAAGCAAGCAGGTCTCTGCATCTCCAGCTTCCAACCTGCTTTCAGCTCAGCTCACACACCCCTCTCTGACGGTTGTTCTCCCACCTAGCCAGGGGGGAACCATCACTTAGTTCTAGCTCTTCCAACCTGACACATTCTTTTGGGATGCTGATGAAGACACTTAAGTGACCAGTTGAGGTCAGTGTTTTGCAAAGACACTTGTCTCACCAGTTCAGTCATCTCCTCCTCTCCCGGGATGCAGGACCCCAAGAATTGGAAGGGACTCAGACCACCATGCAGGCAAACCTCCCAAACTCACGACAATGTTTGTTATCTTCGAAAGTGACTTAGGCCTGAAGCTTGGACTCCTTCCTCCCAAGATGAGCTCCTCTTCGGGAAGCAGGAAATACAGCTCATTTGTGCTTCTTGTTCCCTCACATGCAAGTGTCGTGCAGAGAGGCCCTTAGTCCCACCCTGTGTCCATGTGGCCACCCCAGACGTAGACTAGGTTTTCCATGCTATCTCCCTCCACTCAGGATGCAAAAGGAACTTGATTCAGTTTTGCATACAAACCTACCCAGCTGGTGCAGTGGCATAGCAGGGGGTTGCCAGAGTCCGGGGCCATGCAGAGAGGTGGATGGGATGGAAACGGACAGTGTACGCATGTGCATTCAACTGCATAATGGCATCTGCGTCACCTGGGAGATGGCAGCCACAGAGATAAGAAGAGTCGTTCCGTTGTCTGGAGAGGTCACTTCCTGGTTTGCCTGGAGAAGCCATTTTCAACAGAGCACGGCGATGAAGCATGCACCTGTATTGAGGCAGCACCAGGTGTCAAAATTTTGCACCCCTAACAATTTTGTGCCCAGAGCAACGGCCCCTGTGGGCCCCCTATGCTACGCCACTGATGTGGTGGTTGATGGGGCCTCCCAGGCACGGCAGAGTTGTGCACCTGTTTTCCCAACATCACAAATGCACCCGACACTCTCCCCTCCATGTATCCCCAGCTGCCTTATCTGTCTTAAACCTCCTTCTTGATGCCCATTTCCCCCACCCACCCACCCACCTTTCAGCTTGCAATGTAGTGACTAAGCTCGGCCGTCGCAAAACAATCTTTCCCAATTAGAGAGAGACCCCTGGCTATCCATTTTCATTTCTTCCGAGACAGCCCTCCATTTAGGACAGCATATCCATCACCCGGCAGAGATTTGACATACTTAACAACCTCCGCTTATCTCTAATAAAGCCCAGCGAGGTCCGTTATTTGGCTCTCTGTGTCAAAGTGGTTTGTCTTGCCGCTGGTTTTTATGAGGTCTCCAAAAGCTTTCACAGCACTTTAGGAGGGGAGGGGGGGAATCAGGATCACAAAGCTGTGTGATTTCCAAAATAGCAGAAAGGACTAGGTTGGGCTGGGAGGCAAAGGGATGCCTTGGCTGGCATCTTCGGAAAAGGGGAGAGGAATCGGCAGAAAGTGATACCTGTTGTTAAAGCCGTCATAAACAACATTATTGAACTCTACATAAAAGTGGTTTATGGGTGGCTCTTAACGTAAACAGACACAATGATTCGGAGCCATCATGGAAAAGAAATAACGGCAAGCAAATCTTTAGTGAGGGATGTGCTTTGGTCTGTGTTTTTCCCCTCCCTTGGTTCGTGGGGTGTTTGTTTCCGTTTCCCAAAATGCTATTGCATTGGGCTTCATTATGCTGCTTATTGATTAGCCATCTCTGACGCGGGATTTATTTATTCTTGAAAACTCCAACTCGAGACAAGTAGGAGGGCGATTCCCACAGAAATCCTTGGTTAAGAGGGGGGAAATGGCAGAGCGCAGGGAGGGCAATTGGATATATCACCCAATTCTCAAAGGCCGGTGTCAAAATCAGTTTTCGGCAGCAGGAAAAGTGAAGTCTCTGGGTGTGTTCTGCAGTTTGAAGGGATCAATAAATGCTGGGAAGGGATGGGCAGCTTCGCGGAAACAGGTAGCGCCATTTAATGCACCCCGAAGGATTCACCTCCACAAGGTGCCGTCAGGCAACTTATTGCAGCCATCCCTAAGGAAAGGCCAGCAGATGTGATGGATAGGCAGGGTGGTGGGCTAAACTGGTCATCTGGCTGTCCACCCCTAGGCTCTGCTCTCCAGGCAACACACAGGAAGCCCAGGTACCTTCCTTGGCAGACTCCAGGTGTGATGGACAGTTCAGATGGTTAACACAGGAACTTAAGAAGAACTTGCTGGACCAGGTCAACAGCCCATCTGGTCCAGCATCCTGTTCTCCCAGAGGCCACCCAGATGCCTCCTCATCCCTTCCCCGTCTCTGGTATGCACAGCAATGCCGAAAAGCTTCTTGCAATGCAGCAGGGGCACGTTGCCCAACAGCAGTGGCTATGGCACGCGAGTGAGAAGGGAGAGACGCTGAGAGAGGGAAAGGCAGAAGACTGAATAAAGCAGGGATGGAGAAACACTGAGAGAAACAACGGGTAAAGTCTCTTCATTGTCCGAAGGTACTATGGAATACTGGAGGGCTCCACAACCTTTATCTCTCTCACATGGGGGGGGGGGGGAATCAGTGTCATAATATTGCCTCAGATTAACTTGGGGAAATTAGGCAAAATTGTTTTCAGAAGATGCCGGGTAACTGGCGAGCTTTGGAGGCCTCACCCACAACTTGCAAAAGGTGTCTCCGACTAAACCTGCCTGACTCTTCTGAGAGCATCTGGCTCTGCACACTGGGAGCCCCCAGCCCTCCATTTACCTCTCCTCCCAATGTCACTGAATCATGCATTAGTGATGAGCCCGTGCAGAGAGAGCATTGATCTTGCCCACAGTCCAGCTCTCTCCTTTCTCCTCTGGAAGGCTGCAGAGCTTCGCTGCCTCCCCCTCTCCCCCTTCTATTTTATTTTCTTGGCTGGTGGTCGTGCTCTGCAAAACTGCAAGTACTCACAATCAGGCCATCAGGACCGGGTTTTGTGAGTTATCTGACAAGGCTCGGCCAGAGATCGCCCATGCCCATCCCTGGCAGAGCCAATCGCTCTTATGGGAACCTCACAATGACACGCCGATAAGCCAGTTTGGCTAGTAAAACATTTATGGGCAAATAATCTCCTCCACTTGTACAGGGAGCCAAAAGAAGGCTTTCAGGAAACCTTCGAGGCATGACACGGAACGTTGTCACTGAACAATGACAGGGAAGCAGTGAATGTCCCCCTCCGGAGAAGGGCAGAGTCTGTGCTGCCTCCCTCGGCTGCTGCCATGATGGCCATTTGCCAGCTATTCAGAGCAATAAAAGGGAAAGGATAGATACGGTCCTTACCTGGACAATTTACAAGCTACCTGCAGCAGACAAGACCTTAATGGGTGGGTGGGGAGGGGGGCTCAAGGATTGGCAGTGGATGGTGCTAAACTGCCTTCAGCCCCTTGAAGGCTGGAATGAGTGCGTAATGCCCGGGGAATCATGCAGGGTTTGCCAAAATTGGCTTCGGTTCCCTGTTTAAACAGTTCTGGGAGGGGAAGGTGTTGGCGATGGCACAGGTGCTAGCCAATTCATGCCCTCCCCATCAGTTCTCCTCCTTCTGGCTGAATGATTCAGGAAATAAAGGCTGCAGAATGGACAGGCTCCTTCCCAGCTTGCTCTGGAAAGGGAATGCAGGGAATTTTCACTGCATGCAGGGAGGGTGTCTCCAACCACCACCAACCCCAGGCCACTCCCATTGGCATGGGCCTGCCAAATCCCCTGTTGCTGGGAGTTTGCCAAAATGCACTTTGATTCTCTCAAAATGTTTCCGTTGTTGTTGTTGTTGTTGTGTATCAGCCATTTTCTCTTGCCCAGGGCATCCCAAGGGGACTTACCACTGAACAGCTGCTTCAGATATCTCCCCAAGATCCCTCAATGAGGCTCAGGTAAGCACCTCGGATGTTGCTTGCGGTGCAATTTCCGTGGCACCCTCAGTACACGCACAGCTAGCTATTTACACAGGATTCCTCCATCCCACTGCCATTTATAAAGATGTTGAAGAATGTCAAACCCAGCAGAGATCTGCGCTGCTTCTCTCCAAGTTGCTGAGATGTCATTGATGAGGACTCTTTGGGTACAGCCCACCAACCATAGCTGCTTGTGCTGCTCCCTTCTCCCCCCCTCCCCCCCGCCCCGGTGCTTCTTGTCAAAATGCAACGGCAAACTCTTCATCCGCAGCAACCTGTTGGCTTTCCTTCGGCCTGTCAACATCTGAGGGAGAACTGGGGGGAGGAGGAGGCAGAGGGTTCGCTGAACAAATGCTTGGCAGAGGGGTGTCCTGTTGCAAAGGGTAAAAAGAAGGAGATTCCCTACTGTTCTCTTGGTCTCATGTTTATTTTAAGGTATTCCCTCACCTGGGCATGGACCAGGGGGATAGGGGTAAATTCTTGCCACATAAATCTTCCAACATTCAGCTTCATTGCATGTCAACAAGCTCTAGCACAGAGGTAGGCAACCTAAGGCCTGTGGGCTGGATGTGGCCCAATCGCCTTCTCAATCCGGCCCGCAGACGGTCCGGGAATCAGTGTGTTTTTACATGAGTAGAGTGTGTCCTTTTATTTAAAATAATAATAATAAATAATAATAATAATAATAATAATAATAAGCTTTTATTTATATCCCGCCCTTCCCCGCCAAAACCGGGCTCAGGGTGGCTAACAATCAAATACGGATATAAAAACACAGATTAAAAATACAGATATAAAATACACTTTAAAACTTAAAAAATTTGAATTTTAAAAGTTACACTTCATCTCTGGGTTATTTGTGGGGGATAGGAATTCGTTCATTTCCCCCCAACAAAACTAGTCCAGCCCACCATATGATCTGAGGGACGGTGGACGGCTCACGGCCGAAAAAGGTTGCTGACCCCTGCGCTAGCATTGTGATAATCTTATAAACTGTTATTGTGCTGCCACCTCCTCGCCTTTCCTCTAAACTAAAAAGTCCCAAGCGCTGCAACCTTTCTTCATGAGGTGGCCTCTCCATCCCCTTGATGATGTCGGTTGCCCTTTTCTGAACCTGAGAGGTCCAGTCTGCAGGCTTCCCAAGAGGCACCTATTTGGTCACGGTGAGAACAGGAGGCTGGGCTAGATTTTGCCGTTGGCCCTGATCCAGCAGCCAGGCTCTCTTTCCATTCTGAACCACCAGCCTGCTCCCACCTCTGAAGGCCGGAAGATGGAAGCAGAAGAGGGAGGCCTACGAGGGGGGAAGCTCCCCGCCACCCCCCCCCCCAGCTTGAGTGAAGGACGGTGCAATCTGCCGTGGCCCCGTTGCTTTGCTTCATTTATCTCGGCTGAAAGGTGCTCCAAATGAGCAGAGACAGTCAATTTAAAGTTTGCTGCGGAAAAGAAAAGGGAAACTTCTCCCACAAAACCGGCTTTCCAATAATAGCGCTTTCAGGGAAAGCAACAAGAGATAAGAAAACTGCTGGTTAGGAGCCAGGGCTTAATTACTTAATAGGCAGTCAGGATTCAAGTGTGGAGCTTAGCTAGAAGCTGCAGCAGTCGAGGCACCTGGGGAGGCCGGAAGCCTCACCTTGGAGAAGGACACAAGTGCTGGTGGGCTCAGGAACACGCTCATGCTTACTGGGGGCATTGGCAGACAAATGACCTTCTGTCACGGTGCCAGGATTAGGTGAAATTCAAGCAAGAAGCCTCTTGCAGTGGTCCAGGCGAGACTGCAGAGTAGAGAACGAGGCAGGTGGCAAGATGCAGCTCTCTTGCAGGACTCGCACAGGGATCTGTGGCCCTCCAGGTGTGGCAGGACCACAACATCCACCCCTCATCCTTGCTCGCTGACCAAGCATCCAATAATATCTGGAGAGTCCCTGGGATCTTTTAGAGGCTAAGATGCCTTAGACGCCAAGCTACCTAGCAACTCAGGTTTATCAAAGTTCACTGGTGTCTATTTTAAATTTTGTCAATGTTTTTCCCCCTGTATGGCTTTTTAAAATGTCATTTCATTACAACCCACTTTGCTATTTGTTTAGTGGCCTATAAACTTTTTTTTATAAGTAACTAGCTAAATAAATTAGTATTAGACAAATTCCTAGGAGACAAGGCTCTCTATGGCTCCTAGCCAGAATGGCTGTGTTCTACCTCCACTGCTGGAGGCAGGGTGCCTCTGAATGCCAGTTAGAATCAGAGAATGGTAGAGTTGGAAGGGATCCTGAAGGTCATCTAGCCCAACCCCCTGCAGTGCAGGAATCTCAACCAAACAGATGGCCGACCAACCTCCGCTTAAACACCTCCAAGGAAGGAGAGTCCACTACCTTCCGAGGGAGACCTTAGTTTAGTCTCCTTTCTGAGGAACAAGGGCGGGAGAGGACCACTGCGCTCATGTCCTATTGCAGGGGTGTCCAACCAGTAGATCGTGATCTACTGGTAGATCCCCAGCTGATCCTGGTAGATCATGAGATCCTTATCATGTACAAAAAGTTATGGAGGGAAAGCTAAAAAACTCTGTGCAACCCTCCCCACAAAAGCTCAGCAATTCTGGGCAATCCACACATCCCATGCATGCTCCTCCTCCCTCCAATGACAATGGATAGACCACTGCCAGTTTTTTTATACTGGAGTAGATCACAGTCTCTTGGGAGTTGGATGTGCCTGTCCTATTGCATGCGCATGCTTTTACTCTGGTCCAGCAGGGTGCTTTGCTTAATTGCACATATATTCCTGGCAGACCTTCCAGAGGAGGCTGAGAAAAACCAGCGAGGAGAATGTGTGGGAATGTTCAGGGAGGCAGGAGAGGATATATTGTTTAATTACATCCTTGCCAACTTGTGTGAACAAGTTCTACAATTTAGCAGAGTAACATCCCCCTTTTAAACTTGCACAGCGGAGACCGTCTTTCCCAGGTTTGTTTAAGCCTCTAAAATAAGTTTCCTGGTAATTTCCCTTTATTCCCTCTTAAAAAGATAGACATGACACAGTCTTGTATAAAAGTATACAAGAGTTTACTCACACACATTCTGTTCACAGATGGATCCCAGAAGACAGACTTAAGTTACAAAATATATACACCTGGAATCTATCCCATAAGGAGATAGTTCCTTTGTCCAAGCCAAGAGAGCATCTCAGGCTAAGCAGATGTTGCTTCTTCGAGGAATGGAGTCAGAGAGAGGGCTGCCTGCCCTGTGCTATTTTGTTACCTGCACAGGGAAAGTCACGCCCACCTCTGGCCACATGTAGAGGAAGTCTGTCCCAGCCCAGGAGGAAACAGGAAGTTTATCTACTGGCTGGACAAACATCCCTCTTCATGTCTAAACATGTCCACTCTAGGAATATGTATTTGACTGCTCTGTGTTTCACACCCCACAGAATGTGCTACTCAAGGCAAAGGTTGCACAGCTTCCTGCTGCTGCCTGCCATGTGCCAGTCATGTGAACCTAAGAAGCTAACTATCTTAGTTACAAGCAAAGGAAATATGCAGATTTGTCACCGAGGCTCATGGCTATCTTTTTCTTCTTTGGTGATGCCTCATAGCTGAGTAAGATGGTCCTCCATGAACACATAAGTGACACATAAGAGAGCCAGTGTGGTGTAGTGGTTAAGAGTGGTAGACTCGTAATCTGGTGAACCGGGTTCGCGTCTCCGCTCCTCCACATGCAGCTGCTGGGTGACCTTGGGCTAGTCACACTTCTCTGAAGTATCTCAGCCCCACTCACCTCACAGAGGGTTTGTTGTGGGGGAGGAAGGGAAAGGAGAATGTGAGCCGCTTTGAGGCTCCTGAAGGGGAGTGATAAAGCGGGAGATCAAATCCAAACTCTTCTTCTGTGGAGGCCAATTCTGGAGCCACACGTCCTTCCACAGTGGAGACATAGGTTTCTGGGCAGGAGTCGATCCAGCGAGTGAAGCTCGTGGCTGTATCTCTGACGCGACCCACAAGAACTTTGCAGACCCAGCAGGAAGAGGAACTGGGTTGAAGACTTGCAGGTGTTCCCTCCTGCAGGGGCCACTTTGGGGTAGCTGGGGAAATCTCGAGAACAATTCGGAGAGAAACTGCTTAGCTCATTACCTTTTCCTTTGTTATTTCCCTTTTGAAAACTCCCCAGCTAAACTGCCGCTTGATTCAGCGCCTGCAGTCACAGAATGTAGTTGCTAAGGATGAAAGTTGTTTTCATATTAATCTTCTGCGTCGAGTGGCAGCTAGAAGTCACCGCTTGACAAGGCGCTGTCAGAAGGAATGAAGCCTGACTCTCTGGGGCGGCCGAGTGACGGGATGGTGCTGTGCGTGGACCTGCGGCGAATGCTAAAGCCAGCTCTGCAACAACCGGCTGCGGCATCTGAACCACGCCTGGCGAAAGGGAGATGGGGCAGGGCTGTTGGCCAAGCCCCTCCAAAGCAGCCTTTTCCCCCCAACAACTCCTGGCCCAAACCATCTGGATGGAGCCAGATTGGGGGTGGATAGTCTGGTAGCAGGTAGTTCAGCTTTGGAACTCCCCGCCACAGGAGGCAATGGCAGACACCAAGCTAAAGGTAAAGGTAAAAGTACCCCTGACCGTTAAGTCCAGTCGCGAACGACTCTGGGGTTGCGGCGCTCATCTCGTTTTACTGGCCGAGGGAGCCGGCGTTTGTCCGCAGACAGCTTCCAGGTCATGTGGCCAGCATGACTAAGCCGCTTCTGGCGAACCAGAGCAGCACACGGAAACACCGTTTACCTTCCCGCCAGAGCGGTACCTATTTATCTACTTGCACTTGACGTGCTTTCGAACTGCTAGGTGGGCAGGAGCTGGGACCAAGCAACAGGAGCTCACCCTGTCACGGGGATTCGAACTGCCAACCTTCTGATTGGCAAGTCCAATCTAGACTCTGCCTCCACTGTCAGAGGCAGCAATGCTTCTGGATGGAAACCACAGGAGGGGAGAGGGCTCTTGAGCTGGAAAGTTGCTTGTGGGTTTCCCCACAGGCATCTGATTGGCCAATGTGAGAACAGGAGGCTGGAGCAGATGGGCCATTGGCCTGATCCAGCAGGCTTTTCTTAGGTCCCTATGCTCTTATGAAACTGAAATGAAGAGAGTAAATTAAGCTTACCAGATTTTTTTTCAATGAATCCGGGGACACTTTTCAACTTGGGTGGATTTTGTATGGGGACTGATTTGTAAATCCGGGGAATGTCCCCGGGAAACGGGGATATCTGGTAACCTTAGAGTAAGTGGCCTGTCCTTATGGATCCCTTCTTTTCAGTCATTATGATTTAACCGGGCCATTCATGTTTCAGACCAAGCAACAGCCGAAGGCTTGGCAATGGCAGCAATGCCCAGTCCATCTCTCCTACACCAGAGGAGAGCAAGGAGGAAATGGAACATGTTCACCATATTGACCTGGTGAGCAGTATCCTAGGGAGGCCTGTTTCCAGCTACCTGCCGCTTGCCCTTGGAAACTTGCAAGTTGCTGCAGGAGAGGGACCCTGAGCAACATTTTGGGAGGGGTGGGTTCCTGGGACTAAGGTGAAACTGTGAAGCTCCCTTGCTCTCTTGTGCTTAAGTAATCTTGTTATATTTATAGTATTGAAATGTAGGTGGGGTTTTCCCCTATGCTACTATATTTTCTCTTGCTTTGCTATCTTATTATGAAACTGTTTTGGTGGCTCCTTCGCTGGCCTTGAGACCCCAGCTTTGCATGTGCCTGCCTGCATGTCAAGCATCCGTTCAGTCATTCTGCCCTTCTCCTCTTACTTTGGGGGGGCCTACCGCCCCTCCCCGCCCATATCTCTCCATTTCTAAAAGTGGCATACATACCCTTGTTCATTTTTACATTCAGTCTTCTCCCTGTTAAGTAGAAGAACCCACAATCGCACACATTTTTAAACAGTTCTGGGGTGTGGGGCAGAGATGTGTTGGTGACGTCACGGGTGCTAGCCAATTCATGCCCTCCCCATCGCATTTCCTCATTCGAGCTGGATGACTCGGGGTGGGGGGAGGCTGCAGAACGGGCTTGCTTGCTCTGGAAAGGGGAATGCAGGGAATTTTCACGGCATGCAAGGAGGGGGAGGACCCAACCGCCACCAACCCCAGGACACTCCCGTTGGCACAAGGTCTGCCAAATTCCCTGCTGCTGGTCACCTTGGGGAGGTCAAGGTTAAGGCACGATCACCTGCATGAGTCAACATCTCTATTCGGATGGCGTCTCTGGGCTGATCGTTACCTCGTCTTGCGATAGAAAAGGCCTTTTTCTAGAACAGTAAATAAACCTTCATTTCCTCTGGCGTGGAAGCATGACAAGCACATTCTGTGTGTTTGTACAGCTCATTTCGTTTTGTTACAAGAAGAGCCAGCTGGGTGACAAACCAAACTGATGCATGACTCACGGTCCAAGGCAGAATCGTTCATTCGTAGACACACTTGCTCACCTCTCAGTCGCCACCGGGCAACAGATCGACCTTTTCAGGGATCTTAAAGGGGTCTTAAGGAGAAGGGGGCACATGTCTGGGCGGATGCAAATGTGACACGAGGAAAGAAAACAGTTCCGCCAAGTTAACTCCAAAGCCTCCCCTTCCACCGTCAGAGACACTTAATGCCTCTGAATCCCAGTTGCTGAGAATCACAGGTGAGGACTGGAGAACATAAGAGTCCTGGACCTGGATGAGGCCAATGGCCCATCTAGTCATAGCATCACAGAGTTGGAAGGGACCACGAGGGTCATCTAGTCCAACCCCCTGCAATGCAGGAATTTCAGCTAAAGCATCCCTGACAGGTGGCCACCCAACCTCTTCTTATAACTCCCCAAGGAAGGAGAGTCCACCACCTTCCACTCCACAGTCCAGCAGCTCTTGCCACCAGAAAGGTCTTCCTAAAGTTTAATTTTTTGCAATTCGAATCCAATGATCCCAGTCCTCACTTTGGGAGCAGCAGAAAACAGGCTTGCTCCATCTTCTGCGTGTTATATGCCTGCTGTTTCCTTTGTCTACTGGTCCTTAACGCAATGTCCTTTTAAGGTCCATTCTGTGCATGGCCAGGGGAAGAGCCACGTGCCGTGTGTTGGTGTGTGGAGCACGCACACCGCTTGTTTCTTCTGCCTCCGGCAGCGAGGTGTCTTGGGACGGCCCAGGGCATGACCCGAGGGCAGGTGACAGGCTCCGATCCCTAATTTCCAGAGGAAGTTTCAGAGCTGCTTGTCAGAGGCGAGGCTGACAACTGGAATGAATTAAAAGATCACTATCGCCGCTTGAAGCCCGTGGAAACAGCACCTGCCAAGCCAAGATCTCCTCCTGTGTCAGAGGCCCTATCGATTCCAGGAAACGGCAAGCCAGAGTGCTGACCTAGCAAGGCCTTTCAGACAGAAATCCCAGCCCCGCTGAGAGGTCCTGGTGTTTGTTTTCTTTCTCCCCCCCCCCCCAATAAAACAATTCCTGTGGATGCAGCAATTGTTTTGCGGCTCACGGCCCCTCAGTAACCTTGGAACGTCTTGCTGGCAGATGAGCTTCAGGGGGGGGCAGAATAATTCCTCCTCCGACTTCCCTCTTCAATTATTGGGGACACCGGGGGGGGGAGAGTTATGTCCTCCATTCTTCAGGATGACAAACACCATGGCTGCTCTTTCTGCTTTGACAAGGGCTAAGGGGATGATGAAGGGACGCGGGTGGCACTGTGGGTTAAACCACAGAGCCTAGGGCTTGACGATCAGAAGGTCAGCGGTTCGAATCCCCACGATGGGGTGAGCTCCCGTTGCTTGGTCCCAGCTTCTGCCCACCTAGCAGTTCGAAAGCACGTCAAAGTGCAAGTAGATAAATAGGTACCACTCTGGCAGGAAGTTAATTGGAATTTCCATGCGCTGCTCTGGTTCGCCAGAAGCGGCTTTGTCATGCTGGCCACATGACCCGGAAGCTGTACGCCGGCTCCCTCGGCCTATAGAGCAAGATGAGCTCCGCAACCCCAGAGTCGTCTGTGACTGGACCTAACGGTCAGGGGTCCCTTTACCTCTACCTTTAAGAGGATGACAAGGGAGGCAGCAATGCTTCTGAACCCCAGTTTCTGGAGAGCACAGGAGGGGAGAGTTGCTCTTGTGCTCGGATCCTGCTTGCTGGCTTCCCACAATGGACATCTGGCTGGCCACTGTGAGAATAGGAGGCTGGATTGGGTGGGTCATCCAGCAAGCGCATCTCGTGCCCTTAATGTTTCTGCTCTGAGGTTCTCAACACCTAGAGTGGATTTCGGAGGAAGGGTTCTGAGCCTGAAAAGAGCAGGGCAAAAGGCGAATGTGGATAAGCCCCAAATCAAGAGAACCTTCCGGACCTCAAGCTTGTGCAGTTCATTCGGAGACACTGAGCACCTTTCACAAGGCTGGCTGTTGCCAGAATTGCCTGCAAGAGATTGATACATTTCACTCATCGGCGAAGCTAATTTCTTGGTGGAGACGGAGTCAGGTTTATTAGTTCAACAGCAAACCAAGCAGAGAGCGAAGCTGAGAGGCATATCAATGAGCGGTGGACGGAGGCGGCCCTGACAAAGGCTGAGCCCGGCCGGATCCAGAAAGGCTCCAGGCCCCAGTTTTATTGAATCATAGAATGGCAGAGTTGGGAGGGATCCCCAAGGGTCATCCAGTCCAGCCCCCTGCAATGCAGGAATTGCAGCTCAAGAATCCCTGGCAGATGGCCACCAAACCTCTGGTCTGTTGCACTACAGCAAATTCTCTCTGTCCTCACCTGAGAGTGACTCCAGTCTCCATCAACCCCTGGTGCTTGCTTCTGAGAAGCCCTACCTAGAACTACCAATACTAATCTGAAGCAGCCAAGGTGACAATGGAATCAGCAGCACAGTCTTTAGTCCAGATGAATGAATCCTGAACCCTCTTCTCTCTGGCTCCACCCACCACTGGCTCAGGCTCCGCCCAGCACAAGGATACAGTCCCAACACCACTAGTAATCACATACAGCTCCCAAGTTAAAACAGTACAACGGATCATCAGAGATCTACAACCTCTCCTAGACAATGACAGTTCTCTTTCTCAAGCTCTGGGAGGAAGACCTTTCATCGCCTACAGACAGCCACCCAATCTTAAACAACTCCTCACCCACAACAATACTACAACCAGACTTAACACAGACACTGGCACCAGAGCCTGTAATAAACCCAGATGCCAACTTTGCTGCCACATACACCCGGACAACACCATTACTGGCCCCAACAACATCAAACATACCATCTCAGGACTATTTAATTACTCATCGTCTGACATTGTGTATGCCATCAAATGCCAACAGTGCCCTTCAGCTCTCTATATTGGACAAACAGGCCAAACCCTACGCCAAAGGATAAATGGACATAAATCTGACATCAGGAATCACAAGACAGAGAAACCAGTAGGAGAGCACTTCAATCTCCCAGGACACTCTATACAAGATCTGAAAGTAGCTGTCTTATTGCAAAGGAATTTCAGAAATAGACTGGAAAGAGAAGTTGCTGAATTGCAACTCATTACCAAGCTTAAAACCATGGAGAGACCTGGTCTGAACAAAGACATTGGATTCTTATCTCATTATACATGACAAAGCTTTTTTAACCTTCTCACCCCTTGCTTTTTCCTGTAAGACTAATTGCAGCCGTTAACAGTCGTCAACAGGTTTACCACACCTATCAGCCTATCACCCTTCTGAGTAATACCCCTCCCCACCCTCTCACTCTATATAAGGGTCTGGTGACTTCTGTTTCAGTGTATCTGAAGAAGTGTGCATGCACACGAAAGCTCAGACCAAGAACAAACTTACCGTAGTTGGTCTCTAAGGTGCTACTGGAAGGAATTTTTTTATTTTATTTTGTTTTATTTTGACAGTCCCAACAGATTGTAAAAGCTTTCAAAGAGGATTAGGCAAATTCAGGGAGCCGAGGGAGGTCAATGGCTACAAGACGCGGGGACTGTGCTCTGCTTCCACATTGGGAGGCAGCGGCGTTTCAGAAAAGAAATACGGTTTGCTTTGCTTTATCGGGTCCTCCCTCACAGAGAGCACATGTTGCAGTGCGACCTGGCAACCAAACCCTGTGTTCTGTTGTGGGTGGGTCGATTGGCTAGCCACAACACCCTATTGGTAGGTCCCTCGATGGAAGAGACCCCAAGGGCCATCCAGTCCAACCCCCTGCCAAGCAGGAAACACCATCAAAGCATTCCTGACAGGTGGCTGTCAAGCCTCTGCTTAAAGACCTCCAAAGAAGGAGACTCCACCACACTCCTTGGCAGCAAATTCCACTGTCGAACAGCTCTTACTGTCAGGAAGTTCTTCCTAATGTTTAGGTGGAATCTTCTTTCTTGTAGTTTGAATCCATTGCTCCGTGTCCGCTTCTCTGGAGCAGCAGAAAACAACCTTTCTCCCTCCTCTATATGACATCCTTTGATATATTTGAACATGGCTATCATATCACCCCTTAACCTTCTCTTCTCCAGGCTAAACATACCCAGCTCCCTAAGCCGTTCCTCATAAGGCATCGTTTCCAGGCCTTTGACCATTTTGGTTGCCCTCCTCTGGACACGTTCCATTTAAGTCTTATTTGAATTTATTTAAGGGGGAGGTTAAAGGTCTAAACACGCAACTATTGATTTCAGTGCAACAAAACACTAAGGTTTTCTGGTGAATGGATTCTTCCCTCCAATGCCTACTCATATCTCGTTATTTTATTCATCGTTGCTTTATCCCACGCCTCTTGCTGGCGCAGTATCTGTTTCCTGCATCTTTGCTGCTAAAAAACACAACAGCCCTTTGCACTGTGCGAAATCTGTCGCAAGGGGGAAAGGTTGTGTGTGCATCGTATTGCATTGGGCTTGTCACCCGTCTGGCTCCCGTTGCGGCGAAGCTATATGAGCTTTGAAAAGGAGCAGCATTTGCTCGTCACACTTTCAGGCAAGAAGAAACGGGGGCGTATTTGGGTCATGGCAGGAGGCAGCAGCAAAGCTTACCTGGAGAGAAGCAGGTGGAGGAGGAGAGATATTGCAATGCTCCCTCAGATCTGGATTCATTTTAATCCACTGAGTCTGACTTCTGCAGAGCTTTTTAAAACTGGCTTTTTTATTTTGCTGCTGCTGCTTTTAATTGCTGCAAACCAGCCTGAGTGATGCAAATGCGCTTGTGGGGGCACGGGGGCTTGGAATATGCGGTCTCACTTGGCATGGGTCAGTTTTGGCTGCGCAAAAAAGAAATGGCCAGGAGTGTCGTGCAAGCGCATTGCGGGGGGGGGGGCCTTGGGGGCCCTCCTAACAGGCCCTTGTGAGGGGACTGATTTTAACGAAAGGTCTGGTGCCGTGCTGCTTTCATCGTAATTATTGGCATATTTTAAACAGATTTCATATATGCATATAGTTTCAATTCTATAAATATTTAGTTGTACTCAGTTGGGAGAGCATGAGCCTCTTAATTTCAGAGTTGTGGGTTCGAGGTCACGCTGGGCAAAAGATTCCTGCATTGCAGAGGGTTTGATCCTTGTGGCCCCTTCCAATTCTACAGTTCTATGACTCTATGATTTATTTGTCTATGCTTTTAGCGGTTTTTGTTTTTATCTGTAAGCTGCCTTGAGTTCTGTCAGGGGAAAAGGTGGGGTATAGAGAAATTAGTAACAACAACAACAACTCAGTAATTCTGTGATTCCAAGCCTCCCTTGAGGGATGTTATCACTTTGCAAGCTGAGGGTGCATTTTAGCTGCATCACCATGGAGGGGGCACCTGAAATTTGTTGGAGATTCATTCCCCATGTGCAGTCATGGGTTTGTTGTCTATCACATGACTAGGTATGTGTTTTGATTCCACAGGAATGGGATGTGACGAAGACAGGATGTTTGTCTTACCGTGTTCCCTAAAGTGGGACTATTGTCCTTTGTTCTTTCTCTTTGCTGCCTGATGATACAGAGAGAGGGAGCCATGTTACAGTGCTCTGTGTGTCTTTATATGTAAATAAAGTAGATTAGCCTAAATCCTGAGTTGCTGAGTTCTGTTACGCAACTGCGCAAACCTCTGCAGATCCCTAAGTGTGCTGATGTCTTCTGGCATCAGTCGCTGCGATGTTCAGGCTGAGGAATGCTTTTGAAGCTCCCAAACGATTGTCCAGGAGGGAGGGAACATGCCAGTCAGGCATATGTCTCTGCCAAGGTTCTACCTGTGTGTAGGACATCCTGACAAAATTGGCTCCCTTCAGCAGTAGAGCAGTGGGAGCAGGCGTAACGTCCAAGCAACTTCTCCTAAGTCCAACTGCATAGCTTTTGCAAGGTAAAAATAAGGTGCCTGGGCAACACAATTGCTCCTAGCTACGTGAAGAATAGCCTCAGAATAAATCAGCAGGCACAGGGTTGGGCCCTGGGGGGCCTTGACAGAGAACATTTTCTCGCAGAAAACAGCTTCGCCCATGCAGGCCCCAGACCTCCTAATCGGCCAGCGTTGTTTGCTTGACCTGCTCCATCAAATCTGGGGGCAGAAGCCCCCTCCTCCAGCTCCTTGGATTTCAGGAACCCAAAGCAGTGGAATATGTTGTGCATGGAGAGAGGGGTCCACCCTCCGGAGAGATCAGAGCACCCCGGCATAAACAAGGCCCGGCATTTGAGCTAATGGCAACTCTGGAGGGCCGTAAAGGAGGATGGATGGGAGAAAGCCCAGTAATGGCCTTGGTGGGTGTTTTGCAGCCATTCATTCTCCTCAAGTGCAGGGGGGGGGGGCACACACAATTCTCTTTCGGGAGAATAGCAATGTGGCAGGAACAGTGGACGTGTTTGTGCATTTGTTTTCCAATTGCTGGGGGCGGGTTGGGGAGGGGAGAATTAAAAGAAATCTGTCTCAGGGTGACAGGAAGAGAGGGCAGGCTTCCAGGCACATTCATGCATTCATTCTCCCCCTTATTTGTTCAGGAGGGGGATGTGGGTGTGTTTCTTTTCTTAAAATAAAAATAAAGAGTCCTTGAATTGCAGGAAGTGGTCAGCCAGGATCTCAATGTGAACCAGAGTGGGAGAAATTCTGAGACAGGCCTGCAGTTGGGCACACCCCAGACAAGGACTTGGCCACTTCCAACTCGCACGTTTGCCATCAACTCACACTGGAATGCACTTTGACACCTGGGGTTGCCAACTTTTTGATGCACCGTGCTCCTGTGCATTTGACAGGAGCCTGGCGGTGCACAGTGTTAGGATGCCAACAAGTTGGCACGCTGAAGAGCAGCAGTCAGAGTCGGATAAAGCCGAGGTCCAACAGTCCAGGTCAGAAGCCAGTCGAAGTCAGGCAGCCGCACAGGGGTCAGGAGTAGCCGAAGTCTGTTCAAGCCAGAAGTCAGGAAGCCGAGATCAGGATTAAGCCAAGAGTCAGAAAGCCAAAGTCACGAACACAGGAACCAGGAACAGGACGAGCAAGAACAACCACGTGCTCCAGCACAGCAGTTGCAGGTGCTGGTGAAGGGAGCAGCCGGCCTTCCTTAAGTAGCTGGATCATGACCACGCCTCTTACAAGCTGCAGCTGCCTCTAATTGTTCCCTACGTCTCTCAGCTCTACGTTCAACAGCTGAGAAGGGAGGAGGGGAGGGAGCCAGCCGTAACAATACAACAAAGCCTTTTCCTAAAGGAAATAATCCCAGCAAAAAATGTGCATGCAAGGTACAAATTGCAGACCAAGATGGGTATAGATAGAAGAAGAAATTCACACTAAGATGCTGATGAATTTTCATGAGCTCTTGTTTGTGTGTTTTTAATTGCCAACCGATGCGGAAATGTGGAGAGCTAAACTTGGAACTGAGAGGAACTGACATGACCAGGTTTGCCCCTCCCTGGCGTCAAGATGAATCTGCAGTTGGCAATGCCGTTGGGAGTTGCAAGGAAGGAGCCAGAGAAAGGAGGTCCAATGAGGAGGAGATCTTAAGAGGCACAGAATCATGGAGCTGTAGAGGGTCATCTAGTCCAGCCCCCTAAGATCAGACCCTCCAAGTGTCCCTCTTTTCCCGGGACATCTCTGATTCAGAAAAGCCGTCCCAGTTTCTGATTTGACCCCAGAATGCCCCACTTTTCCTTAGGATGTCCCTGTTTTCATGGGAGAAATGTTGGAGGGTATGGAGTTATCCAACCCCTGAGCTGCCTGAAGGCAGTTTTTTAAATGTTTTATTATGTTTTTATATATGTTGGCAGCTGCCCAGGGTGTCTGGGGAAACCGGACTAGATGGGTGGGGTATAAATAATAGAATTATCATTATGTAACAGGACGCCCCTATTTTCATTGGAGAAATGTTGGAGGGTATGTAAGATGCAGGAATCACATTTAAAGAATCCCAGACCGATGGCCATCTAAAAAATCTCCAAGGAAGGAAAGTTCTCCACCTTTCAAGGGAGCCCATTTCACAGCTGGAGGCAGCAAGGCTTCTGAACGCCAGTGACTGGAGACCACAGGAGGGGAGAGCTGCTCTTGTGTTCAAATCCTGCTTGCTGGCTTCCCACAATGGGCATCTGGTCGGCCACTGTGAGAGCAGGAAGCTGGACTGGATGGGATATGGGCCTGATCCAGCAGCCAGCTCTTCTTATGCACTTACATTCTTGCCCTGTGTGAAGAGGGAGAGGAATGATTATAGATTTTTTTAAAAAATGGCACCCCACATTTGGGGCGGCCCATACAACTGGAAGTGAGTCAAACACTCCCAGTGTCTCCCCCCCCCAAAAAAAATTAAACCCAGATGCCCCCTAAAAAAGCCAATGCAATTCTGGGCTGCATCAATAGGAGTATAGCATCTAGATCAAGGGAAGTAATAATACCACTGTATTCCGCTCTGGTCAGACCTCACATGGAATACTGTGTCCAGTTCTGGGCACCACAGTTCAAGAAGGATACTGACAAGCTGGAACGTGTCCAGAGGAGGGCAACCAAAATGGTAGAAGGCCTGGAAATGATGCCTTATGAGGAACGGCTTAGGGAGCTGGGTATGTTTAGCCTGGAGACGAGAAGGTTAAGGGGTGATATGATGTTGTTGTTGTTCAGTCGTTCAGTCGTGTCCGACTCTTCGTGACCCCCTGGACCAGAGCACGCCAGGCACGCCTATCCTTCACTGCCTCTCGCAGTTTGGCCAAACTCATGTTAGTAGCTTCGAGAACACTGTCATGGTGATATGATAGCCATGTTCAAATATATAAAAGGATGTCACATAGAGGAGGGAGAAAGGTTGTTTTCTGCTGTTCCAGAGAAGCGGACACGGAGCAATGGATTCAAACTACAAGAAAGAAGATTCCACCTAAACATTAGGAAGAACTTCCTGACAGTAAGAGCTGTTCGACAGTGGAATTTGCTGCCAAGGAGTGTGGTGGAGTCTCCTTCTTTGGAGGTCTTTAAGCGGAGGCTTGACAGCCACCTGTCAGGAATGCTTTGATGGTGTTCCTGCTTGGCAGGAGGTTGGACTGGATGGCCCTTGGGGTCTCTTCCAACTCTATGATTCTAGGATTCTAGGATTCTAACTTTTCAGCCTGAGAAAAACCTGGAGAACTTTTTGGGGACTGGGAAGGGGACTTGTTGACTTGGTGGGGGCCCAGAGCTTGGTTCTCTGAGGGCATCCTTGCTCCTGCTCAAAGAGCTGCGGAGTCTGTTCGTGGTGAACCCTGGCAGGGAAGCAACTTCCCTAAAGCTCCCAGGTCTAATCCTGGCTCTGCTTGAAGAGCTTTGCTGGTCCTCGGGAGACCCAGCCGGCTGGCGCACTTGGGGAGAGTCCTTCTATTTAGCGTTCCTGCCTTGCAACTGTTCAGTAAATGAAACTCTCCTTAAAAACACCGCACAGGAGGGAATAGCAATAAAGGAGCCGTCGTGGCGAAGAAGCGTTTCATTTAATTTGTGGGAAGGGACAACTCTGGTTTGTTTGTGGAGATGGAGCTGCGCAGCTGGCTGGGGAGGCAGATTGATCTGACGGCTGATGGGCTGTTTTCTTGCTTTCTCCTCCTTCCCACTAATCGACTGCGACCAAAGAGTCCTCCTCGCTGGTTCTGATTTTGGGCTGCATCATTAATATTTTAAGGCTCGCCATTATAAAATATTTAAAGCCAGATATATTGATGTGAGCACTTTAGCAACGTCCCGGCACAAATCAGATTAGTGAGTTTTCATATGCAGAGTTTTAATTAAACCCATAAACAATGTGCCTTGTTTTTCTTTGAAGGCACTTTTGCTGGGCTGCTGCGTTGGGGGCAAGACGCTTCTCCCGAGTCACCCCAGTTGAACCTGACGAGGAGGGATTCACTCTTGGTGTGTGCAAGAGAAGGAGGGGAGGGCACGGGGGGGGAGGGCCTCCATCGTGGATTCCTGGCAGAACAGCCCTCCTCGTTGCACGGGGAAATCTCACAGTCCAGGCGACACCCAGCAGGGGACTTGGTCCTAAGAACCTAAGAAGAGTGTGCTGGATCAGGCCCATCTAGTCCAGCATCCTCTTCTCACAGGGACCAACCAGATGCCCCCAACGGGAAACATGCAAGCAGGATCCAAGCACAAGAGCAACTCTCCCCTCCTGTGGCTTCAAGAAACTATGGGAAGGTTGACAGAGGCTTAGCAGAGGCTTGACAGCCATCTGTCAAGAATGCTTTGATGGTGTTCCTGCATGGCAGGGGGTTGGACTGGATGGCCTTGTAGTCTCAAGTTCAAGAAGGATACTGACATGCTGGAACGTGTCCAGAGGAGGGCAACCAAAATGGTCAAAGGCCTGGAAACGATGCCTTATGAGGAACGGCTTAGGGAGCTGGGTATGTTTAGCCTGGAGAAGAGAAGGTTAAGGGGTGATATGATAGCCATGTTCAAATATATAAAAGGATGTCCTATAGAGAAGGGAGAAAGGTTGTTTTCTGCTGCTCCAGAGAAGCGGACACGGAGCAATGGATTCAAACTACAAGAAAGAAGATTCCACCTAAACATTAGGAAGAACTTCCTGACAGTAAGAGCTGTTGGACAGTGGAATTTGCTGCCAAGGAGTGTGGTAGAGTCTCCTTCTTTGGAGGTCTTTAAGCAGAGGCTTGACAGCCACCTGTCAGGAATGCTTTGATGGTGTTTCCTGCTTGGCAGGGGGTTGGACTGGATGGCCCTTGTGGTCTCTTCCAACTCTAGGATTCTATGATTCTTCCAACTCTATGATTCTTTGATTCTATGAGGGAGTTCCACAGTTTCACGATGTGCAGGCATGTAGGTGGGGAAAGTGATGCTCAAACTCTTCAAGTTCCATGCAGCCGTGTCCTGCTAAATTCTCTGCCCCGAGATCTTGGCGAGGCACCTGCCAGTCCCAGAAGACAATTTCCTCTTCCCTCCCTGCCCCTTTTCCTTGTGTGCTGTGTTTTTCTAGATTGCAAACCTTCAAGTAGGCAATGTCTTGTTTTGATTATTATGTTAGCCACAGGGAGACCTTTTTGGCTGAAAAACGTTAGAAATACTCTAAATAATAATAATACCAGGCCAGGTGGACCTTCTTGTCTGGAGATGCCCATTTGCTGTGGTAACCTGCAAGGTTCTTGTATTTAACAGGTTTATAAAGAGCTTCATGTCTTGAGAGCTTCATGTCTTTGAGAGGCCATCAAAACGGTGTACAAGATAAAAGCAGGGTGAAACACAAAACCCAATTTCTAAACGCAAGAAGACTCTAAAAACCATGAAAATGCACCTTACAATATCTGCATACATGAAATCAACATTCCATAAGTGACTGGGTCTCCCATCTGAGAAAGCCTTAAGAAAGAAAAGAAAACATTTATTCAGCTTCTAAAAATGTTCATAACAAACAACCCCTGTATATCGCTGCCCCCAAGAAACATTTCATGCATAGGCAATGTAAACGGCACAGTCTTGAATGCACTTGAACCATGCAGCTTCAAAATAAAGGTTTTTGCGTCCTTTAGTGCTCTAAGATGCTTTGCAGATTATTCCACAAGAGCTTTGTTCCACAGTATATTCCACCATGCTTCTAAAATTCCCAAATAAAAACGTATTCAATCGGCACCTGGACATCATGGTGTTAGGCACCTGTCTAATTTCAGCTGGCAGTGGATTCCAGGAAGCCGGAGGTGCAAAACTAAAAGCCTAGTTTCTAGTGCAAGCCAAACTTTGCAAGTTTTAAGAGAGGGCTAGGCCCATTCCTGGAGAAGAGCGCTCTCAATGGCTCCTACTAGCCAGGATGCAGTCTATGCTCTGCCTCCACAGTCGGAGGCAGAGATGCTTCTGAATACCGGTTGCTGAGAATCACAGGAGGGGAGAGGGATCTTGTGCTCAGATCCTGCTTGCGGGTTTCCCGTTGGGGCATCTGGTTGGCCTCTGGCAGAACAGGATGCAGGACTAGATGGGTCACTGTCCTTTTTTCCCCCCAAAATTTTATTGGTTTTTACGCACAAAACATAACGGTTAAATTTTCCACACTTCCCCCCTCTCACTGTGGGAAGCAACATTCATCCCCCTCTCTCACAGGGGTGGGCATAGTCATTGTACATTTAACCTTAATAACAATTATTTAAAATCATTGCTTGGGCCTGGCCCAATTCTGTGGGCCAGGCATTCCTTCATCCTCAGTTTCATATTTCGGTTGACTTCCTCAAGTCCCCCTCTGTTGAATTAAATATCATTCCTCTCTAACAGTTTTCATACTTCTAAATTTTAAAACTAGATGGGTCGCTGTCCTGACCCAACTGGGCTCTTCTGATGCCCTCCTGCAGCATTCACAGAGAGAGCAGCAACCCCAAGGTCCTGGAACCGCACCTGTTACAGAACGACACTCTTTCCCCGTGCCGTATTGTGCAGACCGGTTTGGGCCCTCCTCCTGCTACAGATAAACATAAACACATAATGTTTATAGATCCATGCATCTCGCGCTAATTTAGCACCAGCCGCGTGCAGTACGTTTATTAAAGAGAGAAGCCGTGCCGGAGTGCCGGAGATGGAGTTTGTTCTGTGCTGCAGTCACGGTGGGGAGTTTGCTCCATAACTTCTCCCAGGATGAGGCCCTGCTGTGCCAGGCAGGAGGAAGGTGGCCTTGCGACAGATGAGGCTTCCAAAAGGGCCGCCCGATCGTTTGTCTCCTGAACTCTCCCCCGTGAGCAGCTGGGGCAGCTCCCAGCATATGTCACGGTGCCCAATAATGGTGTTTATTAATAAAAGCAGGTTCCCACTGCCATCCTCCCTCTGAGACGAAGTGCCTTCCCTGACCCATCCTGCAGGGAACTGTATCTAAGAATGGAAGAGAAGAAGAGCCGATGGCCCATCGTCCAGCATTCTGTTCTCACAGTGACCCACCAGATGCCCATAGGAAACCTGCAAGCAGGATCCGAGCACAAGAGCAACTCTCCCCTCCTGTAGGTCAAATCCTTTGTGCCAGGAAAGATACAGGCAGACAGATGTGTTGTACAGACAGATTAATGCTTTTGGTATGTGTTTCTTTTAATGTTACTTTTGCTTGCCTCTTGTGTGAGATGAGGAGGAGATTGGTTTTGTACTATTGTGTGAATGAAAATTAAAAGAAATAAACAGCAGAAGAAGAAGAAGAAGAGGAGGAGGAGGAAGAAGAGTTTGGATTTGATATCCCGCTTTATCACTCCCCGAAGGAGTCTCAAAGCGGCTCACATTCTCCTTTCCCTTCCTCCCCAACAACAAACACTCTGTGAGGTGAGTGGGGCTGAGAGACTTCAGAGAAGTGTGATTAGCCCAAGGTCACCCAGCAGCTGCATGTGGAGGAGCGGAGACGCGAACCCGGTTCACCAGATTACGAGTCTACCACTCTTAACCACTACACCACACTGGCTCTCATCAGAGACTAGACAGAGCATCCCTGTTCCACATCGGGCTTCCTCGCTAGAAGTATTGCCATAGGAAAGTGGGCTGTAGGCTTGGCTAGAAATATCTCAGCAGCTTCCAAGCTTTGCCCCCAACGGATCACTTGCTGAGAGTCTTGGCAGACCACTTAATGGTTTCTCCATTGTAACACACCATGCTAGATTGCTGTATGATTCAAAATTGCATTTTTACTGCTTCTTTTATTTCTTATATTGCATTTTATTGCACTGCCGTTTGTGTCACATGGAATCCAGATTGAAATACAATATAAGAAATAAAAAAGCAGGAACAGTGCAATTTAAAAACGCAACAAATATTGAATACAGACATGCCACCTGCCACCTGAATGAAGCTCACAGACTACAGTTGGGGACACACACACACCCGATCTCTCCTACTGAAAGTAAAAATAAGAGGGCTGATGTCTTTTACCTGCTGCGCCACAGTCCTCAGTGAGATGGACCAAAGAAGCATCTCCTCCGAAGAGAAGCACACCTGAGCCCGGGCCTCATGCTCTAGGGGGCCCCCAAAGAGGCTGAAGAAGAGTTTGGATTTGATATCCCGCTTTATCAGTACCTGAAGGAGTCTCAAAGCGGCTCACATTCTCCTTTCCCTTCCTTATTCCAGCGGATAACTGGTTGCAGGCTTGTGTAAGCCTCTCACTATTAGGTTTCTGGCAAGTTCCCTTATATCCCTCTTAAAAGAATAAACACACCACAATCTTGTGCAAAGTATATAAAAGAAGTTTACTCACACATTCAGTTCACAGTTAGATCCCTGAAGGCAGACTTAATTACAAAGTATATTCATGAGGATCTAGCCCATATGGGGGGTTAATCCCAGTCACTGCAGACTGGAACTTACTGCAGTTCACATGACAAAAGGAAGATGGAAAAGAGGGAGGAGGGCTGTGTGCCTTGTGCTTTTGTTACCTGCACAGGTAAGGTCACGCCCCCTTATGTCCCAGTCCAGGAGGAAACAGGAAGTTCTGACTGGCTGGACCAAACATCCCCTTGCATGTCCACTCTAGGAAAACAAGGAATGTTGTATTTGACTGCTACCTATGTATCACGTCCCACAGAGCAGAACCACAGTGGCTAGCAGCCATCAATAGATGTATCCTCCTCCATGGATTAGTCCAATCTTCTTCTGAAGCCGTCCAGGGACTCTTCCCCACTTACCTTTTGCCCCACACTTTCTAGGTACAGGTCCACACTTTCCTGCTCCGCGTACAAGCTTTTCGGTTCTTTTCCCTCTGCTGCTTTCCCCGGAAAAAACCATTCTTTAACACTGATTTGGAACAAACAGCTATATGAGTTTCTCACGGGTTGCCATTTGCTCTGATTCAGCGGCAAAGAGAGGGTTCCCATGGGGAAAGTGCCAGAGCAGCAGCAGAAAGGACTTGGACACAGGGCTTTAAAGATCTACGCCTGGAAACATGGCACAAAAGGAAGTCTGGAGGAGCCCCAGGTCGGTGGCCGTCACTGGCTCCTGCCATCTCTGTGCTGCATCAAGGACTCCTTCCTTTCATCTGTCCTGAATCTTCCAACCTTCGGCTTCGTTGCCTGTCGACTGCTGAGCTGGGACAGGAAGGGGCAACCAGGACTTTCCCTAAAAGGAAAGCAGGGCAAGAAACATTTGGGGCTTTGTCATTTAGGGAAAGGAAGGGTCAGGTGGCAGACTTGCCAGAGGCTTATAGGAGTATGAACGGTATGCCAGCTTGTTTAGATGAAGAACAGAGGAAGAGCCGAGCTGCTGGGTGAGGCCAAAGGCACAAAGAGCCCTGCGTCTTGGCCAACCAGAGGCCCCAATGAGAAAAACCCACAAGCAGCGCCTGAATGCAAAAGCAGTTTCCCCACAGCAGTGAAGGTGGAACATAGCCACCAAAGGCATCCACTGGAGAGAAGCAGAATTAAGCACAAAACGATTGTATTTTAAACCACAGAGCCTAGGGCTTGCCAATTAGAAGGTTGGCGGTTCGAATCCCTGCGACGGGGTGAGCTCCTGTTGCTCGGTCCCTGCTCCTGCCAACCTAGCAGTTCGAAAACACATCAAAGTGCAAGTAGATAAATAGGTACCACTCCGGCAGAAAGGTAAACGCCGTTTCCGTGCGCTGCTCTGGTTCGGCAGAAGCAGCTTAGTCATGCTGGCCACATGACCCGGAAGCTGTACGCCGGCTCCCTTGGCCAATAAAGCGAGATGAGCGCCGCAACCCCAGAGTCGGACACGACTGGACCTAACGGTCAGGGGTCCCTTTACCTTTACCTTTAGAGAAAGAGGCCTGCTAAAAAAGGGGGGGGAGAGAATTGATCATTTGCAAGACGTTTGTGTAACAAAAATGCAAAAATCCAGCCTGGTGCTGTGTCTCAGCTCTGCCGCAGAACCTACGAACAACGCAGTCGTGTCCTTAAGAAAGAGAACAGAAAAACGCAATCGAACATGATGTGCTGCCTTGTTCCTGCCCGGAGATTTTTCATTACTCTCTGAGCTTCTCTTATTGAAACCTTTCTCTCTGCTCCTCACCCGTCCCTTTCGCGAGTGTGATATTTATCTAATACATGGAGAAGGCGCCGGGAGAGGGGAGTTCGAAAGAAGAAGGGGGGAAACCTTCCCAATTTTAATTTCAGGGAAATCTTCCTCTCCTTTCCCCTAGCTAACCCAGCCCCGGTTCAAGATAACAAAACAACGGCTCCGTTGCTTCTCTTTCATTTCATGCGTTTCTGAGCATTGTCGGGAAATCCAATCCTCTGGCTTTTGCAGCTTTCCCGGGTCATCACTGCGGAAGGAGCCGCATGCGGAGCCGAGCAGAACTCCTGGGAGGGTCCCACGAAAGGCAGAGATTTCCAAAGAGAGGCTAACCTGGTGTTATAAGAAAAAAGTGATCCTTTTCCCTTATGGGGTACCCAAGAGTCTTTATGTAGGTTCTCTATCGGCCAACCAGAGAATATTGAGAAGCAAAGCAGCTAGTAAGCCTGATCTTTATTAAACTGGTGCAACAGGATCCTCACTCACCACATGCAGGAGGGAGGAGGAACCCAGAACATTGGTGTGCAAGCTCTTATATAGACTTTTGAAATTGCCACCCTGTAACTGCGGGAGGGGGACCAGGTGGCGCTGTGGGTTAAACCACAGGCTTGCTGATCAGAAGGTCAGCGGTTCGAATCCCTGCGACGGGGTGAGCTCCCGTTGCTCGGTCCCAGCTCCTGCCCACCTAGCAGTTCGAAAGCACGTCAAAGTGCAAGTAGATAAATAGGGACCGCTCCAGCGGGAAGGTAAATGGCATTTCCGTGCGCTGCTCTGGTTCGCCAGAAGCAGCTTTGTCATGCTGGCCACATGACCCGGAGGCTGTCTTCGGACAAACGCCGGCTCCCTCGGCCTATAGAGCGAGATGAGCACGCAACCCCAGAGTCGGACACGACTGGACCTGATGGTCAGGGGTCCCTTTACCTTTTTAACTGCGGGAGGCAGTGGAAGACAGGAGTGCCTGGCGTGCTCTGGTCCATGGGGTCACAAAAAGTCAGACACGACTAAACAACAATAAGCTCAATGGTCAGGGGTACCTTCGATTCTTATCTCATTATACATGACAAAGCTTTTTTTAACCTTCTCACCCCTTGCTTTTTCCTGCAAGACCAATTGCAGTCGTTAACAGTCGTCAACAGGTTTACCACACCTATCAGCCTATCACCCTTCTGAGTAATACCCCTCCCCACCCTCTCACTATATATAAGGGTCTGGTGACTTCTGTTTCAGTGTATCTGAAGAAGTGTGCATGCACACGAAAGCTCATACGAAGAACAAACTGAGTTGGTCTCCAAGGTGCTACTGGAAGGAATTTTTTTATTTTGTTTCGACTGCAGCAGACCAACACGGCTACCTACCTGTAAGGGGTACCTTTACCTTTTTGATCTTGACTCCTCACCCCCATCAAATGTGGTCTAATTGTGATGTTCTCTGGGACCTCCAGATGGCATTGAGCCTGCTTGTCTTGCAACCTGGCATTAGAAGGGCGACAACGAAATACTGTTTTGCCCCAAAGAGAGTAATAGCTGTTGTTCCCCCCCCCCCCCCAAGCTCTGCTCAAGATCTCTTGCAGGGAAGATCCTGCCAGGTGTATTTGTCATCCCTGATGACGGAAGCTAAGCTAACATGTCTGGGGTGACTGCCCCGCTCCACGAGAAGGTGAGAAATTGAATTGTAATGACAGGCCAGCCGACAAGCCAGGAAGAGAAAGAGGCCCTTTTCTCTGTTTTTCAGAGAATGATGCTGGCCTGAGGTCGGACGGAGAGGCCTGTGTCGCATATACTCTATGGGCATATTGTGGCTTTTCAGGAGCTCAGAAACCACCACCCTGGGCTTGCGGTTGAAGAATCATCGAGTTGTAGAGTGGGAAGGGACCCCAAAGGTCCTCTAGTCCAACCCCCTGTGATGCAGCAATCTCAACCACAGCATCCCTGACCGATGGCCATCCAACCTCTGCTGAAAAACCTCCAAGGAAGGAGAGTCCACCACCTCCAGAGGAGATTTATACAGCCTGTAGTGGATTTCTGAGTATGGCTGGTCAACTGCCCTTGACTGGACAGGTCACTGGTGGTGCAAGCCCCAAGCTGGACTCTGTGGCGGCCTCATCGCAGACCTTTGGGGTAAACAGCCTGCAGACTGATGGAAACGGTAGCCATAGCCGCAGCCGTCATAGAAGAATGTTGTATTAGTGCTTGCACATTGATAGAATAATAATTCATAATAATAAGATTAGATGGTTGTATTGTATGCTCCTTGGTGCAGGACCCATCCTCTTAAATTTTGCAATGCACTTGCACACTGATGGAATAAATAACAAGAACTTATTTCTCAGAGCGCGTTAGCTGTTGCCTCGCAGCATGAGGTTCATTAGTTCTATTGAGTGGCTGGGGAAACCCAGCCAGATGGGCAGGGTACAATTATTATTATTATTATTATTATTATTATTATTATTATTAATCATGCAACGTGAAGACAGGCAAGGTTAACCCCGCCATGTGCAGACAACTGCTGCACCTGGAGAACCAGTCAGGTCCTGCATCCACAGCAGCGAGTAGAGGAGGAATGACTGCTGGGAGGAGCACAGAGAGGAGGAGAAATGCCCTGGTGCAACCGGCCGCCTCCATCTGCCCCATCTGCAAGAAAACATGTCTCTCCTGCATCGGTCTCTACAGCCACTGCAGGCGCTGTAACTCTCCAACGGTCTTCTTCTTCACCCTCAAAGGCACACTTCTCCATTGTCTCTTGAGACAACAATAACATGGTGCCCTGGGTCTCCTTCCAGAACCTGCAACCCTGTATCTGCCCAGTAGAATCCCAGTTAAATGCACATCAGCATCTCAAAGGATGAGCTGAGCACTGTTGCTCTCCAGGAATAGGTAGGTAGCCGTGCTGGTCTGCCGTAGTCGAAACAAAATAAAAACATTCCTTCCAGTAGCACCTTAGAGACCAACTAAGTTTGTTCTGGGTATGAGCTTTTATGTGCATGCACACTTCTTCAGATACACGGAAACAGAAGTCACCAGAGGGTGGGAGGGTGGGGTATTTCTCAGAAGGGTATCTAAGGAAGTGTGCATGGACACGAAAGCTCATACCAAGAACAAACTTAGTTGGTCTCTAAGGTGCTACTGGAAGGAATTTTTATTTATTTTTTGCTCTCCAGGAAGGTGGGGTTAGCATTTCCCCCCAATTCCCACACCTGAATGGAATCCATGTGGCCCTAGGAAGAAGATAAAAAAGCCAGAGGAGTTGTTTGGGGGTGGAGAGCAGAAAAGCTGAGTGCTAGAAGCAACCAGATGCCTGTGGGAAACCGGCAAGCAGGATTCAAACACAAAGGCAACTCTCCCCTCCTGTGGTCTCCAGCATCTGGGATTCAGAAGCATAGCTGCCTCCTGTGTAGAACATAGCCGTTGCAGCTGGAAACCATTGAAAGTGGCAGGGAGTTCCATAGTATTCGCTGTGCAAAAAAGGCCTTTCTTCTATCTGCCCTGGGTAAGCACTGGAACCCCTGACCCTCGGAGACCAAAGGCACCGATGGCCTGGCTCAACTTCAGATGCTCAGCATCCTTCAACAACACAGGTGTGTCTGTTGTTATCTGGAAAGGGGGGGTGGACCCCAAAGGTAAGCTTTCCAAGTTCCTTCCTAGATGCCCCGAGGAATACCAAATGTGCCGACACAAATCCCAGATCTGTTGACAAAGTAGGATCCCGCCGTGCAAAGGATGCAGCCCCCAGTTGGAAAGCGCAGCTCTGTGTCTCCAGCAGACTCTTCGCTGTGCCATCACAATGGTGGCATCCCTGGGGGCAGGCAGGCAGGCAGAGCTCCGCCAGTGGGGCGTGGGGGGGGGGAAGCAGATTAAACCTTTTCAGGAGAAGCGTTGTTTGCCTTCCCCTGTGACACACCGAAGGAGAAGGCTGTTATCTTGGAAAGCAGCCTGGCTCTCCACCCGGGGTATTGATAGATCTGCACTGTTCCCCGCTACGTTCCAAGCAATTGTGAACCGACGACATGAGAATATTTGTTATGGCGAATCATGATGTGCTGGGTTTTTAAACGACTCCTTGAAGAAAAGTGGAGGGACACTGGAAGAAGGAGGAGGGGAGAAGCAAGTCTTCTGGGTATTTCTGAGATCCTCCTCATTTCAGAAAGGAAACGGTTGGTTCATTCTGCTT
The DNA here is from genome assembly GCA_034642065.1 of Darevskia nairensis. Lineage (NCBI taxonomy): Eukaryota > Metazoa > Chordata > Lepidosauria > Squamata > Lacertidae > Darevskia > Darevskia nairensis. The sequence goes on along the minus strand of JAWWNI010000702.1, from coordinate 768,110 downwards.
TGTTCAGGCGCCGCCTGGAGTCCTGAGCCTGGTTCTGGGCTCCCCCGTTTAAAAGGGATGTTGACAAGCTGGAAGGTGTGCAGAGGAAGGACACCAAGATGGTGAAGGGTCAGGAGACCAAGCCTTATGAAGGATGGTTGAGGGAACTGGGTATGTTTAGCCTGGAGAAGAGGAAGAAGAGTTTGGATTTGATATCCCGCTTTATCACTACCCGAAGGAGTCTCAAAGCGGCTCACATTCTCCTTTCCCTTCCTCCCCCACAACAAACACTCTGTGAGGTGAGTGGGGCTGAGAGACTTCAGAGAAGTGTGACTAGCTCAAGGTCACCCAGCAGCTGCATGGGGAGGAGCGGAGACGCAAACCCAGTTCACCAGATTACGAGTCTACCGCTCTCAACCACTACACCACACTGGCTCTCCGGAGACTGAGAGGAGATAGGATAACCATCTTCAAATATCTCAAGGGCTGTCACGTAGAAGAGGGAGCAAACTTGTTTTCTCCTGCTCTGGAGGGTAGGACTCGAACCCATGGCTTCAAGTGACAAGAAAGGAGATTCTGACTAAACATGCAGAAGAACTTTCTGGCAGTAAGAGATGTTCAACAATAAAACAAACTCCCTCAGAAGGTGGTAGACTCTCCTTCCTTGGAAGTTTTCAAACAGGGGTTGGAGGGCCACCTGTCAGGGAGTCTTTAGTTGTGATTCCTGCATTGCAGGGGGTGGGACTTGATGACCCTTGGAGGTCCCTTCCAACTCCCATCCTAGGCCAAACATTACGCTTCAGACTCAGGAAGAGGCCTCCGTTTCAGGCCCTACAAAGATGCTTTTGAGAAAGTGCTGAAGAAAGTTCCCAGAGTGGCTGGCGATGAAGATAATCCTCGTGCCAAGAATTCTACCTGGCTCCCCGGCTCAGTTCCCCCACCAGCACAGCAACCCCCACCCCATAATTTTGTGGAATGAAGCAAGCGTTCCTGTCTCCTTTTCTGTTTGGGGTCTTGCGTCAGAAGTCCTTTTGGCAAATAACAATCATAACAAAAGGATTAGGGAAAGTATTGAGCTTATTCAAACATATTCCAAAACGCGGCTCGCTGGAATGTACACACACGGCTTTGCGGTTCCATTATCTCTCGGTCGTGGCTCATTCGGTCTCATCCTTAATAGGGTTAAATGCATTCTGCGCAATAGGCAGGGCAACAAAGTGTGAAGGAAGCCCCACCAGGCGGCGTCTGCTTTCGGGTTCCTTTCCAAGGCGATGCCGGAGCGCTCAGGGGAAGGCGACAAAACCCACCTCATTGGCAAAGTTACGCCGACATTGTAATTCCTGCATAACTAACAAGCCGCGGCTCCTGTAGCTGAAAAGTGGTGATTTTCATGGAATGCTGCCCTTTTCATTACGGCATACATCTTTGATTTAATTTGACATGGGACGCATCAACCTTGGTTTGGGAAGGCAAGGTTACAGAGAACATGCAAGGCATGGGAATGAAGCCCTTCATACAAAACAGGGCGGCTTTCTTTGGTACGGAATAAAATGCAAAAGGAGGAGGCCCTGCGGCTTAGTGGGAGAGGACGGATTTCGCTGGCAGGAGGTTCCAGGTTCAATCCTCCATGGAGACTCCGGGGACATCATCCGGGGAGCGGCTGGGAGCCAGTAAAGCCAGCTCTGAGCAAGGCAATTCAAAGGTCCAACTCAGCAGGTTCCTCAGCTTCTCCTTGTTGGCCTCCAACTGCCTGGACTGACAATGGAGTGCACTTCCAGGGGTGAAGCCAAACCGCTGCGTGAGCAGCACCAGAGTGACCTCCCCGGGGCACAAGCCTGGGCAGTGTGGATGGAGGTCCTGAGCTGCCCAGATGACAAGACCCCCCTCTCGGCTTTGCTGATGTAGTCTAAAGGAAAACAGAGCAAGGCATTTGGCACCAGCTTGGCTGCAGGAGTTGCCGGAAGGAGGCATGCAAGGAACCATCCAACCGCCTTAGGGACTCCGCTCCAGATTTGTGTAGGGTTCACTCCTATTATAATAATAATAATAATAATAATAATAATAATAATAATTTATTATTTATACCCCGCCCATCTGGCTGGGTTTCCCCAGCCACTCTGGGCGGCTTCCAACAAAATATTAAAATACAACAATCCATCAAACATTAAAAGCCTCCCTAAAAAGGGCGGCAAAAAAGGGGGTGTCAAGGAGGGTCATTTGGTGGGGAGCGAGAAACGTCCCTCTTTTCACCCAAGGAATGCTGGATGGTCTGGTGTAGGCAAGAAAAGGAGGCTGGGCCAGGTGGACCACTGTGCCGACCCAGGAGCCAGGCTCTTCCGATGCTCTGATCCCATTTCCCTGTACGTTTCCAAGCACAATTCAAAGTGTTGGTGCTGACCTTCAAAGCCCTAAACGGCCTCGGTCCAGTAGACCTTAAGGAGCGTCTCCACCCCCATCGTTCAGCCTGGACACTGAGGTCCAGCGCCAAGGGCCTTCTGGTGGTTCCCTCACTGCGAGAAGCAAAGCTACAGGGAACCAGGCAGAGGGCCTTCTCGGTGGTGGCACCCGCCCTGTGGAACGCCCTTCCATCAGATGTCAGAGAGAAAAACAACTACCAGACCTTTAGAAGACATCTGAAGGCAGCCCTGTTTAGGGAAGCTTTTAATGTTTAATAGATTATTGTATTTTAATATTCTGTTGGAAGCCGCCCAGAGTGGCTGGGGAAGCCCAGCCAGATGGGCAGGGTATGTATGTATGTATGTATGTATGTATGTATGAATAATAATTTTGTAGAAGGGGAAAGTGAGGCCGAGAGGAAGTGACTTGCCAGGGTTCTTGGGGCTCAGCAAGGATTTGAACCCCATGTTCTGAGTTCTGATTCCATCAGTGTCTCCACTCTGGAAGACGACTGCTCTGGGAGGCCTGCGCAGATTTGGGAGCCAGGTCCTTACGTGGCAGACTGCCATCCCCCCCTCTCATATCATTGCAGCAATGGGGTTGGACTAGATGCCCCTATGAGCACCCTGACTGCTCTCTGCAACTTGCTCAGAGCACATCTCCTCCCCGTGAGCCGAAATGAAGTTTCCTCCGTGAGCCAGGAGGGAGGGCTGGCCTCTCGGAGCAGGGACAAACCTCCTTTCAAAGGGCCTTTTGTCCCCAGCGAATGAGAAAACCCCATTTAAAGGGGAATGGCAGGCAGGGGGAGGCAAGAGATAATGCAGTTTCAAGGCAAGGCGCCACAGCGAGGAGTCAAGAAGCACTTTTTGAGCTCGAGCAGAATTTCACCTCTTTAGGAATGTCTCTGTGTCAAATGATTTTCATTTCCCCAAAGAGCACTCGAAAGGAAGGGGATTGGATTCCTCCTCAGAAACATTGCCCTTTGCGAGAACAGGGTGCTGTTCACCCCCTCTTCTTCTTCTTCTTCTTCTTCTTCTTCTTCTTCCTACTTTCAAATCAAGAACAAGCCATGCCGAAGCGACTTCTGCAAAAAGGAAGAGAGAAAAACGTGTTCTTCCCTGACGCCTGTCCTGACCTGTGCGGAGGCACAAAGGGAGATCAATGGTGGCTCAACTTTAGCTAAAACTTTCTCACTCTTCCCTTTTTTTAAAAAAAAATGGGTTGTGTCCTCAGCAGGAGAATTCCACTCTTTCTCCACAGAGAAGCACTGGGGGAGAGAGAGCATTCTGGGAGAAAAAGGAGCCTTTCCTGGGGAACAGCAAGGACACCCATCGACCTGCTTTTGGGGGAGGGGCAGGGCGACCTGCAGTCAGAAGAAATGTCCTATGAGATTTCAAAGCATGCATCGTGCAAGCGGTGATTTCTGAAGTGCTCAGAGCAATTCGCACCGCATCTGGAGTAAGCCTTTGCAGGTGAGTTGGAGAGTTGCAGCGCTGCTGTGGCAGTAGAGACCGATATGGGAGAGACATGTTTTGTTGCAGCTGGGGCAGATGGAGGCAGCTGGTTGTGTTGCTGCAGATGCACCAGGCCATTTCCTCTCTCTGTGGCCATTCCTCCTCTGGTCACTGCTGTGGATGCACAGCCCGATTGTCTGTTTCCAGGCACCGCGAGGGATTCCCACATGGCAGGGTTGATGTCGCCAGCCTCCAGGCCACGTTTGCAGCCAACTTTGTGCCATGGAGCTGGTCTGCCAAAGGGCCTGCTGCCTGAAGCCAGCTCCCCAGAGAAGATGTCCGTGGGGATCCTGCCATCTTACATTCTGTGTACATGACCAACACCAAGCCCCTGTAGATGTCGCTGGGACAGGAGTGCAAACCTGCTGGGAATTCAACAGATGGTTAAGGGAGGAAGTGGGAAACAGAGTTGATGCTGAGAGACGGTGGCTGGCCGAAGGTGTCAGGAAACGGCCTACTCACACGTAGAGTCTTGGCAGAGACACATGCCCGACTGGCATGTTCCCTCCTTCCTGGACGATCGTTCGGGAGCTTCTCAGCCTTCCTCAGTCCCTGGACATCACTGCGACTGATGAGGGAGGTCATCAGCACACTTACTGGATCCGCAGAGGTTTGCGCAGTTGCGTAACAGACCACAGCAACTCAGCATGTAGGCTAATCTAGTACTTTATTACATATAATACACACGGAGCACTGCAACATGGCTCCCTCTTTCTCTATCATCAGACAGCAAAGAGAAAGAACAAAGGACAACAGTCCCACTTCAGGGAACACAGTAAGACAAACATCCTGTCTTCCGTCACTTCCCACTCTGTGGAATCAAAACACAGACCCAGTCATGTGATAGACAACAATCCCATGACTACACACGGGGAATGAATCTCCCAGTTTGTGGCTCAGCTGAGGTATGAACCAGGAAGAACTTCAAGTTCGTAGCTCAAGTTTTTCACCAGTACAGATAAAATGAAGGCCTCACACAAGGTCTGTGGGCCGGGTGGCACATGAATGTTTCGATGACTGCAGACTGGAGGGGTGATTTGCATGTGTGAATGAACTAACGCCGATCTAACACCCAAAGACAGAACTTCCACTGCATTGCAGGGGGCTGGAGTAAATGACCAAATAAACCTAGCACAAACCCTAGGAAGGTCCTAATCCTATCTGTCCTCCGCCCCCTGGTACATGAGCACCTGCACAGCTGCCTCCAGCCAGAGACACAATATTGGACTAAATGGACCCATCCCTGACTCTGTATAAAAGCACTCCAGGAGTACATATAAGGAAGAGGAAAAACTTTAATATGTTTGTCCAATGTCAGGAAGACATACCTACAGTATTTCTGTGCTCTATGGGGTGAATGCAGTGTTAGGGGATGGGAAGTACCTCTGGTGGGGGACACATTGTGCTCCTGGCATAGTTTGCCCACCTTGCACTCAGCTCCCACCTGTAGCTCCTAGATGCTGTCAGCAGGTGAAAGCAGCCACCTCATGGGAAACGGCTTCATCTGGTCAGCTAAAGCAGGAGAGGGTAGCCGATGGGTCTCAAACCCATCAATGGGTTATCAATGACTTGGATGATGGGCTTGAGGGCATCCTGATCAAGTTCGCAGATGACACCAAATTGGGAGGGGTAGCTAATACCCCAGAGGACAGGATCACACTTCAAAATGACCTTAACAGATTAGAGAATTGGGCCAAAGCAAACAAGATGAATTTTAACAGGGAGAAATGTAAAGTACTACACTTGGGCAAAAAAAAATAAAAGGCACAAATACAGGATGGGTGACACCTGGCTTGAGAGCAGTACAAGTGAAAAGGATCTAGGAGTCTGGGTAGACCACAAACTTGACATGAGTCAACAGTGTGATGCAGCAGCTAAAAAAGCCAATGCAATTCTGGGCTGCATCAATAGGAGTATAGCATCTAGATCAAGGGAAGGAATAGTACCACTGTATTCCGCTCTGGTCAGACCTCACCTGGAATACTGTGTCCAATTCTGGGCACCACAGTTCAAGAAGGATACCGACAAGCTGGAACATGTCCAGAAGAGGGCAACCAAAATGGTCAAAGGCCTGGAAATGATGCCTTATGAGGAACGGCTTAGGGAGCTGGGTATGTTTAGCCTGGAGAAGAGAAGGTTAAGGGGTGATATGATAGCCATGTTCAAATATATAAAAGGATGTCATATAGAGGAGGGAGAAAGGTTGTTTTCTGCTGCTCCAGAGAAGCGGACACGGAGCAATGGATTCAAACTACAAGAAAGAAGATTCCACCTAAACATTAGGAAGAATTTCCTGACAGTAAGAGCTGTTCGACAGTGGAATTTGCTGCCAAGGAGTGTGGTGGAGTCTCCTTCTTTGGAGGTCTTCAAGCAGAGGCTTGACAGCCACCTGTCAGGAATGCTTTGATGGTGTTCCTGCTTGGCAGGGGGTTGGACTGGATGGCCCTTGTGGTTTCTTCCAACTCTAGGATTCTAGGATTCTATTCTATTCTATTCTAAACCCTCGGTGAGTTAGGGACTTCCCTGGATGCAAAGGCAGGCTCTGGCAAACTGAGTGGACAAGACCAAGACGGGGTCCAACAGTCATGAAGGCAGTTTCTGCATCTGCTGTAGAGGGAAGTGAGGGGCTGGTGGGGCTCGTCCGTCTGGGAAGGGAACCCAACGAGGAGAAGGAGAACTCTGATCCTAAACCTCCGCTGCCTTGTGGGACATCTTTGGGAGAAGAAAAGGCTCAGGAGCTACATTGGCTCCCAGTACGTTTCTGAGCACAATTCAAATTAGACGCAGATGCACAAAGCATTTAAGACAAAAGCAAAAAGCCCTGGCTCCCCCTTTCTTCCTGCCCTCTGCCTCTCCTGTTTGGCCTGTCACACAGGGATGGGCTCTGGTAGCAAGGAATGAATCTTTCCCCAAAATGTCTGCTATATATGCATTATTTACACAATGGGCCTTGCGTGATTGGCTAATTCCGGGCTACTCCTGTAGGCCAATCAGGTTGCAGATTCACTTCATCCAGGAGCCTGATTGGCTGCTCTTGCAGGCCAATCAGGTCGCTGATTCACTTCCACCTGGAGCTGGATTGGGTGGCTCCTGCGGACCAATCGGATTGCTGCATTTTGGATCCTATTGTTCTAGGATTCAGCTTAGTATTTCAGGCGGGGAGACTCTCAGTCCTGCCAGGAGATGCCAATGGGGCCTTGGCCTTCTGCATGCCAAGCAGCTGCCCTGTGGCTGAGCTACGTCCCTCGCCACAAAGGGACCCTGCAGGATTCGCACTCCCATTTCCCAACTTTGGGTCGGGGGAAGGCGAGGGAAGCTTCCCTTCCAAGCTGCCCCTCCTTTGACTTTTGCGCCTGCAGATGCGAATCTCCTTCTTCCCCGATTTTGAGATCATCCGTTTTTCCAACGAGGTGTTCATTTAGGCCAGTTGCCATAGAAACCGGAGGAGCTTGGTGCCCTCCCTTGTTCCGTTTTGACGGGAAATGGCCGCCTCCATATCTTCCCGACATTTTCCAGTGAAAAGAGCCGGGCGGCTCGTCAAAAGGCCGGGACTGACACAAGAACCCCTGGCCAGAAGATTATTCCGTGTGGATCACTGGCCTTTGGAGACAAGGGGATGTTGCAAAGAAACAAGTTGCTTCCAGTTGAATGAGATTATTTTAAAAAATCATCTCAGGCTGCAGAGAAAGTTGTGCGTGTTCTCTAGCCAAAAAGGAAAGGAAGAAAAGTCAGGTACACAGGTGCCTGGTTTTGCTTGTGTCCATATATAAAATATACGAACAATACCATTTGCAAAACTAAGCTTATAAACGTCAGTATTCAACAGGCAGCCAAAGATGGTATGTTAGATGTAATCTGAAAATAAAACATTGTGGAGTTTTTCCATCCTACTCAGAGTAAACCCACTGAAGTCAATGGACTGGGCTACCTTAAGTTCATTGATTTCAACAGGTCTATTCTGAGTATAATGATTCAGTTGGAGAGGACCCATTATTCATGTGCCCTTTAGCTGAGACCCCAAGGGCCATCCAGTCCAACCCCCTGCCAAGCAGGAACACCATCAAAGCATTCTTGACAGATGGCTGTCAATCCTCTGCTTAAAGACCTCCAAAGAAGGAGACTCCACCACCCTCCTTGGCAGCAAATTCCACTGTCGAACAGCTCTTACTGTCAGGAAATTCTTCCTAATGTTTAGGTGGAATCTTCTTTCTTGTAGTTTGAATCCATTGCTCCATGTCCGCTTCTCTGGAGGAGCAGAAAACAACCTTTCTCCCTCCTCTATATGACATCCTTTTATATATTTGAACATGGCTATCATATCACCCCTGAACCTTCTCTTCTCCAGGCTAAACATACCCAGCTCCCTAAGCCGTTCCTCATAGGGCATCGTTTCCAGGCCTTTGACCATTTTGGTTGCCCTCCTCTGGACACGTTCCAGCTTGTCAGTATCCTTCTTGAACTGTGGTGCCCAGAACTGGACACAGTATTCCAGGTGGGGTCTGACCAGAGTGGAATACAGTGGTACTATTACTTCCCTTAACCTAGATGCTATACTCCTATTAGATGACCCTCAGATGACCCTCAGATGACTAGATGACCCTCAGGGTCCCTTCCAGCTCTACAATTCTCTGATTTTATTATTCCAACTGCGGAGCATTGCTGCTTCCACTGTTGGTCGAGCAGAGGATGCAGAAATTCAAGATCAGTGGTGGGGAGCAGCAAACCAGCATCCTCCCCGTCTGAATTCTCAAACATTGGCAGGTGCTGCAGGTGCTGCTCAAGGGATCCCTCTCCATGCCAAGGTGGGTGGCGGGTTCCGGGTGCAGCTGATGCACGCAGCTCTTTAGCTGTGAGTGGCTCTCCTTTGGCCACCAGTTATATGCCAGCTCGCTCTTCTCCCCCCGTCCAGGGTGCCAGGAGATGAGAGTGGAGGCTCCTCATTAACTGGCTTTCCGCTGGCAGAGAAAGCTGCGCCCTCCCTGCTGCCTCTTTGCTTTGCTTTGCAAAGAGTTGCCTGGATCTCTCGGAGAAGGAATCGCAGCAGGCTGCTCTCTCCAGGTAATAGGGAACCCACCAGGATGCGGAATTTGTGCAAAGCGGCCTTTTAAAATGTCAACAGGAGGGAGAGGAGGCATCCTGTTTCACAGTGCCTAAAAGGGTTGGGAACAGGCATTGAACGCAGGGCCAATCCCAGCTCCCCAAAAGGGAACCTGGTGTGTTTTTTTAGATTTGTAAGGCAGCTGGATTTTTACATCCAGCAAAAAAGAGAATTTCCAGGGAACCTGTGGCCTTCCAGATGTTGATGAACTCCAGATGTGTCAGTATTTTCATTCTCTCCCGTTGCTGGATGTGTGATTGTTACATCACATGTCTGTGTTTACATTCCATGCTTGGAAAGTGTGGGAAACGGAAGCCAGTCCTATCTCTTCCGCTGTATTGTACTTTTGTTCTCTCTCTCTCTCTCTCTCTCTCTCTCTCTCTCTCTCTCTCTCTCGGAGAAGACGTGAGAGGACGCCATGATTGCTTTGTCCTGTATATATTGCTTAATAAATTACCGGTACTTAGATGCCACACCTCAGAGCCTCAGCTTCCAGCTTTACTCTGCTGTTTGAGTGTACACATGTTTTCGGATATGTGCCGCTGCTGCGCAACGGGACTAAAGAGTTATGACCGTCCTGTGCTGCGTTCCAGAGGAAGATGCCCGGAGAGGTTTGTCTCGATCTGGGGGCTGTGCGGTGCCCCCCTCCCCAGGCGCTTCCAACACAGGGATATGTCTCCATTGGCCATGCTGGCTGTTAGGAGTTGGAGTCCGACAGCATCATCAAGTTTGTAGATGACACCAAACTGGGAGGGGTAGTTAATGCTCCTGAAGATGCACAAATATAAGATGGGGGACACCTGGCTTACTAGCAGTACAGGTGAAAAGGGTCTAGGGGTCTTAGTGGACCACAAGCTGAACATGAGTCAACAATGTGATGCAGCAGCAAAAAAGCCACTGCTATTCTAGGTTGTTGCTGTTGTTTACTAATTTTTATACTGCCCTTCAGCTGAAGAACACATGACAGCTTACAAAATAAAAATACAAAACAAAAACACAAAATCCTTAATAAAAACAAGAACAAGAACAAGTCAATAACCCTCCCTCCCACAAACGTAGCATGTCAATTAGTGAATGGCCTTGTTAAAAGAGAAATGTTTTTGCCTAGCACCTAAAAGTGTTTGAGGAAGGCACCAGGCAAACCTCTCTGGGGAGAGCATGCCACAAATGGGGAGCCACTGCAGAACAGACCCTTTCTCGTATTGCAGCCCTCTGGACCTCTCATGGAAGACGGGCCTCAGAGGATGCTCATTATAGGGTCTGTGTTGGCTCAAATGGGGAGAGGTGGTCCTTGTTTTATAGGTCCAGGTGGAGCACAGCTGGGCCATCTGCTGCAGCTTGTTATAAGAATCTTAAGGTCTTATACTGTACCTGTATATAAAAAATAGATGTTCATAAATGTACCAAGCAAACACATGCAAATATGTAAACTAAATGTCTGAAACTCGCAGAAAAGTCCTGAAACCATTTTCTCTCTCCCAAAATGACCTCAAATATTTCTAGCTACAGGTAGGTAGCCGTGTTGGTCTGCCGTAATCGAAACAAAGAAGTGTATCTGAAGAAGTCTGCATGCACACGAAAGCTCATACCGAGAACAAACTTAGTTGGTCTCCTCTAAGGTGCTACTGGAAGGAGTTTTTTGAAATTTTGTTTCAAATATTGCTCTGCAAGGTCGAAGGAAATGGGAAATCTCTCCATTATATCTGTGCTCACAAATCCTGAATTAAGGGCACATTTAAGGTGTGAATAGGGCAGTGATAGCTAACCTTGACACTCCAGATGTTTTGGGACTACAACTCCCATCATCCCTGACCACTGGTCCTGTTAGCTAGGGATGATGGGAGTTGTAGTTCCAAAACATCTGGAGTGTCAAGGTTAGCCATCATTGGAATAGGGTGAGCCTGTGACCTGTGACCTGGATTCAGGAATTAAGTAGTTATAGTAACAAAAGAGTGGCCCAAACCCAGATAATACCATCAGGTAAATGGCAGACGAAGCTACCAACATGAGTCTGACCAAACTGCGGGAGGCAGTGGAAGACAGGAGTGCCTGGTGTGTTCTGGTCCATGGAGTCACGAAGAGTCGGACATGACTAAATGACTAAACGATAACAACAATTTAAAAAGTCTATATAAGGGTGGGCACACCTTTGTTCTGGGTCCCTCCCCCATCCTGTGGGGGGGCGCGCACCCTGTTGCAACAGCTTTAATAAAGATCAGGCTTACTGGCTGCTTTGCTTCTCAATATTCTCTGGTTGGCCTCTGTTATTTTCTCCTACCGATAGAGAACCAACAAAAGGACTCCAGAGAAGCGGACATGGAGCAATGGATTCAAACTACAAGAAAGAAGATTCCACCTAAACATTAGGAAGAACTTCCTGACAGTAAGAGCTGTTTGACATTGGAATTGGCTGCCAAGGAGTGTGGTGGAGTCTCCTTCTTTGGAGGTCTTTAAGCAGAGGCTTGACAGCCACCTGTAAGGAATGCTTTGATGGTGTTTCCTGCTTGGCAGGGGGTTGGACTGGATGGCCCTTGGGGTCTCTTCCAACTCTTATGATTCTATGACTCTATACAGGCTCTTGGGTACCCCATAAGGGGAAAGGAGCAGTTTTTTCTCATAACACGCTGATGGCGGGCATCCTACGCCGCCAGTCAGAGGCAGCAATACTTTCAAATACCAGTTGTTGAAAATCACAGGTGGGAAGAGTTGGGTTCTGCTTAGTTTCCCATAATGGGCAACTGTTCAGCCACTGTGAGAACAGGATGCTGGACTAGATGGGCCCTTTTGGCCTGATCCAGCAAGCTCTTCTTCACTCCCACTGCTGTGATTTCAGCTCCATCCCATCCCGCTCCCCTCCAGCCCAGTTCAGCTGCTGATGCAATGCCTGTCACGGCTGCGGTTTTACCTACTAGGGTCAGGTGACATTTTTAGCGATGATTTCACAAGAAAGAAGCGCGGCCGATCGAGTCAAAAGCGGTTTGTTTCAAGGACCAGCAGATGAATAATGGATGGGCTGAAAGTCGGTCAGAGTTTATCAGAGCAATTCTGCATGTTAAATGGAAATTAGCGGGTGGCGCTGGAGCACCCCAGATCCATCCTTCTTCAGGGCTCTCGTCTGCTCCAGGAACAGGGAGCACCAAAGCCTCTGATCTGAGCTGTGATTTCCAGCATATCCTTATACGGCTGCCTTTCTGCTCAGCACAAGGCCCATAATTCTGCCTTAAATACCATGGAAAGGCAGCATTTGCCATAATCCCTCTTGCCATTTACCTCTCAGATTAACAGGGACATCACAGAGAGAGAGAGAGAGAGAGAGAGAGAGAGAGAGAGAGAGGGAGTCAGGCAGGTAGGTAGGTAGGTAGGCAGGTAAGTACCATTTTTTATGTAGGGGGGAAGCTAATGTAATTCTCAGCTGCATCACAGAATTAATAATAATAATAATAATAATTATTATTATTATTATTATTATTATTATTATTATTATTTATTATTTCTACCCCGCCCATCCTGCTGGGTTTCCCCAGCCACTCTGGGCGGCTTCCAAAAAAGATTAAAATACATTACAGAAGTCCGGTATCCATGTCAAGGGAAGTCATAGTCCCACTCACTTCTGCCTTGGTCAGACCACACCTGGAATACCATGTCCAATTCTGGATGTCACAATTTAAGAAGGGGTGCAGGGGATGGTGACTAAGATGATCAAGGCACTGGAAACCAAGCCTGATGAGAAATGGTTGAGCGAGTTGGGGGTTTTTAGCCTGGAAAAGAGAGAAGACTGACGGGTGACATAATGCTCATCTTCAAATATCTAAAGCAGGGGTCGGCAACCTCAGGCCCATGGGGCACAAGCGGCCCGTGGGGGTCGTTTAACTGGCCCCTGAGCTGCCCCCGAACTGAGCTGCCCGCTCAGTGAGTCCCCGTGTGCTGCGCTAAACCGGCGCAGCGCGGCGTGGGGACTCCCTTCCATGGTGCTGGAAATCACGTCTGCGCAGACACAGATGCTGGAAATCGCGGGCGCGCTCGCTCACGCACACGCACGATCCGGCCCACAGAGGGATCTCCGCTGGAGTGAACTGGCCCACAGAGGGAAACCTGATCTAAAGGACTGCCACATGGGATATGGAGCAAGCTTCTTTTTTTGCTGCTGCTCCAGATTTTACAAGCTTCTATCATGACGCTAAACTTGCCCCTCGGCAGTTGCCCAGCGGATGAGGCAATGGGTGGTTTGGAAGAGAAGCCTTTGCTCCTCGCAGGATGGTCTGCAGCCTTGTTACCTCCCCCCTCCTCAGACTTAATGGGAGGTGCCTTTGTCCAGAGAGCCCTTCCGCCACGCCACCTCTGGGTGCTGGATCCCTGCTCCTGAGGCTCTAAAAAGTCTTTGCTGTGTTTGACTAAGAAATTGTGTGTGTGTGTGGAATAACCACACAAAACCCGCCTTTTCCTTCCCGAATGAGAAAACTCTGCCCTCATTTGTAATAGGTTTTTTAAAAAACCAACAGCAAGCCCCGATAATGCACAGCACTCTCCATCTTCAAAGTGTTTCGCAAGCCTGAACAAATTAGTTCTTCTAACACCCCTCTGAGGAAGGAAAATGCCACTCATTTCTTTCTTTCTGTTTCCCTTCTTTGCAGATGGAGAAGCTGAAGCAGACGGGTGTTGTCCTTTTCCCGGCACCTCCAGAGAGAGGCACTAACAGTGATGGCTAACCTTGACACTCCAGATGTTTTGGAACTACAACTCCCATCATCCCTAGCTAACAGGACCAGTGGTCAGGGATGATGGGAGTTGTAGTCCCAAAACATCTGGAGTGTCAAGGTTAGCCATCACTGCTACTACTATCCTCATTTGTTTGTTTGTTTACTTTATATTTTGCCTTTTCTGGCCTTCAGGGACGGCTCTGCTCTGCCCTCACGGCTGGAGGCAATAAATGCTTCTGAATCCCAGTTGCTGGAGACCACAGGAGGGGAGAGGGCTGCTCTTGTGCTCAGATCCTGCTTGTGGGTTCCCGCAATTGGAGCATCTATTTGACCCCTGTGAGAACAGGAGGCTGGACTGGATACACAGGCCGTGGGCCCGATCCAGCAGGCTCCTCTGATGTGCTTATGATCTGTCCTCTGCTCACCTGCATCTCAGGCCCATGCCTTCCGGATCCCAGAGCTGAGTGTTTCTGGCATGGCCGGATTCTCGTTGCCGCAAATCCCTCGGAGGCAGGTAGGCGAAAGCAGCGATGCTGCTCCACCTCTCGCTCCCTGTAAAGAGCTTATGCAGCCAGAGATACGATAACAGGGAACAAATTGGCCGGTGTAAGTAAACTGCTTGCGCTTTGTTGCTGAGGCCTTTGAGAGCAAGTGAGACAACAAAGGGCAGCCGGAGATAAGCCTTAATCTGTCCTCCGTGCATGCCAAGTGTGTGCGCATGTGGGGATGTTCCTAAACCCACATCGGAGACCTTGGCTGCTGCCTCCAGGCTCAGCTGAAGTAACCAATTCAACATCCAGGTTCATCCGGTTGAGAGGAGACCTTACTCACCTGCGGAAGGACCTGGGTCCAGACAGGAATGGGTGGAGAACTCTGCCACATCTGTGTTTGGGTTCACGTATTGCTTCAGGCATCTTAAAAAGCAGAGACATCACCCTGCCGACAAAGGTCCGTATAGTTCAAGCTATAGTTTTCCCAGTAGTGATGTACGGAAGTGAGAGCTGGACCATCAAGAAGGCTGATCGCCGAAGAATTGATGCTTTTGAATTCTGGTGCTGGAGGAGACTCTTGAGAGTCCCATGGACTGCAAGAAGATCAAACCTCTCCATTCTGAAGGAAATCAGCCCTGAGTGCTCACTAGAAGGACAGATCCTGAAGCTGAGGCTCCAAGACTTTGGCTACCTCCTGAGAAGAGAAGACTCCCTGGAAAAGACCCCGATGTTGGGAAAGATGGAGGGCACAAGGAGAAGGGGACGGCAGAGGACGAGATGGTTGGACAGTGTTCTCGAAGCTACCAACATGAGTCTGACCAAACTGCGGGAGGCAGTGGAAGACAGGAGTGCCTGGCGTGGTCTGGTCCATGGGGTCACAAAGAGTCAGACACGACTGAACGACAACAACAACATTGTTTCAGGCAGTTGGGGGAAAAAACATTGTTTCAGGCAGTTGGATTGAGGGTAAATTCATGATAAAATTTCTCTCCTGTCCTTCTGGCAGGGATGCTTTAGTCAAGATTCCTGCATTCCTGCAGGGGGTTGGACCAGATGACTCTCGGGGTCCCTTCTAACTCTACAAGTCTATGATTCTGGAAGCAACTAGGCCCCATTGGG
The DNA here is from genome assembly GCA_034642065.1 of Darevskia nairensis. Classification (NCBI taxonomy): domain Eukaryota; kingdom Metazoa; phylum Chordata; class Lepidosauria; order Squamata; family Lacertidae; genus Darevskia; species Darevskia nairensis. The sequence continues at coordinate 752,815 of JAWWNI010000702.1, read as the reverse complement.
ACACAAGGTTTAGGTTCCTCACCCGTTTAGGAAAATGAATGAGGACTAGAGCCTTCCTTAGATGGCCAAGATTTGGGAAAGTGCTGTAAGGATGGTGGAGGAGAATTGCAGAAGAGTCTCAGCTAAGGTGAGTTGGGGAGGAGAACATAGAGGAGGAGGAGGCATGAAGAACTCTGGGTTGATGAGGAAGGGGCAGGGTGCCGATTCCAGCGAAGCGAGAGGCAGATTATGAGAGCAGCAAGACTTGGGGGTGGTGGGGTAGGAGAGGGGCAAAGGCTGACAAGGGCTTCTGGGATACAGAAGGTCCCAAGTTCGGATCTTGCCTTTGATGGAAAGCATGAGCAACTTCCAGATAGGTAAAGGTAAAGGGACCCCAGACCATTAGGTCCAGTAGCAGACGACTCTGGGGTTGTGGCGCTCATCTCGCTTTACTGGCAGAGGGAGCCGGCGTACAGCTTAGGTCATGACAAAGCCGCTTCTGGCGAACCAGAGCAGTGCACGGAAACGCCGTTTACCTTCCCACTGGAGCGGTACCTATTGATCTACTTGCACTTTGATGTGCTTTCGAACTGCTAGGTTGGCAGGAGCAGGGACCAAGCAACGGGAGCTCACCCCGTCGTGGGGATTCGAACCGCCGACCTTCTGATCGGCAAGCCCTAGGCTCTGTGGTTTAACCCACAGTGCCACCTGCGTCCCCTAACTTCCAGATAGCGCAGTTCTAAAACTCCTATCCCACAGAATTTGGCCTGCCTCGGTTCCTCATTTAGATTTATTGAACCAACTTCCCAAAGCAGGTGTGAATCCCCCTTGGATCCTGAGTTGCAGGCAAGGAACTGCCTTGCAGTGCAAGCCCAGAAATATCTCCGTCTGCTGCAGACAGAAAGAGGGATGACCTCCTTTTTTAGAGCAGAGGCGAAACCTCAGCCAGACAGAACCTCCTTCTCTCTCTCTCTCCCTGATCTCCCTCCCTCCTTCTGTTGACAGAGAAAGAAGGGCATCCCCAGCTCAGCTGGGACTTGAATAGCATGTGAACACTAGGAAGGAGGGCATGCAGAACCGCCCCCCAACCCCTTCAGGGGCATAAGAAGAGCCTTCTGGATCAGGCCACTTGCCCATCTAGACCAGCATCCTGTCCTCCCAGAGGCCCCAGTGGGAAACCCACAAGCAGGCACTGGAGCACCACAGCAGTTCTCCTCTCCTGTGGGTTTCTGCCAACGCGAAGCACCACTGCCTCCAACCGCAGAGCACAGCCACCAGCTGCCGCCTTTTCTGTGCAAGGAAAGTGTTCTCAGCCGCGCACTCGCTCTGTGCGCTCCCCCCCCCCCGCATTGCTTTCCTGGCTGGCTGGCTTAATGCAGGTCCTGGGCGAGGAGCGCCTGATCTGCTGCAGCGGTTTGAATTCCCAGCTGCGTTTGCCCGCAGAGCTTTGCTGCCACCTGCCGGGGAGAGGCCAGGATGCCAAGGCTGGCAGCCGCTGGAGCCAGAGGCAGCAGATCTGTGGAAGGAGATTCCTCCTCCATCATCACCCGGGCATCTCCCTTGGCCTCCCTCTCCCCATATTTAACCCACATCCTGGCAGGACTTCACAGGGAGGCTGAGAATAATAATAATAATAACAATAACAACAACAACAACAACAACAATAATAATAATAATAACAACAACAACAACAATAGTTTGGATTTGATCTCCCGCTTTATCACTACCCGAAGGAGTCTCAAAGCGGCTCACATTCTCCTTTCCCTTCCTCCCCCACAACAAACCCTCTGTGAGGTGAGTGGGGCTGAGATACTTCAGAGAAGTGTGACTAGCCCAAGGTCACCCAGCAGCTGCAGGTGGAGGAGCGGAGACGCGAACCCAGTTCCCCAGATTATGAGTCCACCGCTCTTAACCACTACACCACACTGGCTCCCAAATGAGTGTTTGAGTTCACCTCCGCACTGAGTGATCCCAGCTTGGCCCAACGTTGCCATGCCGCCTTTGGGAGAGGGCCATGGAGGGCTCCTAGCCAGGAGGGCCCTGCTCTGCCCCCCTGGTCAGAGGTAGCAATGCTTCTGAACATCAGAAGCTTTCCTATTAGGTATAACAGGAATGGATATACCAGGACCACAAAAGGGCGTATTTTAGTACGCAACTACAGCCACAAGAATATTGCTAGCACAACATTGGAAAGAAGGAGGCGTCCCAGCTAAAGAAGAATGGCAAGTTAAACTAATGGAATATGCTGAAATGGCAAAAAATGACAATGAAGCTAAAAGGGAAAGACGACAATGAATTTAAAGAAGATTGGAAGGACTTTACTGCATATATACAGAAGCAATGTACGCAGGTCAATACATTAGCAGGATTCTAGAAATACCTGTAATGGTATTATGAATGGACAATAAGTAATTTCAATGATTTTCTAATTTAAAATGGGCATGTGGTATGGTGATAAACAATGGCACCAGGGAAGGGACTAGGGCAGGGGTCAGCAACCTTTTTCAGCCGTGGGCCGGTCCACCGTCCCTCAGAACATGTGGTGGGCCGGACATTTTGGGGGGGGAAATGAACGAATTCCTATGTCCCACAAATACCCCAGAGATGCATTTGAAATAAAAGGACACATTATACTCATGTAAAAACACGCTGATTCCCAGACTGTCCGTGGGCCGGATTTAGAAGGCGATTGGGCCGCATCCGGCCCCCGGGCCTTGGGTTGCCTACCCCTGGACTAAGGGGAAGCCAATTTTCTTTCTTCTTTATGTTATGTACTATTGTTGTTTTTTATTTTTGTTATTTTTGGAAAATTAATAAAATATTATATATGAAATACCCTGTTTCCCCTATTTTAAGACGTAGCCATAAAATAAGCCATAGCAGGATTTTTTCGCATTTGCAAAATATAAGCCGTACCCCGAAAATAAGCCATAGTGATAGGCGCAGTTCTGGAGGGCGCCAAGGAAAACGCGGGGCTGGGCTTACGTAATAAAAATAAGACATCCCCTCAAAATAAGCCATAGTGCGTTTTCTTGAGGGAAAAAAGGGGGAAATAGGGGAAACACGGTAGAAGAGGTAGCAATGCTTCTGAACACCAGTTGCTGGGAGCTGCAGAAGGGGAGAGGGCTCTTAGGCTCGGATCCGGCTTGCGGGTTCCCCATGGAGGCACCTGGGCAAGTACTGTGAGAACAGGATGCTCAATTCCTGCATTGCTACCTGCCTGGCAGATCCACAGTGGGTGCCAGGAACCAAAGCAGCCCCAACCATCCACAGCCAGCCAGTTAGCGACTGTGCCCCTAATAATAATAATAATAATAATAATAATAATAATAATAATTTAAAAACTTCCCTAAACAGGGCTGCCTTCAGATGTCTTCTAAAAGTCAGATTGTTTTATTTCCTTGACATCTGATGGGAGGGCGCCACCACCGAGAAGTCCCTCTGCCTGGCCCATCTGTCCCCTTCCCCAGTAGTCTGGCTTACACCTGGTTTGGGAAGGCAGGTGGGATCCAGACTGCCAGCTGGTCCTCTCAACCCCTCTCCAGGAATATTAGGCACAGAGCGCTGGCAAGTGAAGCCCCCTGCCCTTGCCTTAACAGCAGCAGCAGCAGCAGAAGAAACTTTTTAAGAAACAAAAACCCATCATGAATTCTATAGGCTTCAGCCCCCCACTGCCGCATCGCTGCCTTCAGAACCTCGGAAAACAGCGTGACGACAATCTAGTGCAAATATAGTATATCATGTAGAGAAATATGGTTTTGTTTCTTGCCCAAAGGAGGCCTTTAGAGTCGAAATAGACATCAAGATGGTAAAGGACTGAGCAAAAAAAGAATCTTATGTTAAGTAATCCGGGTTTATATTTGCTTTCCCTTTTTTATAGTGACTCCTCAAAAACCCTTACAATGAAGTTTGGCCTTTGAAGCATCTCTTAACACATTATAATTTGTATTTACTCATTGTCCTACAAAATAATTTGTCTAGGTTACGCACGTCATTTATCATTTGCAACAAAGGGTTATATGAATGATAAATGACATATATAACCTAGCCAAATTATTTTACGGGACAACAAATGAACGTAAATAATAATATAATAGATACACTTCCAAGGCCCGTATTTAATCGTTTTGTATGTTTCCAGTCATTGCTTGCAATTGTCCCTCCTGCTCATTATGGGACACAGCATGAGGAAAATCCCTGAGGCCTGTTTGAAAATGCCCCTCTCCGCAGGGACCCCCGTGGGGCTGAGAAGAGACGCTCCTCTGAGTCCATCGCTGCCCAGCTAGTCCACACAGAAGACCACATAAAGCACATTAAGAGATGGAGAGGAAGAGCCACACTCCATGGCACAGCAACTCATTCGCAGGCATCTCCAGGCAGGACTGGAAGAGACCCGTCCCACCTGAAATTCTGGATATCCTCTGCCAGTAAGCAGTGACCAGTGGCACCACCCTGCCCACCCACCTACGGCTCACTTGGTGCACTGCTGTAGATAAAGAGAAGAGTTTGGATTTGATATCCCGCTTTGTCACTACCCAAAGGAGTCTCCAAGCTGGGGAGTGGCTGGGGAGACCCGGCCAGATGGGCGGGGTACAAATAAAAAAATTATTATTATTATTATCCAAGCGGCTCACATTCTCCTTTCCCTTCCTTCCCCACAACAAACACTCTGTGAGGTGAGTGAGGCGAAGAGACTTCAGAGAAGTGTGACTAGCCCAAGGTCACCCAGCAGCTGCAGGTGGAGGAGCAGAGACGCGAACCCAGTTCACCAGATTACGAGTCTACCGCTCACTACACCACATTGGCTCCCAGTCGATATGAGATGATTTTTAATTGTATTTTTTGACACACCACAGAACACATTAGAGACCAACTAAGCTTGTTCTTGGTATGAGCTTGTTAGTGTGCATGCACACGAAAGCTCATACCAAGAACAAACCTAGGTAAAGGTAAAGGGACCCCTGACCATTAGGTCCAGTCGTGTCCGACTCTGGGGTTGTGGCACTCATCTCGCTCTATAGGCCGAGAGCCGGCATACAGCTTCCGGGTCATGTGGCCAGCATGACAAAGCCGCTTCTGGCGAACCAGAGCAGCGCACGAAAACGCCGTTTACCTTCCCGCCAGAGCGGTTCCTATTTATCTACTTGCACTTTGACATGCTTTCGAACTGCTAAGTGGGCAGGAGCTGGGACCGAGCAATGGGAGCTCACCCCGTCGCGGGGATTCGAACCGCCGACCTTCTGATCAGCAAGCCTTAGGATCTGTGGTTTAACCCACAGTGCCACCTGGGTCCCAGAGAACAAACTTAGTTGGTCTCTAAGGTGCTACTGGAAGGAATTTTTTTATTTTTTATTTTGTTTTGACTACAGCAGACCAACACAGCTACCTACCTGTAACACAGAGCATGTGTGTATAGCTGCTAGACTGGTCTAAGGGCTCACCCACACTTCCGCTTGTTCGGCTGCTTTCCCCTGGGAAAACCCGCACTTTGCCGCTGAATTGGGGCAAAGGGGCATTTGTTTCTCTGCGTGTTGTTTGCTAAATAGGTCTTCCTGGGGAAAGTGCTGGTGCAAAGGGGAAAGCGCTCTCCACGTAGGCCAGAGCTTTCCAAACTGTGCGTGGCAACACGTTTGTGTGTTGGTGTCTAGGTGTGACGTGCGAACGCTCCCCACGCTCCTCCCGGGGCTGGAAAGGGGTTAGTTTAACCTCTGGTTTTCTAGTAAAACTGAATTACTGTGTCATGAAATGACGCATGTCTAAAAAGTGTGTCACCAACATGGAAAGGTTGGAAAGCTTTGATGTAGGTTATGCTCTGCATCCTGTTGGGAGGCTGGAAACCACAGGAGGGGAAAGGACTCTTGTGCCCAGATCGTGCTTGCGGGTATCCCATAATAGGCACCTGACTGGCCACTGTGAGAACAGCATGCTGGACTGGATGGACCATAGACCTGATCCAGAAGGTTCTTATGGGTCAGAGGTTCCCAAATATGCTAGACAAATTCATGGAGAAAGGAGGTCAGCCAGTGGCTACTAGTCACAACTAAATGGAACCTCCATTATCAGGAGCAGCATATCTGGTCGATGCCGGGAACTGAGACATGTTCTGCATGCCCAGGTTCAGCCCTTGATCTCCATAGGCCAGGATCCCCCATGTGGTGGCCTCCTGACATTTTAAGACTACAACTCCCAGCAGCCTCAGCATCACGTGGGTGTGCAATGCTGGGGGGCTGGGAGTAGACGATTGTGGCCTCATCCGTATAAAGGCAGAGTCATGAATCCCATTTTTTAGTAGCACCTTAGAAGGAATTTATTTTATTTTATTTTGACTATGACAGACCAACATGGCTATCTACCCATTTTTTAGGTTCAGCTGGCTAGATATGGGTGCCGTCTGTTCTTCTGAGGGGGCAGCGTTCCTCTCTGCGGCAGTGAGGGGCTGTGGAAGGACTGGTTGCTGTTCGTTTTTAGGACGACCTTGATTACAATCCCTTTGATGTGCATTTCGAGCCTCCCTTCGGACCAGCTCAGCGTCACAGGGCCACTCGGATTGTTTGCTCCAGCGGAAAAGCATCTCCTCCCCTCGCACTGCAGAGCCGCAACAGGAACAAGATGTGGCAGCACAGCTGCCGGACATTTATCTGAATGCCAGACCCCAGAGAAGCCGTCGCTTGGGTGTCTCCTTTTATAGCTCAAGTGAAAACGCTCCACTCGCGTGTGAGTGGGCCTCGGTTTAAAAATGGGGCAGGGCAGATTCAATGGCGAAACGAGAAGCAGCATTTTAATCTGGGCCCTTAAAGCATGTCTCTGCTAATGCTGGTACTCAAGATTTATTTTCACTTCAATTCGTCCAGCTATTTTAATCTTTTTACACACACTGCAAGCAAGAAGACAAATGAGCTTGGGAAATCAGAGTGGGTGCACGGGGTTGGACTAGATGACCCTTAGGATCCCTTCCAACTCTACAATCCTATGATAAAAGGCATGAGCTCCAGGATGTTGGGGGATGAACATCACCCAGGAAATTCCCTAACTTATCAAGGATTTAAGCCACTTGTGTCATTCATTTATAGAGGTGTGCAAAAAAGGTAACAGACACCTGGACGGTTAGGTCCAGTCTAATTCAACTATGGGGTGCAGTGCTCAACTTGCCTTTCAGGCTGAGGGAGCCGGCGTTTGTCCATAGACAGCTTTTCCGGGTCATGTGGCCAGCAGGACTAAACAGTTTCTGGTGCAACAGGACACCGTGACGAGTACCAGAGTGCACGGATGTGCCGATTACTTTCCTGCCGCAGAGGTACCTATTTATCCAGTCACACTGGTGTGCTTTTGAACTGCTAAGTTGGCAGGAGCTGGGACAGAGCAACGGGAGCTCACCCTGTCATGCAGATTCAAACCGCCAACTTTCCTATCAGCAAGCCCAAGAGGCTCAGTGGTTTTGACCACAGCGCCACCTGCTCCCTCTGCTGTGCAAAAACAAACACATGCATGCAAAACTGAGTAGTGCAGCAGTTAAGAGAGTGTCGGACTAGGACCTGATAGAGACCAGGGTTCCAATCCCCACTTGGACATGAAGTTCACTCCCAGGGTTGCTGTGGGAATAAAATGGGGAGAACCACGTACGCCACCTTGAGCTTCTTGGAGGAAAAGTATAAATGCCATACAAACAAACAGTGATCTCACCAGTAGAGAGACACGCTGTCACCTCTGTAAAACGAAACTCTGGACAGGAAGTTTGTGATCAGAACAGAGCCTCCAAGATGGGGCGTGATGGAGAAACAGCTGTGTTCTAACAGTGTTCAACTGAGCAGCAGGCTTTATTTCACTTGACTAGATTGTACGCTGTCCAAAGGAAGTGTGTGGACAGGGAATGTTGGTTAAGAGCATGGGTAGACAAACTAAGGCCCGGGGGGAGGATCCGGCCCAATTGCCTTCTCAATCCGGCCCGCATGTTTTTACATGAGTAGAATGTGTGCTTTTATTTAAAATGCATCTCTGGGTTATTTGTGGGGCATAGGAATTCATTCATATTTTTTTCCAAAATATAGTCCGCCCCCCCCCCCAAAGGTCTGAGGGACAGTGGACCAGCCCACTGCTGAAAAAGTTTGCTGACCCCTGGTTAAGTGTCTTCTGTCAATTATTAGGTTTCGGGGCAGGGGGAGATACACCATTTTAGAGCTGCTCCAGCTCATTTGAGATGCCTCGGAGGGAGACTCTGGCAGCCACCCCCCAAAGACCACAAGGTACAGTTACAAGTTTCCTACATGTCTGGAATTTTATTACTTGGAAACGGTTTCCCAGGTAGGACCGAGGCATCTAGTCAACTGCAAAGACAACATTCACTCAACAACCGAGAACAGCAAACATGCTTCAGTTACTGCGCCTTGGACCATGAACTAGTCTTTCGTGTCAAAAGTCACTTCTGCAGTAACTCAGGCCAAACCTCGTTTCTGCAAGCCGCCTTTCGGAGTGCTGCCTGGCCGCGTCAGGAAAGGTTCCCTCGTTCTTCAGAGCTGGAATGCATTCAGGTCAGCTGCCTTGGCCATGACGGCGCCAGGGGTGCAACTGTCCCACCCAAGGAGCGCTGCTGAAGTCAGAAACCAGGAATGTCCTTCCTCAAGCAAATGGCAGGCTGCAAATGGAATGACCCCCCCTTTTTGCACTTCCCCTCTCGGGGGCCATGTGCCAACAGAGTTTAAAATGTATTTTAAAAAAAAAAATCTCCCACACCAACTAGGGCTTCAAAAGTTGTGGGTCAGGCAGAGAAATGTTATGGGATGCAACTGAGCCGTCTTCTTTGGCAAAGGAGAAGCATGCAGGAGCACACACCTGCCAATGCCTCCATCTGCCCCCCCCCAAATGCTGCATAAAGGCAGCCTTGGCCAACCTGGGGCCCACTTCAACTCCTATCATCCCCTGCCATCAAAGCACTGCTGGTGGGGGGACGATGGGAGTTGTAGTCCAAAACACCCGGAAGGCCCCAGGTTGGCCAAGGCTGGATACCTCAGGGGATACAGGAGTGAGGAAGAGGGCTGCTTACTGACCAGGAATTGACTCTAAAAACCATACCCCCCCCCTAAAGCCTGCAATATTTTTTTATGCAGGAAAACAACAACAACAACGGGGCAGAGGGCTTCTTGAACACGGCATGAAGCCAGAGATCCAAGGCAGACAACTAGGAATTGGGGCAGTCCAAGGCCCACTTTGCAGTGGAACTTACTCAAAGCTTTAAAAAGTTTAAAAACAGCATTACTCTAAAGAACCAGCCTTGGTTGACCTGGGACAGACCACCTTCAGCCGAAACACACATTTAGAAACCCAAGCTCTCAATCATTTCACCATATATTTGAATGGTACCGAGGCTGCAGCCCACCTCAGATCAGGCCGTGACCGAGTGCTAGGTTCAAGGCTCTAAAGGGAGTTGGAGGCAACGACAAGCCACTTTCAAGAGACAGGCAGGACCTGGCTAAACAGAGCGGCTGTAAGTCGGTCTCAATGTTTTCCAAACGCATCGTTGGTCCTTTACAAGCACCATGCAGTGTAAGATTTGGGAGAGATGCCCCAGGTTATTTTAGAAGCCGACTAGAGCTGAGCACAGAGCTTTCATGTATTCATCTAGAAAAACGAAACACCTATGAGGAAAAACTGCCTGTGATGACTAAAAGCGGCCTAATCTTGAGTGTGAAATCTGTGAGGGAGTCTGCTCTGTGAGGAAACAATGATGAAGTAAATACACTCAGGCTATACTTAAAAGGGCAGAAAGAAAGCTGCTGGCCCCAAGGTGGGAAATTTTCAAGAGAACGGTGTGCGCCGTAGAAAAAGAGCAACTGGCCACAGAGGAAGAGAAACGTAGAAATGCTAACTGCATTCAGTCCCTGGCCTTTGTGGTCTGCCACAGGAAGCTGCTCAAAGAGTCAGAGCCTCTTCTAGAATACTGTGAGGAGTAATAAACTTCCAGTTGAGGATAGAGATAGAAAAAGGCACCTGGGCAGAGAAACCAAGGGCTGAGCCAAGCCCTCAGAAAAAACCTGCTAGAGTTCCTATCCTTAATCTTGCAATCTACCTACAAGTATTAGTTTGCAAGAACAAGTTAGAAGGTGACCGAACAGCTGACTTCACAACCTGCCTTTCCCCCTTGCATATGATTCGCATCCCTCAGCCTCAAAGTCAACAATTAAATTATTATTATTATATAACAAAGTTTGGGACATGGCATCTCCCAACTTCTTCCTGGGTTATAAAAGCAGGAGGAACAAGGGGTGTGGTGACTGTCACATAAAAGGGGGGAAGAAACAATGCCCAGAGGCCAAGTAGAGGGCCAAAACTAACAAGCCAAGACAACCAATGTTACATTAGGCTGGGGGGACAAAGGACTGTTTTTGGGGTGCCCAGCGGGTTTGGGGCTCCTTCCCAGTTGGACAGCAGACCCCACCCAGGTCACTGACAAATGGCTTTGGAAGCGGCCCTGGGTGGTGGTGCTGGGGGCAGCTGGCCAAGAGATGCAGGCCCAAAGAGCCCCCTTCCGGAGCCTGCAAAATTAGCTGCATCCTTCCAATCTCCCTGCTTATTTCAGAGGCCCATTTCAGACACAGCTGCAGATTCCTTCTTGCATTCTGAAGAGCGAAGCTACTTTGAGAGGAGTACCCTCTTGTTAGCATTGGAAAAGGAGAGCAGACAGCATGTCTGAAGGCTCCTCTTCCCGGACCGCCTCTGCGTGACGAGGAAAGAATGCGTACTCAGAGAAGCCTCATCGGGGACAGCTCAGGGAAGCTTTCTCCAGCGCTGCAGGCTGGCCATCAGAAACGACGCATGTGGATACCGACAGACAGTCGTATGTGTAACTTGCCCTTCTGCACTGCCTGGCCCAGCCCAAGGCTGCCACCTCCATTGCTTCAAATATCAAACTTTATCAAAGACTTTCTAAATCAAAATGTGGTTGCACCCCCCCCCGCGCCCGCCCTTCAAATTGTTCCACGTCTGTTCTCTTGAAGGAGAGGAAAATGAGGACTCCCTCCTCCTCCCCATTGAGTGCCAAGCAGTAACTCAGGAAATCCAGAAAGGGAGCCAGCTGGAATTAGTAGCTACGACTGCTCTGCTCCAGCACGAGCAACGGGGTTTGCAGCACGCTGCCTCAGTGCATTCGGTGGTTCTCTGTGCTCCACCTTGGCATCGGAAAGATCACCTTCCTCCAGTTGTTCTTCACCTGCTTTTTGCAAGAGCTGAGTAGACTCCGGTAGCTTTTCTGAAAATAAAATATATCTTTACTTCTGGGCAAAGATGACCTGCTCAGCCCTACGGGGGATGCAAGCTTGGAGCTCTGCCCAAGTACTGGAACTTCCATTTTTGAAAACCACAAATAAACACCGGGAATTTCCGTTTCATTAATGGACCTGTCTTTTTACCAGCAACTTTAAGCAAAATGCACTAAAATTAATCACAGACATAGACAGAAGCATTGAGGTCAGTTTTCTTTTCATTTCTGGAGCGCTTTAAAAGTTTTGAAACCATTCTACAAGCCTTGGCGAGTGAAACCAGTGTCCCAGACAAATGAATGTCCACCTCTGCCTAGACACTTCCACCGAAGGACAGCCCCACCACCTCCTGAGGCCGTCTCTGATCTTCCACTGTTTGTCCCACAGCTCTTAACTATGAGGCAGTTTCTCCAAATAGCTCAAGCCAAAATCCGCATGCCTCAAATGTCCACCTACTGATTCCAGCCCTGGCCATTGGCACAGGGAAACTAAGGATCCAAGCCAGAGGCAATATTTACATTCAATTTGTAACTATGATTCTCATGCTGTATATATTTGGGGCATGGGGTGTGTTTGAGTAAGGCCACTGTCAAGAAAAAGCTTATTTCGCTTAGACCTCTGAAATGTTATTTCTCGGGAACTGGGATGAGCTCATCAGTCGGGAGCACCTTCGTCAACTTGTACTACTTTGCTCCAAGGCGGGAGACTGGGCCTGCCAAATGAGAATAAGCCTGAGTCCAGAAGCTTCTGGCTCCTCTAAGCCTTCTGATTGGCTCAGGGGGCACCCCCTAGTTGCTATCCCTTTCGGCTATGCGGTCAGCCACTGCCTTTGCCCCTTTGTCTCCTGCTTGCTTCTTCTACCTGTTTCTACCTGGGATACAGTATTTCCTGTGCTCTGGAACATCAGCTTTTGGGTCCTTGCTCTCTGCTGGTGTTCTTCAGCTTCGATCCCCAGATATTCTGGGACTACAACTCGCATCATCCTTAGTCAGGGATGACAGGAGTTGCGATCCAACCTCAGTTTGCAACTCAAGACACGCAATAGGGCTTACTTTGAAAATGGTGCTGCAGTGGTCTGTGCTTTTTGGAAGGGCAAATACAGTCTGCCAGAAATACCATTATCTGGAAAAGAAAAAATATTTGTTTTAACACTGTATTATTGCTTTGTGTGTGATGTGAAATGTGACCTTCAAAGTTTCCAAGACATACGAAAACATCTACTTACAAGCCCCAAAAGGAGTCCTGAAAACAACGTTGCAAATGCAAAAATGGCATAGGACCCCCAGGCTGGGATGCCGAGGTTTTCTGTGAAATAGTTGTGGCAGTTCTACAAGAGAAGGAAGCTGGTTAGAGCAGAGGGTCACCAAACCTTTGGTGTGAGTGAATTTTTGAGCTAATGCCACCCCCTCTGATCACGTATCCCCCCCCCCGGCCCACAAAAACCCCCAGAAAGATAGAAATTGCACACTTTTCCAAGGGGTCTGGGTATAAGACAGACCCAGCAGAATTACTGTTGAGCACAGAGAGGTGAATGAGGCAGTGGGAAAGAGTGTGTCTCTTCCAACTTGCTCCTTCAGGTATATGCACTTTTCTACGAAAGAAAGGATAACCTCCCTCACCGGTTCAGAAGCAAGGGGGCAGTAAAAGGGGAGGAGGGCCCAGAGACTTGATGGGTGGCAGGGGCAGACCTCCTCAAGGTGGCAGTTGTGCCCACAGGAGCAATACTGGCAACCCTTGGGTCACCAAGGTAGACACTCAAGTGCCTTTGGCTCAAAGGGAGATTTGAAACACACACATACCCTGATCCACATAGATAGCTGGAACAAGGCAGACATGCTGCTCATCCTGCCAAAATAAAAAGCAGAAGAGATAAAACAAAGGCCCTTTCTGCAATCAAAGAAGGCAACAAAACACCACCAACTGCAGTTCACTCCCGTTGGGGCACTAATGAAACCTTCGTTCTGAATGCCTGATGTTTTCTCTGCCATACTTGGGATTCTGACTCTGGATGTTCGCTAGAGAAAGTGTGCGTGTGACACAACTGCAACATCCTTGTCTCAAAATTCACTTTTTAACTTTCTGTAACCTCCTCTGGACATGGTTTCCTTGGCTCTACCATCAATCTTTCTTCCCTAACACAGAGTTAAAGGAGGCTTTTGACCAGATTGATTCAATAGGCTGTGAAAAAGGCCCTAGTCTAGAGCACATGATTTTCATAATATGGTTATGGAGAAGGGCAATTTTTGCTGGAAAAGTTAGTAATAATAATATAATAATAATTTATTATTTATACCCTGCCCATCTGGCTGGGTTTCCCCAGCCACTCTGGGCGGCTTCCAACCGAATATTAAAAACAATACAGCAATAATACAGTTAAGTATTCTTTTTAAGCAGCCTGGCCTAGGCTGGCCTGCAATTTCCACAAGGGGATACTGGTTTGACCACACTATCAGTGCTGAAATAAGTAAGTTTATTAAGTGGTTTACCAAGACCCTCAAGCAATTTTCAAGGTGACTGAATTTTTTTTTTAATGGTCTTAATAGATAATTCAATCATTTGCATTTATTGATTTTTGCAGAAGCCTATTACGGAGGAGAAAGAGACTTTAGTTGTCACTTACAGGAAGGAAGATGGACCAAACCATGAAGAAAGGGGCTCAGTGGACTTCCACTCCTGGTCGCTGATGAAATTGATGAAATCTGTTTTAGTCCGTGGACCTTGGTATCGTCTGAATTCACCATCTTTACAGCTGATCAAAAGAAGAGCCCTGTCAGTAACTCAAAAATTCCCAGCACATATGTGAAACTATGGAGAAGACTGCTGGACTCATATTCTAAGGCTGAGCGTTGTTACAAACACAAGAACTCATTGTCAGCTTTATTCCCCAATGATTCTGGCATTCTCTCCCCGCCGCCCCTTGTCTTTCTCCAAAGAAGACAGAGAGAACTTGAAGGGGTAGGTAACCCAAATCTGGGTTACCTGGAGCTACCCAAAGGCCAACACTTAACTGTTAGTTACTATAGGAGTTTTTTCCTTCTTCAGCTCCAGAGCCTAGTAACCTTTAGCCCAGTAGCCCAGTTGCATAGCTCCCTTAGTTTAAGACACAACAAGAGCACGAGATGATCCCTTCATTAGTACATGACGGCTGCACTCCAAGGACATGGCCTGCGTACGAAGTTAGACATGGCTAGATTAGTGTCCTGTGATGTGTCAGTGGCCAAAGTTCACAGGATGTAATTTCCTTATATGGGTTACAGGACCTCGTGATGCATGGAAGCAGGAAGGATTTTCCTAATATGGTCATAGAACTCTGTGGGAGGGGGAGAGAGTGCTCTGAAAGGTATATAAGTCTTGCTTAAACTGATTATTCTTGTTCCTGCCTTTGGATGACCAGGCAGGATCCTTCTGCTATCCGGAAAAGCAGAATAAACCTTTCTCTTTTGAACCAAACCTCGATGTTTTCTTACTCCTTCCTCCCAGCTTGGGAGCAACGCAAACCCCAGAATGGTTTGATAAGGCTACAAACTGAAGTCCAGTATTATTGTTCCAATTAGAACTGGGGGTGAGGAATGAAGAACTAAGGACTCCCCCCTCCAATAAAAAAACCTGCCACATTTAATTAGAGTACTTACTGGTAGATGGTGGGGAGTGCTGTTATGATAAACCGTCCACTCAGTCCTGCAGAAAGATCCACAAGGAACATCAGAGCTAAAGTTTGTTAGAAGTAAGGGTTTTTTTCTACGCTATCAATATGTGTTGCTACTAAAGGCTTGTTAAGTCTTATTTTCCCTAATTGCACATATTTTGTGTAACCCTTGAACTTTGTACTCTTAAGCCTTCTGCAACTCGCATAAGATACCGTACTCATGTAGCAATCAACTCTCCAACCCCATGTAACATATAATCAATATTCGGACCCCAAACG
The DNA here is from genome assembly GCA_034642065.1 of Darevskia nairensis. Classification (NCBI taxonomy): domain Eukaryota; kingdom Metazoa; phylum Chordata; class Lepidosauria; order Squamata; family Lacertidae; genus Darevskia; species Darevskia nairensis. The sequence continues at coordinate 737,662 of JAWWNI010000702.1, read as the reverse complement.
GACAGGCCTTGCTCTACAAAAGATATTCGTCTCTCATAACACAGTGACTTGAATATTTTTGCAGCAGCAACACAAACACGTGTATGCTAGCAGGAAATATTTAAGGTGGTGTACTGTTAGTTAATACAGTAGCAGGTTTTCAAAAACACTTGTACTATTAAAGAGAATGTTTAAATTAAATTACAAATATATAAACGATTTCCCCTATGACAGAAGTAAACCTCACCTGGCTGCTCTGTCACATCCACTTTTGCAATGTTAATTTCGAGATCCTCCCCCCATTCAGCAAAGCTCTCCCATTCTGGCTGTAAGTTCTGACAGGCAGGGCACCAAGGGGCATAACTGGAAAGGAAAACTTCTGTAAGCAACTACTGCGTGAGAAAACACAAATCCCACTTTTGCCCCGCTAACGATTATGCAGCTTTACACCACTTTTCTGGAAAGTTTCCTTTCCACAAAACCATCAACTTTTACAATATATTTTTAAGATCCCGTTCCCTGAAACACATTCACCAAGCATGCCATGTCTATAGAGTGCTAAAAGCACAACTTAAGAGAAAACTACTTACAAAAAATATATTGCAACCACTCACAACGCAAGATATGCTCTTTTGTTCAATATTGTTTTATGAGTTCATGGTTAAGAAAGGATTTGGAGTCAGCCTCCTACATGGTCCACTGCCAATGGCATGATCCAGTGGCTCTCCTTTGGGAGGCAAAGACTTCCCTCTCTGCACTCTCCCAATAAGGGCTCACGGGAAAGAAACCGCAGCAGGGTGGGGGGCTTGCAAGGCCACAGAACCTATCCTTAGACGATGAGATGGGTTTACAGCTGAGTGGGAGAGGAGACAGCAATGCTAACATCCCCTGACTCAGCCTTTGGTGTTAAAAGGACCTCAGGCTGCAAAAGACCTTGCCCTGCCTACAATCCTGTAGAGCTACTGCTCTCCAGAGCTGACAACTCTGGGTGGAACACCAGATTCTCCTCTTAGCAATGTAACGCAGCGACATATGCTCATTATTCTAGATTCAGGAAGGTAGCCGTGTTCGTCTGACACAGCCAAAATAAATAAAAAAATTGTCCAGTAGCACCTTAGAGACCAACTAAGTTTTGACCCCTTCATGGATCACTGCCTTGTCGTGGCGAAGGGGCTTGAATTACTCAGGGAAGCTATGGACAGGTCAAGATGGACAGGTCGTAGTGGAGAGTTTGGACCAAACGTGATCCACCTGGAGAAGGAACTGGCAAGCCACTCCAGTATCCCTGCCAAGAAAACTCCATGGACAAAAGGAGTACGACAAGGCTGTATATTGTCTCCCTGCTTATTTAACTTATATGCAGAATTCATCATGCGAAAGGCTAGACTGGATGAATTCCAAGCTGGAATTAAGATTGCTGGAAGTAATATCAACAACCTCAGATATGCTGATGATACAACCTTGATGGCAGAAAGTGAGGAGGAATTAAAGAACCTTTTAATGAGGGTGAAAGAGGAGAGCGCAAAATATGGTCTGAAGCTCAACATAAAAAAAATTAAGATCATGGCCACTGGTCCCATCACCTCCTGGCAAATAGAAGGGGAAGAAATGGAGGCAGTGAGAGATTTCACTTTCTTGGGTTCCATGATCACTGCAGATGATGACAGCAGTTACGAAATTAGAAGACGCCTGCTTCTTGGGAGAAAAGCAATGACAAACCTAGACAGCATCTTAAAAAGCAAAGACATCACCTTGCCAACAAAGGTCCGTATAGTTAAAGCTATGGTTTTCCCAGTAGTAATGTACGGAAGTGAGAGCTGGACCATAAAGAAGGCTGATCGCCGAAGAATTGATGCTTTTGAATTATGGTGCTGGAGGAGACTCTTGAGAGTCCCATGGACTGCAAGAAGATCAAACCTCTCCATTCTTAAAGAAATCAGCCCTGAGTGCTCACTAGAAGGACAGATCCTGGAGTTGAGGCTCCAGTACTTTGGCCACCTCATGAGAAGAGAAGACTCCCTAGAAAAGACCCTGATGTTGGGAAAGATTGAGGGCACAAGGAGAAGGGGACGACAGAAGATGAGATGGTTGGACAGTGTTCTCGAAGCTACTAACATGAGTTTGGCCAAACTGCGAGAGGCAGTGAAGGATAGGCGTGCCTGGCGGGCTCTGGTCCATGGGATCACGAAGAGTCGGACACGACTGAACGACTGAACAACAACGAACAAGTTTGTTCTGGGTATAAGGTTTCGTGTGCATGCACGGGATCTGAAGAAGTGTGCATGCACATGAAAGCTTATACCCAGAATTAAGTGGGTCTCTAAGGTGCTACTGGACAATTTTTTAGTATGCTCATTATGTCGCTGAAGCCTGGCTTTATGATTAAGGACAATTAACAGTGAAAGTGTGTATATAACAAAGTAAGGGGAGAGGGTGGCATTTCCTTGATTCATATCCAGCTCTAGCAGCAAGAACAAAGTTGTTCAAAAATGCTCTAAGTTGTGCAACAGCAGACTATCAGTTCCCCCTCCTATGTCACTATGTTCGCGTATGTATTTTTCTTTAATGTAAGTCGCCTGATGACCTTCGGGTGACAAGGCAAAAACATTCCTCTTCTCCCCGGTCTTCGGCTACTTGAACAATTTGTGGCCTTTTAAACCCTGGAGAGGGGGGGCATTGCTCTGTTTGTTAATATGTTACGTATTTTTGTGCTTTCATACTGCAAACCACCCTGTGCTCCTTAGATGAAGGGAGCTATAGAAACCAAGTAGATATATAAATAAATAAAAACATAATAAAACCAACCAAAGGAACTGCTGGGCAACTGCAGATTTTAAAAAGGGCAAACCTGTTTTAGTAACTCGCTGAAAACTCTTTGCAACTTTTGCAATCTTTGTACATTTGAGGAAGTGGCCTGTGTGCTTGTTGCGTGTCAACTACCATATTAAGAGTTCTGCCCTGTTGCAGGGCGTTTTCTGCCTGCTCATGGTGCAGCTGTGCCTCAGGAAGAGAAGCGAAGGCATTTCCAAGGCGCCCCTAAGAGGGACACGCCATCTAGTCACTGACAAGTTCCTCTCTCTCCTTTAGGGATTACTGTTTCCTGCTAGTATCCCTTCCTGTGTTTCCATGCTGCAAAAACGCCCCGTGGTCCTTGGATGAAGAGCCATGTGGGAACTTTATAAATAGGACAGAAGGAGCACAACACAGACAATGTAGAGCGGGAAGTCAACTTAAAGGGGGGAAATTGTATCAGATCTGTTGTAATTTGGCTTGTTAAAAATTCGGAAAACTATCGTTAGTAGGATTGGAATAACACTTGTAGTTTAATGCTGAATTTTGGACACAGTGGAGAGAGAAAAGATTTGGATTATCATAAAAGACACAAGGGGAAATGATGAACAAAGGGGAGGAGGGAAGTCCAGGAGATTCTTTGGAATCTTGTTTCTATGTTGGATGTGTGACTGTAACATTTTAATCTGAAAAAATAAATAAATAAATTTGCAAATAAATATTGAAAGGTAGCAAATTTCTCATTACAAGTCTTCAGACAACCCTGCTAGGGATGTCAATTGCTTACAATAATCTTTCAAGTACCTTTCTGTATTTATTTAAATTTTTAGTCATTTTGTAATGAGTGCAATTAAAAATTGGATATATATATATATAATAAATTTGCAAAACAATATATTGGAAAAATTATATATATATATGTGTGTGTGTGTGTGTGTGTGTGTAAGTGTATATATACATATATTACAATTATATAAACTATATATATAATATATATGCAATTATATAATTTTATACATATATTGTATATGTAAAATAAAAAATAAAATTACAATGTTTTTTGAAAACTAATGAAAATAATTTGGAAAGGAAGATTTATTTAAGCAAGTAATAATAATAATAGGGAATGGGGATATGAGAAGGGCGTCCCTTTCCGTCAACCCCATGCCGGTCCTGCTGCTTCTATCTACTTTCCCCTCGGGGAGGGGGCCTCTGAGCATGCACAGAGCGCCCTTTCCCCTCAGCCAGCCTCCCTCCCCCCCCCCCCGGACTCACAACTCGACCATCCACTCTCCCTGCAGGAGGTCCCGCCACGACCCGTCGCTCAGCGCCCTCACTCGGCTCCTTCCCGCCCGCGCGGGCCCCGCCGCGAGGAAGAGGAGCAGGAGGAAGAAGAGGCGGCGGAGGAGGAGGAGAGGCGGCGGCGGCGGCGCTGAGGAGAACGAGAAGCCGCCGGGAGCCGCCATCTTGGCCCTCTCCACTGCGCATGTCACGAGGGAAGGCGGCCCCGCGGCATGCCGGGGAAAACGGGCGGCGTCAACGGTCGCTCGGAGGGAGGGAGCTGGCCTGCGCACGCACATCATTTCTCCCCTCCGGGCGGGGGAGGGGGTTGTCGGAGGTGGCTCCGCCCAGGCCTCGCAGCGGGACGGCGATTGGGCGGCTGCTCCCCCGCGGCGAGCCAATGGCTCCCTGGCACTGAGGCCTGCCCCGCCCCTCCTGGCTGGGCAGGAGGAGCCTCCGGTCCCGTTAGGATGACTCAGCGGTTCTTATTGCATGACGTTGCATTTTATGTAAACGGCAATTCGCTTCGGGTCGCCTCGGGGAAGGGGAAAGAGGCCGGCCAATGGAACCGGTAGAAGATGATGCCATTCAGTGGTGGCTAACCTTGACACTCCAGATGTTTTGGGACTACAACTCCCATCATCCCTGACCACTGGTCCTGTTAGCGAGGGATGATGGGAGTTGTAGTTCCAAAACATCTGGAGTGTCAAGGTTAGCCACCACTGCATTATGTGATGGCTTCCGGGGTGTCACGTTGCAGACCGCCCTGGCATCGTCGGAGGAAGGGCGGTATAGAAATTTAATAAATAATAATACAGTGGTACCTTGGTCCTCAATCTTAATCCGTTCCGGAAGTCCGTTCCAAAACCAAGGCGCACTTTCCCATAGAAAGGAATGCAAAACGGATTAATCCGTTCCAGACTTTAAAAAACAACCCCTAAAACAGCAGTTGAACATGAATCTTACTATCTGAAACCATTGATCCATAAAATGAAAGCAATAAACAATGTACTGCAGTCACACAATCCATCAGTAGCTGAACTAGGTTCCACACAGTTACAAAAAAGCCACAAAAACAGAAACGCAAAATAAATAGCAAGAACAGACCAAAGCGTAACACTCAAAACGGAAGCGTGGCACTCAAAACGGAGCACGTTTGGCTTCTGAAAAAAGTTCGCAAACCAGAACACTTCTGGGTTTGCAGTGTTTATGTTCCAAGTTGTTTGAGAACCAAGGCATTTGAGAAACGAGGTACCACTGTGTATACACATATGTATACACACATATACATATACATACACACATTACCGGTATGTATACAATTACATTCATTCGTCTTTTGGGGCCACCAGGAACTCAAAAGAAATTTTAAAAATCTTAACGCACACACCCACCCACCCACCAGCACATACATACATTAAAACTTACATTTCACAAAGCTAAAAGGTGGTTCTTTCTTTTTCAAAAAGTGTTTCCAGCAGTGTGAGTGGGCAAGAGTGGGCCAAAGGAAGAAGGGGGTTAAATGCACCCCACCAAATGCACCCATTTACTTTTGTCAACTAAACTGCAACTTTCTTCAAATTGTTCTGAAAAAGAATGAGGCTCTCTGCTGGGGCATCTTGGAGGTCCCAGTGGCAGGGGCTGCATGAAGTGAGGTCTGGGGCCAGAGGCTGCCCATTTATGTGTCACTCAGACTTGACACTGAAACACAGTCTTTCTTTTGCTGCAGAGGTACCAGCTTAGTCAATTTGCCTTTTAATATAAGCTCTAAAATTTTCCCAATCTTTTAGTCTTTTTTCCCTTTTTTCGCCTTGTATTTCGCCGTGTCTTGTTTCTAAATTATAATATTCAACCATTTTTATCTGCCAGTCCTCTTTTGTTGGAATATACATCGATTTCCAATGGCTTGCTAACAAAAGTCTAGCTGCAGTCGTTGCATACATAATTGTTTTTCTGTCTTTTGCCTTCATATCGTCGTCTATTATCCCCAATAGAAACATTTCTGGTGTTTTTTTGAACGAGTACTTCACTACCTTCTTCAATTCCCTATGTATTATTTCCCAGAATTTTTTTACTTCTTTACATTGCCACCACATATGCATTTGGGTTCCTGGGTCTTTTTGGCACTTCCAACATACATTTTTTGCTCCCTTGTTCATTTTTGCAATTTTCACTGGTGTTAAATACCACCTATTTTGCATTTTCAAAAGATTTTCCTTTAGATCTTGATTTAGAGTGAATTTACTGTCTCTTTGCCAGAGATTTTCCCACTTTTCAAATTCTATTATCCTGCCTATATCTTGGCTCCATTTGATCATAGATTCTTTGACAAATTCATCTTCAGTTTCCCATTTTAACAGTATTTGATAAAGATTTTTTATATATTTGTTTTTCTCTTTTCCTAATAGAATTTCATCCAATTTTGATTTTTCTTTTTCAAAGCCCATCTTATTGTCTTCAATAAATCTTTGTCTGATTTGTAAATATTGGAACCAGCAGGGCACGTATGCTTTTAATTCGTTATAATCTCTTAATTGTAATTTTCCCTTGTTTTCTACTAATAATTGTTTATATGTGGGCCAATTCTCTTCCATATTAGTTCTTTTTACTGCTTCTGCTTCCATAGGCGATAACCAGCCAGGCGTTTTTGGCTCGAAAAACCTTTTGTATTTCTGCCATACTACAATAAGTGATCTTCTTATTATGTTTTGCCTGAAGATGCTTTGTTTGTTACTTTTATCTCTACTTAAGTGCCAATGCCAGCCACCCCCGATATTGTCCCCTTCTAGATCTAGCAGGTCTGTATCTTTTAGTTCGATCCATTCTTTTAGCCACCATATGGCTGCTGCGTCATGATATAGCTTTAAGTCTGGCAACCCGAATCCGCCCCTTTCCCTCTGGTCAATCATTATTTTATATTTTATTCTTGATTTTTTACCATTCCAAACAAATTTTAATAAGTCTTTTTTCCATTCTTTAAATAAATTTGATTCACCCAATATCGGTATGTTTTGAAATAGGTACATCATTCTTGCTAATATGTTCATTTTTATTATTGAAATTCTACCCAATAATGATAATTTTAATTTAGTCCACATTTCTAAATCTTTTTTTATTTGGATCCATACTTTTCTGTAATTCTCTTGAATTAGGTCTATAGCTTTATTAGTCATGTTTATGCCCAAATACTTAATTTTGTTTTTTATTTGTATACCTGTTATTTTTTCTAACTCCTTCTTTTCATGATTTTCCACGTTTTTTACCAACATTATTGTTTTACTATTATTTATTTTCAGGCCTGCTAAATTGCCAAATTCTTTTATTTTTTCAATTGCTTTGGGTATGCTGATTTGCGGATTTTCCGATGTTATAACTATATCGTCTGCATATGCTTTTATTTTATACTTTTTTTTCCCCAATTACTATGCCTGCAATTTCCTTTTCTTCCCTTATTCTATTTAACAATACTTCTATAGTTATTATAAACAGGAGTGGTGACAAAGGACAGCCTTGTCTTGTCCCTTTTTCTATTTTTAATTTGCTTGATAATTTGCCATTTATTATTAAATTCGCCTCTTGGTCCTTATATATTGCTTCTATTGCTTTTTCAATTTTGTTTCCTAATTTCAACCTTCGGATTACACTTTTCATGAACACCCATGATACGTTGTCGAAGGCCTTCTCAGCGTCAACCGCGAGAATTGCAGCTTGTTTGTTACTTCGATTCTCTAGATGTTCCAATATGTTGATTATATTCCTTATGTTCTCTTTTGCCATCCTGCCTTTTACGAACCCTACCTGATCTTTATTTATTATTTCTTCCATTATTTTTCCAAGTCTTTTAGCTAGAATTTTTGGGAAAATTTTATAGTCGCAATTTAATAAGGATATAGGTCTATAATTGGTGGTTAATTCTAAATTTGTATTTGCTTTCGGGAGTAGAATTATTAATGCTTCCTTCCATGATTTTGGCGTTATCCCTTTGTTCAGAATTTGATTCATTATTTCTTTTAGCCGAATTAGCACTTTATCATCCAATTTTGCATAAAATTCTATCGGGAGACCGTCTGGCCCTGGTGCTTTTCCTTTTTTCATCTCTTGTACAGTTTCTTTTATTTCATTTATTGTGATTTCTTTATTTAATATTTCAGATTTCTCCCTGTCAATTTGATTTAAAGCACTTTTATCTAAATATTTTTCTATTTCTTTTTCACATATTTCTTCTTTTTTATATAGCTTTTTGTAATATTCTTCAAATTCCTTAATTATTTCTTATGTTTTTTCTATAATTTTCCCTTGTTTTGTCACTCTATTAATTAATTGTTCACTTTTCCTCTTTCTTATTTGCCATGTTAACAATTTGCTTGGTTTATTGGCCCAATCGAAATTTCTATACCTCCAATATTGGTTTTTTTGCTCAATTTCTCTATCAATTATATTATCAAACTCCAGTCTCAAAAGCTTTAGTTCTTGCTCAGTTTCTTTTTTGCCAGTTTTGTAATGAATTTTCTCTTTTGTTTTAATTTTTTCTAGTAATTGTAATTTGTTCTTTTCATTTTTTTTCCTCATTATTGTATTTTTTTGTATAAAATATCCCCTTGTTACAGCCTTTGCTGCATCCCATATTGTTTGACTTTCCACCTCTCCATTACTATTTATTTCAAAATATTCTTTTAACATTTTATTGGCCCCTTCCATTATTTCTGGATTATTTAACAAAAACACATTTAATCTCCATCTTTTGTTATTTTCATTTTTTTCTTTTTCCAATATTAATTCTAGAGGATTATGATCTGAGAGAACCTTCGCTTTTATTTCTACTTTTTCTACTTGTGACATTAGCTCTTTTGCTGCCCAGATCGCGTCTATCCTTGACGCTGACTGGTATCTGTGTGAGAAATATGTGAAGTCTTTTTTTATTGGGTGTTTCAGTCTCCATACGTCCACCATTTCTAAATTTTCCATCATTTCGTTAAATAATTTTGGTAATTTGTTTTCTTTTTTCCTCCCTGTACCTTTTGTTTTATCTAATTCCGGGTCAATAACACCATTGAGGTCTCCCATAATTATAATTTTCTTGTCCATGTGATTCATTAATTGCTCCTCTAATTTTTTCATAAATTCCACTTTGCCTCCATTTGGGGCATAAATGCCTACACATAACCATTGTTCTTCTTCTTTTTGTATTTTTACCATTATTATCCTACCCTCATCATCTCTCCATACTAATTCCGGTTTCCACTTTAAATTTACATATATGACCACTCCTTTTTTTCTTTTTTCTTTCCTCAGCTGTAATGAATTCTAGCCCTAGTTTTTCGTTTCTTAATAATTTTTCATATTTTTTATTTATATGTGTTTCCTGAAGGCAAATTAAATCTCCTTTTTGTTTTCTCAAATATTGTGTTACTCTATTTCGTTTTTTTTTATTGTTCAAGCCGTTTACATTCCATGAGATGATTTTAAATTTCATTTTTATTTATTAGTTTATTAATTAGATTTAAAATTGGAGTAATTGAAGAAAATGTAGTGAAGCGCTCCCTCTATTGTGTATTCTGGTTCTTATATGTAATTAGCACAGACAGTATGTAGAAAAGCATCACAGGGGTTGTTACTCATAAGAGAGGTATATTTGATAAGTTATTGTTCAGTTTCTTCATCTTTTTCTTCTTCCCCCTCCTCCAAATATTCTTCCATGACGAGATCTTCATCTTCTGCATCTCCTGATTGTTCTTGGTATTCTTGCTGTTCCTTTAACGGTTTAAGTCTTTCTCCTCCCAGCTCTTGCGAATATGTCCTATAAAATCTGTCGGCATCGTTTATGTTGTCAAATTTCCGTTTTTTCCCTTTAAATACAAAAGAAAGCCCTTCTGGGAATTCCCATCTAAATAAAATCTTCTTGGCTGCCAGCGCTTTTGTTAAGAAATGGTATTTCCGTCTTTTTTGAACAAGCCTCGGTGGAATTTCTTTAAAAATTGTTATTTCTGCTCCGTCTATTCTTAGTTTATTTTTCCCTTTTGTTTGGAGGATTTTATCTCTTAGCCATGTTGTTGTAAACGTGATCAAGACATCTTGTGCCCAGTTGTTTATTCTTGCTTTTTTGGAGTTTACTCTAAAAGCTTTCTCTATTCGCACTTGTACATCCATCTCTTCCAATTTTAACCATTTAGCTAGTTCCTTTACCATTCTTCTTTCCACATCTTCATTTTGCACCTCCGGAATATTTCTGAATCTTATTGTTTTCTCACGGATTTGCATTTGCATCATCGACAAAGCGTCTTGTGAGGCTTCGTGCAAAATTTTCTGTGTCTCTAATTCTTTGCGCAGTCGCTCAATTTCTTTTTTTGTTTCTCTTTTATCTTTTGGTATCTTCTTCAATGTGCTTTCTATTGTCTGATTTTTATTTAATAACTCCTGTGTTACTTCTTCCGCAACTTTAGTTTTCTCTTCAATTCTCTTTATTTGACTCTTTATTTCCTGTTTGTCCTTTTCATTTTCTTGCATCTTTCCTTCTATCTTTTCCATTTTTTCTTCCATGCCTTTAAGTTTATCATTTATGTCTCTTTTCATTTCTGAGAGTTCTTGTTTAATTTCTCCTATGTCCCCTTTCAAGCTCAATATTAATTCGCGTAAGTCCATCTCTGGTTCTGCTACTGAAGCTCTCTTTGATTGTACTCCTGGGGTTTTTTTTATTTTCTCCGTCATTTTGATTAATCAGGATGTAGCTTTCCTTCAAATTTTCTATTCGTTTTTTAGTAACCAGTCTTTAGGGTTTAATAACAAGTCTTTAAGGTTTTTGCACTATTCCTCCTTCCCTATAGGTGTCGCTGTTCCGCTGTGATATTTCTTTACCCAGTCTTCTCTTCACCTTAGGAATTTGCTTCTCTTTGTTTCTCTTTAGGCTCTCGTCACTTCCTGTTATCTAAACCCCTGTTTGCTTTCTCATTCCTTCAGCATGCCATCGCCATTTTTTTGCCTCCCTTTGTCGTTTTAGCAAGTCTTATGCAGCGCCTCCCCACTCGTCCCTTTTTCTGACTCAGGTTATTCGTATGTGCGATCTTCCCTTTCACAATAAAGAATGCTCCGTTCAAGTAAGTTTAGTCTTGTATCTTATTTGGCTATTTCTATGTTCTTTCCGACAGCGTTTTTAATCAGCTTGTTTAACTTTCGCTTCGTCACAACTGCTTTAATTTTTGCTTTCGCCCTTCTTTCCCTTACTCACACTTCACCCGCTTCCGACTCTTATCACCATTAAACGCTTTGTTATAAATAAATGGGTGTCGTGTTTGAGGGCGGGCGTTGCTTCACACTCCTTCTGTATATTTTCGCTTTTTCCGTGTTTTAACGCTTCGGATATATATGTTCAAGTAGAAAGTAATAGGAATTTTACCGTCTATTCCACTCCGGGGAAGCACGCTCCAGCTGGGGGGGTTGGATATATCCCGTCTCCGTGCCCAGTTCTCTCCTTGCCTCCGCTGTCCGCGAAAGCCCTCAAGAGAACTTTGGGGCACCACCGTCGTGTCGCTAGGGGATCTCCCCTCTCCTAGCTTCCCTGGGTCCGGTTTTCACGCCTCCGGACCCCCCCTTTTCCCAGCTGCTGTCTTGGGAGCTTAAGCTCTCAAGATTTGCATCCGGCAGCGGCCGCGGCAAAACCGGAAGCCAACAACAACAATATCTGAGTAGCTAACACCACTTTAGTCAGCTCATTAATCTTCGGCAGGCCTGCTGAGGACCCTGAGATCCTGGAAGGAGGTTCGCTCATGTTTATTTTGCATTTATTTCAAAATTCCTACATCTTTGCAAGATTCATAAATGATTGTCCATCTCTGTTACCAGTAACTGCTGTCCTGATGCTTGTTTAAGTCTTAATGGTCATTAATGTTTCATTTTTTTATTCCCTGAATGGGAATTTGAATCTCTTTTTGAAAGTGAATACTTACCACTACTTGTTGTTGTTGTTCAGTCGTTCAGTCGTGTCCGACTCTTCGTGACCCCATGGACCAGAGTACGCCAGGCACGCCTATCCTTCACTGCCTCTCGCAGTTTGGCCAAACTCATGTTGGTAGCTTCGAGAACACTGTCCAACCATCTCATCCTCTGCCGTCCCCTTCTCCTTGTGCCCTCCATCTTTCCCAACATCAGGGTCTTTTCTAGGGAGTCTTCTCTTCTCATGAGGTGGCCACTGTTCTTTTCAACTCTGGGCTGCAGATTTTTTTTCAACTGAATCTATTTTCCTCAAGAAGACTGGAGGAAAGAACGAATGTGAATCCAGGACAGCATGACTGCTGAATGAGCCTGGGAACCAGAGACCTGGCTCCCAGCAAACTGGCAATTCTCTTGAACCAAAAGAAATATATTAGAAATACATTTATTATCAGAATGATTCTTTGGTCTAATTGTTCCAGGTAAGACCAGAAGATTTCTTCCTTGCTTTGAAGAGTAGCTACATGTTTCTATTGAATGTTTTATTCATTTTTTAAAACTTTGATTCTGGAAACTGAAAACACAGAAGAATTTGCTATGTACAGTAACTACCCAGGGAGTCTAGTGAAACACGTTGAAGTGTCAGTGACAGCAGTGCTGTGCAGCAGTGATTCTTTCACGCCAGCTCGATGGCTACCACGCAACCCACGGGAGCGACTTTGCAGTTTTCCGTTTCTCAAGTAATTTCCAGTGGGGCAGCCCTGCTAGTGCCTTGCCTGGGACTTGTCCTTCTGTGTCAAAGATCATCGTTTTCAATCTTTACTTGGCTTTGAAACTTCCTCTGGGCATGTCTCTATCTTTGCAACCTGGCCTGACCTGCAGAGCTGTTGTGCAGGGAGATGGGAATAGAATTTCGGGGTGCTGGTATTCAACAAAAAGGATCAATAGTAAGGTTTGGAAGAATCGTAGACAGACAGGAGAAAAAGGGGACACCTCCCAAGGAGCAGTCACTTTTGGGACTGGTGAACAAACTCCGGGAGCCGGGGGGGGGGGACGCAACACACTCCCAAACGGCTTGCTTTCACTGATTTATTTAGTAAACATCGCACAACCAAATGAAATACCGTTACAATGAGAAAAGAACATTATCACACTTAGCAAACACAAAAGAACAAGGAGGTTGCTGAGCAGGTTCCCACTCAACTCAAATGCCACCTTTGTAAACGGGGCGGGAGAACATGAAGCCCGCTGGTACCAGTTGCCCAGCAAACCCCTGGGGAAACCGGGTCAGAGTCGCGTTGAGAGCTACAGTACATGAGGGGTCGGAATCCTGCTTTAAAAGCTGGCTTTGCCTTGGGCCAGAGAGGTGACAGCACATCCCGTGTAAGGCAAAGAGAGGAGCCGTCACCCAGCTCTTCCAATGAGTTCAGAGGGGTTTAAGGCAAGCGTGGAGCGCTCATGTCCTCACACACAACGGAAGGGGTCACAAAGCAACAATAAAGAACTTCGTTATCTCTGGCGGGTGGGTGACGGGGGGCGAATGCAGGTGCCCAGGGCAGCGCCACGGTGGAACCACAACACTTCCCAGTGTTCTGCCTCAGGTCCTTTTAGGAGCTGAAGGACAACAGTCTTGTGGCACCCAGGAGCACCATGTGCAGCCCAGCAAACCTCACACCTGCCACCCCTTCAATCTACTCTGCTCTACGTTTCCTGAGGGAAGGGAAGTGCGCTTTCAGGCGTGGGCAGTGTGTCTGCTTCTTTCTCCTCGAGTCACCCATTAATGCAAATCTGACCAATAGCAGGCACACACTCCCCCTGATGTACAGTTGCTTTGCCACACAGGGATGATGACTTAAGCAAGACCTTGCGCAATGTCTTACGTGGAAAGGCCTTCTCTGCGAGACAAGACAGTTGCTGGACTACAGCAAGCTTATTGCAGCCTAGAAGTGTGACAGCTGGGCTGTTCGGTTTGCCTTATGCCTGAGCACTTAGGTGAATGGGAAAACGGAGCCCCCAGACTGAAGGGAGTCTGGCAAACTTGCTGAAATATGCCATTCCCTAGACTTGCATCTACCACACTCACAAATTACCCTGCAAGGAATCAATCCAGTCTTGACTAAAAGAGCTATTTGCTCCTTAGCACACTGGTTTTTAATGCAAGTGCTCTACATAAATATATATATATTTTTTAAAGAACTCATGAACATCTACAGGGCTAGATTCTAATAAGCTAACAATTTTGTAGGCTGCCCAATGAAAGTGCCCAGAGGCCCTTGATAAAAAGCTGCTACATTTGGATTAGTTGGACCCTCTACTGGAGACTAGATGCCACCTCCTTCCAACAGGGCAGCTTAGGAATGGGCAACGGCCAGGATTCAATCACTGTGTTTCCAAACACATCCTTGGCTCAGGGGTCCTTAAGCATGATGAGACATGGCCAGCTCTGCTTACGATGGCAGCCTAGCAGCAGGTCACGCTTTGCAGGAGGCTCAAGGGGCACGGCAGATAATGAGGGCAACCATGTGCTCATCAAGGCCTTTGCATCCCGCAGCCATTTCATAGCCTCCCTCCCTCCCTCGCCCGCCGGCCCTGCCTTGTGGCTAGGAGTTCCAATAATCAATCTGCTTCTAAGTTCAAAGGCACCTCAGAGAGAGCGAGAGAGCGCTAGCACATCATGTGAACCGTTTAACCAAGCGTTTGTCTTGAACTGAAATTAAGGAGTTCAAGAACACAGAAGGACCGAAACAGCTCCGACGGCCTCCTATAAATTGCTTAAGGTTTTCTTCGCGCTGTCCACAGTGAGCATCTCCGAAGGAAGCCTCACAGAAATGAACAGGAATTCCTCCAAGTGCACAATTCCGTACAAGAAAGGTCACTGCAACTGTTTGCATGATGCTATTATTGCTGAGGAACAAGAACTGACAAACCACCCTGCAGCCACTAGGCAGAAAGTGCTTGTTCGGTCATTTAGTTGCTTGAAAACTCTGCTGGACTCCCTTAATATCTTAAGGAGAGTTTCGGGAAAACACAGTACATGCAAGCGTAGGTAGAAATGTGATGCAACTTTGTCTGTGCTCTCCTAGTGTCAGTCTAAATGTGAGCTCATGGGAGGAGGAAGGAAGGAAGGAAGGAAGGAAGGAAGGAAGGAAGGAAGGAAGGAAGGAAGGAAGGGGAAAAACAGCGTCATTTACCCTATTAGAACTTGGAACAAGTTCAGAAGACTTAACACAAACTGCAGACCCCATTGCTGTATGCTTGTGAATTATGAATAACCGGGGAGAAAGTAACTTGTGTTAAATAGAGAAAAAAGAGCGGAGAAATAATTTCGAGAGGAAGGAAAGTGGGAGAACACAACAGGAAAAGTATAGCTACCTGAACGAAGCAGAAATATATGGGGGCAAACACACAAAACAGAAATCTGTAGAACTAGTTTCACAGTCACCTGTATGAAATGAGGATGACCGCACAGGGTCTTGCTTAACCCCTTCAGAACTTAAAACTAAGTTTAGATGAGTATTTCTTCCAGGAACTGCCCTGCTGGAGAGCAATTCACTAGCACTGGGCAAGTCCTCCTGAAATGAAGGCTGGCTGAACAGCAGCATTTGAAGAATTGCTTGGAAAGACGGAAAGTAGTGGGAGCAATGCCGCCTAATTATTTGTCTTAAAGGGAAAAGGCAAGAATTCTATATGGAAGAATATACTTTCCGTTCATTAAGAATCTGAGTTAGAGTTCTCCAAATGAGGTAATCTAATGAAATGCTATGATGTTAAATGTTTGACATGTTGCACAGGCACGGATGAAAGAAACAGAAGGAAAAAGTCAAAACAAGAAACCACCAGCATGTACACTGGCAGCATTCACCACATCGGCTTCAGACCACCTCAGACTCAGCAGATCCTGCTCTTTTTGCCAAACCATCAAGACAGTGCAATCCTTTTCTATTTACTCGGAAGCTGGCCCCTCTGTTTCCAACGGGACTTTGCTCCCTTGCAATTGCGCTGCGGGTGAGAGCCTTAGACTGCCAACAGCCTTGCTAAAAAATAAATAAATCTTTTCTTAGCACCATGTTAGGATCAGAAGACTTTGAAAACTTGGTTGTACATTCTTTACAGTCATACATGGGCCAATTAATACGGACTGGAGTGTGACGGGAGGGAGGACATTGCTATCTTTTTGAAGTATTTTTACACACATGCTGCAAAACTGATTAAACATGATAAACACACACACACACACAAACCACCCAAGAGATGTGGAAGGGTTTGCTGTCTAAACTGCTATCTCTGTGTCAGGCTTCAAAGCTGTTGATCCTTTCATTCAGATAAGGAGAAGGGAAAGAAGGGTTACAGGCTTTAGACAGGTAGGCAACTCCAAAAAGGGCAGGGCTAAAAAGGCATTCAGCTTATCAACTTAAGAGAGCCACCCGCTCGTCCACTCGCCAAATCCACACAAGCAAGTTAAGAAAAACAACAGGGAGTGGGTACTAAGTGCAGGCAAACAGACGACGGCCGCATCAGTTATTTACAAACCTGGAGTAATGGGGGACGGGGGGAGAGGCAGCCCTTTAGTTAACTGTTCATAAAAAAAATTGTGAAGCAATGATGGTCTCTCACTGCAAAGATGGAGCCAGACATCAACCAGGCAGTCTTCACCAAGGTTAACTACGTCAGTCAGAGGAGGAGGAGGAGGAGAAAGAGGACAAAGCTCCGTGAGTCAGGGAGTTTCTACGCCTACTTCAGGCAACACAGTGATTCTTGCATCGAGATGAATTATTTCACGTTAATGACAGTATGCAGCCCGGGTCCCTGCTAGGAACATGGCTCCATTTATTCGCCCTTCGCTTCTTTGTGATCAGCAATAACCAGGAACAATTCTCGTTTGGGGTTAACCTGTCTGCATTTCATTTGAGCTTTCCCCCCTTCCTCCCGACTCCAGGAAGTGCAGCTTCCGGTCTCCACAGTCTGTGCCAGTTGTGCCCTCTAGTGCTCCCTCTTCATAGCGCCGTCAAGCCAAAATTGCACCGGCAGTACATCATGCCAGCCGTGTCCAGCCAGCTATCCGATATGGGGTCGTATTTCTGTACAGTGTTCAGGTAGGATGACCCTGAGTGTCCGCCAACTACATAAAGGTAGGTGTCAATTACAGCCGCACCAACTCCTAATGGGGGTGAGCAGAAAGGAGAAAAAGAAATGTTGAATGCTAGGATATCACCTCCTCTTCTCTACAAAAGGAGTAAGAACATTGCAGGAACAGAATGTAGGCCAACTGTGGAGCTTGGAGTCTGATCATAATAAGCAGGCTCAGATTGAAGCCCCGCTGAGTTCAAGGATCAAGCCTCACCCAGTTCCTCAGCAACAGAAAAAAGTACACGGTTGGAAAAGAGGAAACTGGCAAAGCCCCATTCAAAGACTGCAAGAAAAGCAATATATTGCCTGCGTATTAAAGGAGCCAGATGGAGGAAGATACGCGATCAGGAGTCACTGAAGCATATCAGTAACATTCAGGCTAAGGCCAGCCTTCTCCCAAGTTGGCGCACTCCTGATGTTTTGGACTACAAGTCCCATCAGCCACAGAATCACATGGGTTGCGCTGTAGGGTAGTTGTGGTGTAAAACGTCTGGAGGACACCAGGTTGGTAAAGGTAGGTCTAAGGTATGGAAAGCATCTTAAGCTACGTTTGCATCGATAGATCAATCCAACATCCCCTTTCAATGCATTTTCAGCTCCTGGGCTGCTCTCACCCAGAGAGGACTGGAAGTGAGGTACAGCCTCTTTTTAAAGGTTTTATATCCCTGAACCATCCATTATTTGAGTGCTGCTCAGGTAGGTCCCTTGCAGAGTTTCTTGGTCTACCGTGGCAAGGACTACCGTTTCCTTTCTGGAGAGCAAAGCCAAAGAGCCCTTTGGGGTATCCTGACAACGTCACTAAGCACTCTCCTGCTTGGACATAACAAATGTCCTACAAGTTCCTACAAGTATAACAAATTCCTACAAGTAAAAGGCATGTGAAGAGCACCGAGGCAACGAATATTCTTGCACGTGGCCTCAAAGGAGGACTCTGTGCTGTTTCACTTGGCTCCACCCCAGCCCCCGCCAAGTCACAAGGAAGTGACAGCAACTTCTAAGCCAACCAGAAGCAGCTCCTGGGATTCTTCCTACCTGTCCGGGGTTCCTTCATCGGCTGGCAAACAGTCCACTGGTTTTGATGAGGGTCGTATCGCTCAATGCTGGACAAGTGGGAGACACCGTTGTGCCCTCCGACCACGAAAATAAAGCCCAGCATAACCCCAACGCCAAAGTTTATTCTTTTGTCCGCCATCGGAGCGACTGGCTCCCAGGAGTCCTTGCTGGGATCGTAACGTTCCACGCTGCAGAAGCAGACCAACAAAAGGGATTAGTGGCAACACTTGGTACTGATTTAATACCTCAAGAGGCCACTGTAGCTGTGTTCATGAGGGATTCCCAGCACGTTGAGAATCCCCAGTGAGATATTTGATAGAACAGGAGTTGCTAGCCTCAGTATATTTTGCTGTAACAGAATAGCTCTGGGTACAAAGAGGAAAACGTCCGCCAAAGGAGCAATTGCTAAAGAAGGGTCACCCGGTGCAACATCCTTGGCCCACGATGAAAGCAAGGCTGTGAACTAGCTGCATGTAAGGAGAAGGGCCATAGTTCAGCAGCTTTGCAAGAGGAAGGTCCCAGGTTCAGTCCCCAACAGAGAAAGACCCCCTTGCAAAACCCTGAACAACCACAGCCAGTCAGTGTAGACAAGGCAGAGTTTGATGGACCAATGGTCCAACTCCGCTTAAGGCAGCTTCCTGCGCTCCTAAAAGACCAAGACAACTGAGGTGGAAAAAGAGGGGCACTGCTCAGGTACACCTGCCACACCAACATGGTCAGCCCCTCATGGGATCATGCTGTGCTTCCTAAACATTTTGATGGCTAAATGGCCTTGCCTTCGTGGACACTTCTACATACCAGAAGTGCAAGGAATGCTACCCACGTCATGAAGGATGATGTGGCCCACAATAATCCTGCACCCATACTGTATCTTGGCTCAAGTCAACGGAAGCCACCTGTCCCGGCTCTACTTCAAACTCCACTAGGAAGGTAGACCGGTACCTTGTTACCTGTCGTAAGCCCCTTCATCCTGCACAAAGATCCCTTCTCAGCACACTTTCTCTAAGAAGTGGAGGGATCTGAGGAAAAGGGCTGGACACACCTCCGTGCCTTCCCCATGGGGTGAATGGGGAGGAAGAGAGGCACAGCCTTCTGCGGCACGCTAACATCCTGCCCAGTTCTAGCAAGAGGCATCCAAAAGGCCAAGGCTTTGCGCTGGTGAAAGGAAGACGCTCCGTGCCCCAGAGAGTTCACGCATCAGGGCAGCGACTCCTGCCTCCAGCTACAAGAACACCAAGGCAATCCAAGACCCTCCTCTTTATACCACCCATAGACAAGCCTGGGAACAGAGACTAGTGCTGAAGCTCTGCTGGTGCAATGAACTTCCGTGCGCACAACAGAGTTTATTTTTCTTCTTCTCCTGCCCCCCTCAAAATGAGTTCAGGAGGGTTGGGGGACCCTCCAGAGATTTTGAAGGCATGCAGGGGGAGGAGAGGAAATAAAGATCCAACTTTGCCAAGGGAACCATGCACATGGAGCACTGGACGCAACCCTTAAGCTCGACCTTTCATGCCGTGTGCCTTTTTCTCCCCAAAGAGACCCACTTAAGTGTACCCACAGCAGGAAGAAGAGAAGATACTGGGTGCAGGGGGGGGGGGGAAGGTAAGAAACCACAGTGTGTGAACCTGAGCATTTGCCAGCCACACTGCAAGGCCTCCTTGTTTATAACTGAAACTAGTATATTAAGCCTGTTGCAAAAAACAGGCGCTAGCCGGGGGCGGAGCAGCAGGAGCCGGGGGACCGGGAGGCTTCGGCGGGGGCGACCGGCTGGCCCGTGAGCGGAGGCCGCCTCGCCTCGGACCCCCGCCGGCTGGGCAGCGCGCAGGGAAGGGCGCGTGCCGGACGGGGGTCTCCTTCAGGCGGCGGCAGGAGCCTCCATGGGCGGGCAGCGGCAGCGGCAATGGCGGCGGCGCAGTTTCGCCCGGCCGGAAGTGTCTCTGCGTCGTCCCGCCCCCCTCTCCGCCCCCTCCAATCCCTGCGTCCCCGTGTGACATGCGCACAACGCACTTCCGTGACACACAGAAAGTGAGGGACACAGGCTCTTTATTATATAGGATGGGGAAGGTCTGGGGCAATGTTAATTTTGCTATGTGGAATTGAATACTGTAGACAGTTTATTTACTTGTTTTAACTGGGCTGGTGTTTTTATGTGAGCTCATTGTTGAGTCTTGGGTGTTGGTTGAGCTAGCAATTCAATTATATAAAGACTATGAGCCAGTGTGGTGTAGTGGTTAAGAGCGGTAGACTCGTAATCTGGTGAACCAGGTTCGCGTCTCCGCTCCTCCCCATGCAGCTGCTGGGTGACCTTGGGCTAGTCACACTTCTCTGAAGTCTCTCAGCCCCACTCACCTCACAGAGTGTTTGTTGTGGGGGAGGAAGGGAAAGGAGAATGTGAGCCGCTTTGAGACTCCTTCGGGTAGTGATAAGGCAGGAAATCAAATCCAAACTCTTCTATGGTTGCCCAGACTGGACAAGAGACCCCGACTCTACAGGGTGGGGGCACAGAGGAGTTCCTGCTCCAATTCAAATCCAAACACGAGCTTAACAAAGATGTTTGCATGAGGCAACTTTCCACTCTGCTTTTGCAACACCAGTCAGGATCCCAGCCCTTCCACCAAGTGAGCAGGGAGTATTCAGCCGGAGTAAAACTAAGCCCAGAGAAGACACGAGGTTACCCACAGGGGTGCCAACATCTTGCCCTGTAAAGGGTGCAAAGCCAGGTACGCACAGAGACATTTCCAGACCAGGACTTTTTATTAGCCTCAAGCCAACTAAAAGCTTCTTTGAAACGTTCCAACTTCTCTTTCTAAGCTTGCAATGAAGGAAAACACGTTGAACTCTACTGCAGGTTTCAGCTGAAGATCACAGAGAATTCCTTGGGCGAATCCTCCAGAGAAAGCTAATGAGGCTCACGGGGAGCAACTACGGGTTGTTTGGAAGCAGCTCTTGCCTGTGCCGATTGAACAGGGCTGAAGCCTGTGGGGGGAGGGTGAGCTAGGGGGTGCTTCATCGAACCCCCAACGACCCAGCTCTACTTACCTGTTCATATGAGCAGGGCCGTAACCTCCAATGGCGTAGATCATTCCATCCAGAACGGCCGCGGCAAAGCAGCTCCTGGTTTTGCTCATTGGCGCCACAGGCTGCCACTCCTTCACCTTGGGAATGTACTTCTCCACCGACTGCAGGTAGGACTGCCCGTTGTAGCCCCCCAAGGCGTAGATTTCCCGCGACAGAACCGCCACCCCCAGGGTGCTGCGGCTCTCGTTCATGCTCTTGAGGGACGTCCAGGTGTTTGTGTCGGGGTCCCAGCATTCCACGGACCTCTCGTGCTCCCGGTAGTTGATGCCCTGGCACATGTGGGTTGCGATCCCTCCTATCACGTAGATTTTCTGGTCCAGGACGCAGATCCCGAACTCGTAGCGAGGGACGCTCAAAGGTGCCAGGCCTATCCAGGAGTCGTTCTGAGGGAAGTACATCTCAACGCTGCGGGAGGAGGAGGGGGAAGAGGTCATGAGGCAAAACGCAAGAGGATAAGAAGAGGCCGCTGTATCAAGCCAATGGCCCACCTAGTGGCCCAGCGTCCCATTCTCACAGATGCCTATGGGAAACTCTGTCGGGATCCAAGCACGAGAGCAACTCTCCCCTCTGGTGGTTTCCAGCAACTGACATGCTGAAACAGCCAAGTCACAGGGAACCAGGCAGAGGGCCTTCTCGGTGGTGGCACCCGCCCTGTGGAACGCCCTCCCACAGATGTCAAAGAGAAAAACAACTACCAGACTTTTAGAAGAAGACATCTGAAGGCAGCCCTGTTTAGGGAAGCTTAATAGATTATTGTATTTTAACATTCTGTTGGAAGCCGCCCAGAGTGGCTGGGAAACCCAGCCAAATGGGCAGGGTATAAATAATAAATAAATTATTCTTATTCTTATTATTGCTGCCTCTAACCAGTGAAGCAGTGCATGGCCATCAGGGCGAGTAACCACTGGTAGCTTTATCCTCCATGAAATTGTCCAATCCTCATTCAAAGCCATCCAATTCAGTGGCTGCCTTGGGGTCCCACTTCACCACCCACAACGATTCTGTGGAGCAGTCCACCCCTTTGGGGATTTCTAGTTTGCTGGACTCAGTTTGCTGGATTTCTAGTTTGCTGGACACCACCTCACGCATCGCCCAGCGTCAATCCAGCAGACATTGTATGTGCGGACATTCAAAAGGTTTTCCTTCGCCTAAGTATTGAGCTAACTTTGCAGTCATGGGATAAGAGGGCAGGTCCTCGCATGGACCTGTATAATTGGGCTTATTTATGGATTCTTCTTTCATAAAATTTAAAAACCGCTTGATGGTTAGGAAAAAACCTCAAAGCGGTTTACAAAAAGGATAAAACAATAAATTGCCTCTAAAAATGTAAAACGTGCAGAAAGTTAAAACCACAGTAAAATAAGACTAAAACAAATGAAAACTGATACAAGCTTTTTAAACATCTGGGTAGGCTCGTCTACATAAGAGTGTCTAAGAACAAGAAGCCAACAATAGGAATAAACTGAGAGTTCTCCAGGATGGTGACCAGCGAGTTGTTGGGTTCTGCAGGTGTCTGTACTGGGGTCTTTTTAACTTGTTCATAACCAGTATTTGGGGGTGAGAGGTGGGGTGGTTAAATTTGCTGGTGACATGGAATTATGGTACTGTACGGTAAGAAAAGTTATGAAGAGCTGTGAAAGGATCTCTCCAAATTAGGTGAATAGGCAGTAAAGTTATGTGTACTGGGGCACCTTCACATAGACCCTGAAGTGATGCAAACTGGGGGTGCCTGGTCAGGAAAGGAACGTTGGGAGCAGCAGTGTGTAGCTCAGTGTGCAAGAGATTTGACTCCTTGCTAGGATAGGGGCGAAGAAGAAAAACTCATCATCATGATTTACTATGAATCCAAGGTGTGATGGCAACTGAAATACTGCCTACAGTTCAAGGTTGCAAAATATTGCAGAGCTGGAAGAAATTCAAAAAGGGGCAGCTGTGACGATTGGGGTCTGGAAAAGCTCCCCAACATTTGGGGCTTTTTAGTTTAGAAAAAAAAGTGACGGTCTTGAGACACAGAGGCATAAATAATTATGCACGGTGCAAAGAAAGGGGGGGAGAGATGTTCCTCTCCCTCTCTCATAAAACTGGAACTTGGGAGTCATCCAATGAAGGTGATTACTGGGAGTTTCAGGGCAAGCAAAAGAAAGCCCTTATTCCCACTGCACATAAATGAAATGGTGGAATTCGCTCCTACAGTGAAGGCCAGCAACTTGGATGGCTGTAAGAGATGAGAATTCATGGATGGTAAACCTCTCAGTGGCTCCATGCTACCTCCAGGATCAGAAGCACCATGATTCTGAATAGTAGCTGCTGAGAGAAAGCCAGCATGAAAGCCCTATTGCTCTCGGGTCCTGTCTCTGGACTTCCCAGAGGCACCTACCATCTGCCACTGCAGAAAAGAGGGTGCTGGACTAGGAAGGAGCTTGGTCTAACCCGGGGGTTGGCAAGGCTTACCGGCCATGGGCTGGATCACTCCCACGGAGATCGTCCGTGGGCTGGACCGGTGCAGCGCAACACAGGAAATCGCTTCTGCATGTGCCCAAATGTCGAAAATAGTGTCTGTGCAGAAGCGATTTGTGGTGTCTGGGCATGCACAGAAGCGATTTCCGGTATCTGCGTGTGCGCAGACGCAATTCTGGCGCCGCTCGGTGAGTCCCCGTGCAGCGCCGGTTTAGCGCAGCGTGTGGGGGACTCACCGAGGCTCGGTTCAGGGGGGGCTTGTGGGCTGGTAAAATGGTCTTCGTGGGCCGCATCCAGCCCATGGGCTGCGTGTTGACGATCCCTGGATACTAGTTGCCTTTACAGAGTGGTTACCAGTGTGCAGGAAGAACAGAACAATGAATAAAGAGCATTACATATTGTAAGCAATGAACTAATTGCCTTCACAAAGCTGTTTCATCCCATCCCAAGCCTTTCCTTGCTTGACCCTTCTGCATGCTCCACGAGACTCGGGAAGTGAAATGCCACAGAAGGCTGCCCACCAAACTATCCCTCTGTTATGCTCAACTACGGGGTGTAGAAACCATCGCTCGCTGCTGTGGCTTCAGGACAGAAGCGCTAGGCAAAGCAAGACAGCTGATTCCTCACCTCTCCAAGCAAGCAAAGAGTCCAGCCTTCCCTCCCACAGCGCAGATCACTTTAGGAGGGCAGCGGGGGCGTGTGGTGAGCACCGTCTGGTAAGACAGCCTGTGCTCAGGCATGAAGTGGTACTTCAGGGCTTCGTTCAGCAGGTGCTTGCAGGTGTGGTCATCGCGAATGAGGTGGTTGGCTTCGTACAGCCTCGTGAGGAACTTAACGCTCAGCAGAGGCAGCCGCACGCAGTGCAGGAGCTGGGCCAGGTACTGCTGGCGTTCCTGCACGTCATACTTGATCCAGGATTCCAGCGCGTAGAAGACCATCTCCTCGGTGGCCACATTCAGGCAGTCATTGGAAACTATCTCGTCCAGCTCGGAATGAGTCAGTTCAAAAAACTCTTCCGTCTGGCAAACATCTTCAAAGTTCTGGCAAATGTATTTGTTGGCGGCCAAGTAGAGGTCGTGGCAGCCGTACGTCTCCGCAAAGCGGGAGATCCCGATGCAGTTCCCAGGATCCAGCTGGCTTTCCAAGAAGGTGCAGCATTCCTTCAGCACCAGCTTGATCTGCAGGAGGTTGGCGGCCGGCAGCAGGGACTCCACTGTGTCCTGGGAGATGAACACGGTCCCTGTGTAGGCGTATTCCACTATGGCCTGCAGGGCAGCCTCGGCGATGCACTGGAACTCCACCTCCGAGTTCTCTTTCTCCGAGAGGTTGCCGCCAAACATGGCTTTGAAGTACGGGCTGATGCTGGCGAGCACCACTTTGTGGGCGTGGATCTTGACGTCTCCAACGCGAAGGATGATATCGCAGAGCTCATGGTGCTGCCGGAGGAGGTTCAAGCCCTGCAGGAGTTGTTCCGAGTGCAAAGGGGTCAAGTTGGCAATCATGTAGGTTGGGGACGACTGGTCCATCTGCAAGAAATGGAAGGGAAAGTTAGAAAAGCGTGAAGCAGAGCTGAAACCTCAAAGCATAGTGCATGGGCAACCCTGGCTCATGCTTGCACATGGCTGCGATTCGTGCTAGTGCTGGAGATTGCTCTATCAGCACAAGTCTTTCTGCTTGACTCCCCACTCCTTACCTCAGGTGCAATTCTCAGGGTCCTCCCTGCCCCTCCCTGCTAGAGCTGACTGGGGGTGGAGAGGAGGGGGAGAGCCCTGTTGTACTAGTGGGACTTGTTGTGCTGAGTCCACCTAGAAATTGGATGCAAGTCCTGTGTGGCCGCACATATTTTTTCTTAATTTGCTAGGCTTCCATGAGCTCTCTCTCTCTCTCTCTCTCTGGTTGGCTTCATTATCCTTGCTGCATTTATTTCTTGTTTCCCTCCATATCTGGCATGGATTGCCTATTTTGCGTGGAAGCTGCTTGAAGTGCACAGTTCTTTGATACCACCCAGGATGAATCATTTTAAAAAAACACCTTTCAAAATAATTTGACTTGCTACAATTCATAGGAACTGGGCAGAGGGCCTTTTCGGTGGTGGCGCCCTCCCTGTGGAACACCCTCCCATCAGGTGTCAATGAAATAAACAACTATCTGACTTTTAGAAGACATCTGAAGGCAGCCCTGTATTGGGAAGTATTTATTGTTTGATGTTTTAGTATGCTCTGATATATGCTGCCCTGAGTGGCTGGGGAAACCAGTCAGATGGGTGGGGTATAAATAAAAAAATAGTATTATTATTATTCATTATTATTCATTATTCTTATTGTTATTAATTACTTGCCTTATACCAGGAAAGACCATTACTCCATCTAGCACAGCATACTATACTGTTCTTACCTTTTTTCACCTACTACACATAGCTCTTCTTCCTTCCATTTTATGGTTGTAACGGTTTATCCGTTTCATTTATATGCTCATGCTGCAACCCAGCCTGGGACCTTAAGGGTAAGAAATCTAGTAAATAAGGAAATATCGTCCACATTGCCTAGCAGTGACTCTTCCGGGTCTCAGCTCATCCTGGAGAGATGCAGGTGGATTGAAGCTAAACACATTTTATTTGCAAAACATACCACTGAACTGCGGATCTTCCGTAAGCAAGAGAGGTAATGAGAGCTTCTATCAGAGAGGCTGGGCTGGTGTCAAGCAGACCAGGCAAGATACAACCAATGTTATTCCCACATCCCCACCCCACAACTGCTCTCTCAAACCCTGGGAATTGGCAACCGGTAGCAGGGCCAGAGCACAGCAGCAATTCACAACCGGGGGCATTGGGAGTGGAGGGAGAACGTGGTGACGCATCAGGAGTAGTATGAGGCTGCTGGGGAGAATGCTGGCATGGCCCCCTACCATGGCATAGTGGTTAGCGTGCCAAACAGACGATGACCTGGGAGAGGTCAGGGGTCAGATCTCCCCAACTCAGCCACGGAGCCTACTGGGTGACCTTGGGCCAGTCTCTCTGCCTAACAGGGTTGTTGTGAGGAAAGCTGGGGGGAGAGAGAGAGAGAGAACACTGTGACCCCCTTGAACTCCTTTTAGAAATGCAATGGGGGATATATATATATATGCAGGGAACCTCCTCAAGAGGGTGAATGGCTGGGTAGCACCCGCACACTGAGTACATGGGGCCAGGCAAGGAAAAGATGTGACCGTCTTTGGATGCCTTGCCTATGCTGCATCGTGGGGCCAGAGGGCTTGCTGAGAGCCCCGGAAAGGCCAGGGTTCAAACCCCACACCCGCGGCCATGAGCTTCCCCTGCTTCCTCCCAGCCTAGCCCACCTCGCAGGGTTGTTGTGGGGGGGTTAAATGGGGGCGGCGGGAGAGCCACGAGGAGGTCAAAGGGGGGCATATAAATGCAGTAAAGGAATGCAATGAAATGCAGCGTTTGTTACCCTCCCCGCAAACAGCCTTTTCTCTCCCTGGCCTACCTCGCAGGGCTGTTGTTGTGGGGGGGGGTCTCTCGGAGGGGGGAGGCGGGCTGCGAGGAGGAGGGTCCTGCCGCCCCTCCTCACGAGGGACCCCGGGGGGAGAGAGCGAGCGAAGGACCCCCCCCCCACGGCATTCCCCCCCTCGGGGGCGGCTCACCTGAGTCACGTGGCTGCGGCCCGGTCGGGAGAGGGGCGGGGGCGGCGACCTCCGCGGGCTCCTCGCAGCCACAACAACACAGGCGGAGGAGGAGGAGGAGGAGGAGGAAGGGGAGGAGGGAGGGAGGGCGCGTCACTTCCGGCGCCCGCAGACTCCGCCCCTGAGGAAAGCGGGTTGGATTCAGGCCCTGACAGGCGAGATGTAACCCCCGCCCCCCTCACAAATTCCCATAACGACTTTTATTTCCTGGCATCTGTATGCATGTATGTATGCGTGTGTATATATACGTATGACGCGTCCCCTCCCCGTTTCTTGAGGCGAGGACTACGACTCCCAGCGCGCCCTGCGCGGAGGAGGAGCACGAGTCCGCCCGCACCCCGTGACCGCCGCTCTCCTCCTCCTCCTCCTCCTCCCGGCTGCTCTGCTGCTGCTGCTGCTGTTGCCTTGCGTGTCCCTCCGCGCAGGCGCAGTGGGCGCGGCCTGGGCGGGCTGCCTGAGGCGGCGTCTCGGCGGCGGTGGAGGCGGCGGCTGAGGCGAGGCGGCGGCGGCGGCGGCGCTGGTGACGCGTTTCCCTGGAGACGGCGATGCTCCCCTGCGCGGGGCCCGGCGGCGGGGGCGGCGGCGGCGGCGGCGGCGGCGGCCTGGGGTCGGTCTGGCGTCTGAGCCGGGCGAGGCCCCGTCGGGGGTCATGGCCAGAGAGGAGCCCGAGGGCGGCGGCGGCGGCGGCGCTGAGGCGGAGCGGCCTGGCCGCGAGGCGCCGGGCGGCGGAGTCTCTTCTCCCTCCTCCTCCTCCCCTCCGCCTCCTCCCCCCGCCGAGGGCGGCCTCCGCTTCGGCCTGGTCCCCGCGGAGCTCCACGCGCGGCTGCTGGACCAGCGGGACTACCGGGGCCGCGTGGGGGCGATGGGGCAGCTGAAGCGGGTCCTGGGCGAGGCCCCGGCCGCGTCGCTGGCCTGCCTGCCGGCGCCGAGCCTGCTGGGCCTGCTGAGCCTCCTGCGGGCGCTGCTGGACGACTCCAACTTCAAGGTGGCCCTGGGCGCCCTGGAGGCGCTGCGCCTGCTGGCCGCGCGCCTGGGCCCCGCCGCCGGGTCGCGCGCCCGCCTGGAGCCGCTGGTGTCGGCGGCGGCCAAGGTGCTGGGCGACGCCAAGCTGGCCGTGCGCCAGGAGTACCGGCAGCTGTTCCTGGCGCTGATGCGCGCGGCGGGGCCGCAGCCCGTGCTGGACCTGCTGCTGCGCCCGGAGCACCTCCGCCACCGCAACGCGCGCGTCCGGGAGGTGGTGCTGGCCATCTCGGTGGCGGCGCTGCTCACCTTCCCCTCCGAGGACTTCGAGCTGCCGGCCCTGGCCGCCGCGCTGGCCCCCGCGCTGGCCGACGCCAAGCGCCGCGTGCGCCACGCCGCCCTCGAGGCCTTCGCCGTGCTCGCCTCCGCGCTGGGCCCTTCCCGCGCGGGGACCCTCCTGCAGGCCGTGGACGCCGTGGAGCTGCGCGGGGACGGAGAGGGCGTGCTGGGCGCCGTGCAGGCGCGGCTGGCCAGGAAGACGCTGCCCAGGCTCACCGAGAACTGGTTCGTCGAGTACGCCGTGCCGCTGCCGGACTCGCCCCACGCCGGAGGAGCCGGAGGGAGGCCCGGGCCCTGGCCCCGCGGCGCGGACACGGACTGGCTGCTCGAGGGCAACCGCATCCAGAGCGCGCACAGCGGGTCCGCCGCCGCCGACAGCGCCTCCGCCGCCCTCGCGCCCTTCGCCGAGCAGGGCGGCTGCCCCAGGAGGGTCCTCAGCGCCGGGAAGGGGAAGCTGCCCTGGGAGAGCGACAGGCCCCCCGCCGCCGGGCGCGGATGCTGCTTCGCCAAGGCCAGCGACGCGGCCACGGTGAGTCCCTGACCCCAGCACACGATGGGGACATGACTTTTAATAACAATAATAATATAATAATAATAATTTATTATTTGTACCCCGCCCATCTGGCCGGCCCCCCCCCCCTCAGCCACTCTGGGCGGCTTCCAACAAACACTGAAGTACATTAAAATATCACACATTAAAAACTTCCCCAAACAGGGCTGCCTTCAGGTGTTTTCTAAATGTCAGGTAGTTATTTATCTCTTTGACATGGGATGGGTTCCACAGGGCAGGCGCCACTACCGAGAAGACCCTCTGCCTGGTTCCCTGTAGCTTTGCTTCTCGCAGTAAGGGAACCACCAGAAGGCCCTCGGTGCTGGATCTCGGTGTCTCCACGGTGGGGGTGGAGACGCTCCTTCAGGTATACAGGACCGAGGCCGTTTTAGACACGCACCGTAGCGTCTGGGGACTGCTAACCCCTTTCCAGTCCCCGGAGGGGCACCGGGGTGGCCTCACACATAGTTTACTGGTTTACTGTCATAGACCAGCAGTTCAAAAATAGCTGAAATACAGGACTGTAGATTTTGGGCTTAACAGCTGTCCATGGAGGTGCAGGTTCCATTCTGGTATGCAGGGTGAGACCCTACCTGCCCGCAGACTGTCTTGCCAGGGTGGTGCATGCTCTAGTTATCTCCTGCTTGGACTATGCAATGTGCTCTACATGGGGCTACCTTTGAAGGTGACTCGGAAACTGCAATTAATCCAGAATGCGGCAGCTAGACTGGTGACTGGGAGTGGCTGCCACCAATCCTGAAAGACCTATATTGGCTCCCAGTATGTTTCCGAGCACAATTCAAAGTGTTGATGCTGACCTTTAAAGCTCTAAACGGCCCTGGTCCAGTATATCTGAAGGAGCGTCTCCACCCCCATCGATCTACCCGGACACTGAGGTCCAGCGCCGAGGGCCTTCTGGTGGTTCCCTCGCTGCGAGAAGCCAAGTTACAGGAAGCAGCCAGAGGGCCTTCTCGGTGGTGGCACCCGCCCTGTGGAACGCCCTCCCACCAGATGTCAGAGAGAAAAACAACTACCAGACTTTTAGAAGACATCTGAAGGCAGCCCTCTTTAGGGAAGTTTTTTTTATGACTGATGTTTTAATGTATTTTTAATCTTTGTTGGAAGCTGCCCAGAGTGGCTGGAGAAACCCAGCCAGATGCGTGGGGTATAAATAATAAATGATGATGATGATGATGAAACTTGACATCCCTCTGTTGAATAGCTTCTGCACCCTGCAGTAGCTCAGTGTGGGGACACAGGTTGTTGTTGTTTTTTGGTAGGGTGCAACAAGAAGAGCCGTGAGAAGGGGAAGCTTGGCAGGTGGTTTAGAAAAGCAGGTGTGTTGGATGGGGCAGCTATAGAAGATGGATTGATTTTTAGTTCAAGGTAGGGCGTTAAAAGGTACATTCATAGCCTAAATATATAAAAAAATACAAAATTGTCCAGTAGCACCTTAGAGACCAACTAAGTTTGTACAGTGTATCTGAAGCAGTGTGCATGCACACAAAAGCTTATACCAAGAACAAACTTAGTTGGTCTCTAAGGTGCTACTGGAGATTTTTTTATATATTTTGACTGCGACAGACCAACACGGCTACCTACCTGAATCTAGATTCATAGCCTTTCCACCAAGGAACTCAAGGTGCCATGTGCGGTGTTCCCCCTTCTCGTTTTATCCCCACAACAACCCTGGGAGGTAGGCTGGGAGAAGGCAGTGACTGGCCCCCCAAGGTCACACCCAGTGAGCTTCATGGTCGAATGCGGGATTTGAACCTTGGTCTCTCCCAGGTCCTAGTCGGACACTTGTAACCACTATGATACCACTGGCCCCCATAGGGTAGGTCAAGAAGAGGCAATGGTTATTCACATTTTCTCCAAACTGGCACCTGCCGAGTGGTATGGATGCTGTAGCTTCAATGGTGTGGCCTCTGGACTCCACAGGAGCCGAGTGTTTTGCGGGTGCAGCAAAGAGCTGTGGGGAGGAAAAGCTCAGCAGGCAGTTTGGAGAAGCAGGTTCTCTGGATGGGGCAGCCATAGAAGAGGGAGCAATCCTTAAAGTGCAAGGTGGGGTGACGAAAGGGTTATTATGACTCTAATATACCAGTGGTTAAAGGCTAATAGTTCAGCACAATAGAAGCTTGAACAGCGATTTTTTTTAAGGTAATGTAATAGCTTTCAGCTACCCTTCACACACTTCTTGTCACACCCTTGGAAATGTCTTCATAGGAGCTAATGGTGAATGGCTTCCCTGGTCCATCCACCCAGTTATGTTTAGGTTACATCAGCTGAGACCAAAAAGGAGGGTGGGAGTTCTTGTTACAAAAGCTTATTTGCCTCATCTCCTGGAGGCAGTTTTTCATCCCCCATAGACCACCAGGCAAGTAGCTATTTGCAAGCTTGTGCTATCCATTAGAGCAGTGATGACTAACCTTGACACCCCAGATGTTTTGGAACTACAACTCCCATCATCCCTAGCTAACAGGATCAGTGGTCAGGGATGATGGGAGTTGTAGTCCCAAAACATCTGGAGTGTCAAGGTTAGCCATCACTGCATTAGACCATCTTTACTGTTTTATTACCCTGTTTCCCCTATTTTAAGACGTATTCATAAAATAAGCCATAGCAGGATTTTTTCGCATTTGCGAAATATAAGCCGTACCCTGAAAATAAGCCATAGTGATAGGCGCAGTTCTGGAGGGCACCAAGGAAAACGTGGGGCTGGGCTTACGTAATAAAAATAAGACATCCCCTCAAAATAAGTCATAGTGCGTTTTATTGAGGGGGAAAAAATATAAGACGGTGTCTTAAAATAGGAGAAACACGGTATCTAGATTTGCTGGCCATCCTTCATCCCTTATAGTGATCTAGAACAATGGTTCACTATTGGTGGTCTGCAGCACCCTCCCCCAGGGGGGTCTGTGGCACATACCTGTCAATTGTCCAGGACACACATTTTGGGGCACTGTACTCTCGCACAGGTCACATGATTAACCAGATTCAGCATAAAGTGAGACTCAAATTGAAGCTTGAATTTTGCAGGTATCTGTAGAATTTCAGGGAGGAACTATTTGGTGGTTTCTCCACTGTAATTTTGCTTTACAATTATTATTATGATGATGATGATTACTACTACTACTGGGATTGTTTCTTGTTACTTACTAAAAAATGTAAGTTTCTTAGGATTTTCTTCTGTATTTTAAATGTTTGTCAAGATGGATTTTAGCAGTAGAATTCTCATGGTCGGGAATTGATTCCTGAAAGTAGCAGCAAAAAAGTTTACCAGGATCATGGAGGAAATTAATTATTACCTTCAGGCACATTCCAGTGTGCTCATATTTTGCTACAAATTAACACAAGTTGTTCAGTAATAGCTAAAAGAATTTATAATGAGGAATGTTCTTAGTGATCCAGTAACAGTAGTGAAAGGTAGGGGAAGACTAGCAGCTGCAGAAATACTGAGAGGAAGAATAATATAATGAAAAATTCCTGTCTGTTTGTCCGATCAGCTTGCAGATTGTTCTGTTAGAGTGTGCTAGAAATTTAATCTGACTCCCAATTCCTAATCAGGTTTGTGCTGTCCCAGAGACTGATGGAGGGAAAAGTATGGTACTTGAAAATGCTGGAACTTTTGTAAGATGACTACTTAATTTAAACATTTATCCTGCAGGCTCCCCATGGTCTCCCAAGGTCCAGATTCAGCATGGTTGTCCATTGCATGTGACCACATAGCTTTCTAGTTTTACAAGGAAGAAGGCTGAATTGTATTTTAATGCCTCCTCTGTCCTGTTTCTCTTGCAGCTCTCGCCATCAAATGATTTCCTGCAGTCTCCAAAACTGAGGCCTTCGCAAGGTAAGTGCCACATAGGTGTGCGGACCCAAGTGACTCACTGTCATGCGATGGTGCAAAGGAAGAAGGGTCCCTGTCCTCCAAATCTGCATTTTGCTTCTTAATATGACACAGGGGATGGCATTCCCCATCCCCAACTCTGTGCTGAATCTGGGAGAAGTGCTTTCTGCTAAAACAAAGCCACGATTGGCTACAACCCAGTAGACTTTATCACAATCCTTTTTTAGAACCCATTGATCCTGCCGCCTCCTGGACTGATTTGGCTAAGCCATGGTTTGTTTGAAATGTAAACTCTTGCCAGTAGGCTAACTGTGGTTTGTTTCAGCGATGGGTTGGTATTGCATCTGAACCCAACATCCTTGCTTAATCTCTGTTTAGCCACTCCAAATCAGAAGCCAGCCAAGCTACAAAGGCACATGACAAGAGCCTTTGCTGGTCTGTAAGGCAACCTGTGATTTGTTGAACAAACCATGGCTTCCTGCTACGAGTGAACACAGCTGTTGTCAGTAGGGATTTCCGGGGGGGGGGGGGAATGCCCACACTGCAGAAATGAAAGCAGGGTGGATAAAAATCAATGATTTTTTTAAAAAATAAATTAAAAAAATATTTTTTTGATTTAAATCAGATTTTTTTTATTTAAATTGGATTTTTAAAATAAAATGCTTTTGGAGGAAAAATATTTTTAAAGATAGCTTTCTATTTAGGTTACATTACGGTATAGTGATAGTCCATAGGCTATTCATCAGGAAATAAAGATTTGTTTTAAGTTTTTCATGTGTGCTAAGCTCAGTCTTAAGTTTGTTTTTTTAACTGTTTAACAACATCAGTTAACAAACATGAATACATATGCTATACTGTAATGTTATTGTTTAGTTAAATAAATTGATTAAACTGTTATTAAGGAAATTCTTATTTTTCTCCTTCCAATATAGTGCAGCAGAAAAGTTGTCCAAATATAAACAGTTAACTTATTAAACCTCACAATAATTTCATAATTATCGTTCTATGTATTTCTAATAGTATAACCAAATCAGTAATTTTTGATATAACTGCCCTGAAAATTTATTATTCCAAAGATGAAACCTTCATCTGGTTGTAAATATTAAGATTATACCAGCAAGAAGGAGTCTTTCTGTTAAAAAAAAATTAAAATTAAATCAAGTCTTACTGACTAGTGATTTAAATCAAATCTACCCTGAATGAAAGAGCAACCTGAAGCTGCTTCTGTTGTCCTGGAAACCTTTTCAAGAATCTTGGTTCTTTGGGAAAAGCCCTAGACACTGAATGGAAAGGTCTATGGAAATAGCAGAATCTAGGGCAGTGATGTTTTGGGACTACAACTCCCATCATCCCTGACCACTGGTCCTGTTAGCTAGGGATGATGGGAGTTGTAGTTCCAAAACATCTGGAGTGTCAAGGTTAGCCATCACTGATCTAGGGCAAGCCCCTGAACTTCTTTTAAGAAAACGTTGTTATAATTATTCCTCCATTGCACAGTTGAGTTCTTGCCTTTTTGAGTTTTTCTGTCCCATCAGAAAGGTACTGTCTTTATTGTCTTGTCTTTTTGCCTGTGAAAAGCTTTTGTCTTCCAGCAAGCCTTTTAAGTGGTCTTCACTGGCACAGAAATTATGTTTCTATATATATTTATTTATTTATTTATTTATTGGTGATATTTTTTATTATAAAATTTTTCTAAGCTGTTTCATGGGAAATGACTATTAAATAATTCCCCCCTTTTTAACAACTGGGGGAAAGTTCAGAGTAACAAGTGGTGGCGATGTGAGTGAGGAGATTGACTTGGGGCCAGCCCATGTGTTATTTTCCTATATGGGCACATTCCTTCCTTCCTTTTAAAATGGAAGTCATTTACTTTTGAAATGAATGTGTGAGTAAAGAACTTTTCTTATTTGGTGAGTCCCTCATCTTTGGGAGAGATTTAACTACTTCTAGCCCTCTCCTCTTTGCCCTCATAGCTAGCAGAAGTGCCAGCTATTTCCTATCTCATTGTATTTGTGTCGAAAACGTCGTCTTGGCGGGGGGGGGGGGTGGCTCACTGAACCCCACTGTCTGTCTGGGTTAGGGGTGGGGAACCTCCAGTCCATGGGCTGAATTCCACCTGGCACAGGTTCTGGTTTGGCCTATGAGGCTGTTTTCCCCAGACCATGGCCACCTACCCAACATCATACGCGATGCCAGGTGTGTGGCAGGTAGAGTCGTGGGTTTGATTGGATGCACAACTCAGTTCCCCATAGCGAACTTGAGCATACCGGTTGAAGTCGCCACCCATCAGCTGGCAGTCCGTGACGTCAAGCCTACTAGGTCAGTTCCCCGGTGAATAGAAATAATTCCCTAGAGTTCTTTAAGCTAGTGGACCTGAAAGCTGCAACCAAACAGCAGGCTATCCCTGGAAAAGTGCTAGATCTGTGGAGAGGCTTCCTAGTAGCTCAACCAGGTGTATCTCTGGGGCAAATGCGGGGAGGGGAGGTGCTGCAGCTGACTTCAGGTGTGTTTGTAACTGGTTCGTAGGAAGTTATTGCCAGGCCTGTGCCGGTCCTTCAGCAGGAGAAGTTAATGGGAGTGAGTCTGGAATGGTTAGCATATTTGTAATACAGTAGTGACTCAAGAAAATTTTTTGCACTCTCGTAGTAAGAAGGAGCCGAGCTTTGTCACTTCCCCCTTTAGTATTGAAAAGGCCATACTGGACAAGACCAGACTTGCTTTGCTTCCTTTTTATTGGCAGTGCATTGTGCTCCTGCCTCTGGGTGGACGGTGCCAGCTTAGAGGGACTGCAGAGTTCATTTAGGAAGAGCTCAATTAGAAAGCAAGTTTGTGTTTTTGAGGGGGGAGCGGGAGACGTGAAACTACTGGATTACTTTCAGTTGTATTTTGTTTCTTTTTAAGGGCTGCTTTTGATTTTTATCTTTCCCTGTCCTGGATCGATGAGGGCAGGGTGGATAAAAATCAATGATTTTTTTTAAAAAAATCAAAAAAATCGGATTTTTTTGATTTAAATCGGATTTTTTTGATTTAAATTGGATTTTTAAAATAAAATGCTTTTGGAGGAAAAATCTTTCTAAATATAGTCTTCTATTTAAGTTACATTGTAGTCCAAAGGCTATTCATCAGGAAATAAGGATTTGTTTTAAGTTTATCAAGTGTGCTAAAACTCAGTCTAAGCTTTTTTAAAAAAATGTTTAACCACATCAGTTAACAAACATGGATACATATGCTATCATGTTATTGTTTTAGTTAAATAAATTGTTTAAATGGTTATTAAGGAAATGATTATTTTTCTCCTTCCAATAAAGTACAGCAGAAAAGTTGTCCAAATATAAACAGTTAACTTATTAAACCTCACCATAATTATTCCAAAAATAAAACCTTCACATGGTTGTAAATATTAAGATTATACCAGCAAGAATGAGTCTTTCTGTAAAAAAAAATATTTAAATCAAGTCTTACTGACTAGTGATTTAAATCGAGCCTTACTGACTAGTGATTTAAATCGTGATTTAAATCAAATCCACCCTGGATGAGGGCAAAAAGTACTTAGGAAAAACTGCCGTGCCACTTTTGATGTGCCCCAAGGCAAAGGAACTTGGTCTTTTCTGCATCTTGCCAGTTAAATTATTCTGCCTTGTGCACATGGAGAAAGCTTGTTGTAAGGTTGCCTTGGGAGCTTCTTCACACTTGGTGCTGGGAACGCTCACGGGACGTTCCAGAGTCCCTAAAGAAGTGTGTGAAGTCCCAGAAGAGGGGCTGTGTGATTGCGTGTCTGTGTGTGGTCTCTTTGCTTGCTAAAGTTGCTTTTAAAGTGTCACTGCTTATGGAAGCATACTTGACTGCCCTTTCTTTTTTGCTTGAAAGGTGTGATGGCCTCTCATCAGCCTCATATTCCAGGAAAATGTGGTCTGCTTGGTTTCTCTCACACTCGCGGGAAGAGCGGCAGTGTGGATTCTGATCTGCAGTTTCTAGGACTGAGCAATCCTTGGCAAGATAAAGGTATTTGTAGAATGACCACCTTTTAAGCAAAAGAAAATAAAAAAATTCATTCCAGTAGCACCTTAGAGACCAACTAAGTTTGTTCTTGGTATGAGCTTTCGTGTGCATGCACACTTCTTCAGATACACTGAATCTGAAGAAGTGTGCATGCACACGAAAGCTCATACCAAGAACAAACTTAGTTGGTCTCTAAGGTGCTACTGGAATGAATTTTTCACCTTTTAAGCGTTTGTGTGTGCCAGACCCATTCCAGCGTGCCCTGTAGTACACTGTTGGGCGGGTCAGCTCTGCATTGCAAAGCATATAAGGGGATGGTTTGCATTGGTTCAACTGGCGAAGCACTTGCAACGGTTTTCCAGGCCATGAGCAGAAATCTTTCCTGGCTTTCTGCTGTCTGACATCTTTAACCTGAGGTGCGCAGAGCATGTGCATGGCCTCAGAACTGTAGCAATAATAATAGGAGTCATTATGTTCTGAAGCCCTTTAAGGTCAAAGCTCTGTGCTATAGATTACGTCCTCACGCAGTGAATGCATGTATGGGTCAGTTTCCTCCTCTGAAATGAATAGTGAGCCCTTGCAAGCAGCGAGTAGCCAGTTCTTTTGCTTGTTAGGAAGCAGGAACACTGGCAAAGAGCATGAGGAAAGTATGGAGCCCAGCTCATTCAGCCAGCCTTGGGCACAGGGCCCTTGGTTCTTGCTCCAGACCAGCTGCTTATTCACCAAACCTATAGTGCAGAATTACATCTGCTGTAGGGAGCAGAGAAGGAATCAATTATGCAGAATAATTTATGCCAGTGAAGCCAAAGTGGCAGGACCCGTTTGTATGCCACAGACCATCGGTTAAGCAAAGTAACGTGTCCTTTTTGATATGCTTATGACAAGGAAAATCTCTCTGTGTGACTGACTGGTGCTTGAAGATTGGTTATCAGACAGGTTAGACAAGAAATAGTTTTAAAATGGTTGTATTTCCTTTCACGCTTCTTTAACCTGGATTGTGCATTTCTTTTCCCCTTCCAACCAGTGTGTGCCAGCCTCAGTTTCCCCAACAAGCCTCAGCGGACCTTCTGCAGCCCACCTGAGCATGCAGCGCCTCTCCTGGGCTCCCACCCCAGCCAAGGAGCTTTCATCCTTCCGTCCTACCCATTCTCATCACCCAGGCACAGTCCAAAGCACACCTCCCCTCCTGCGGACTCGCTCAAGAAGTCGCAAGACTTCTCTAATTCCTGGCCTCTGAAGAGTTTCGAAGGGCTTCCAAAACCTAGTCATCAGAAGAAGTTTTCCAGCCCGAGGGCAGGAGAGGACGCAGGTACGAGCCCTAGCTTGATGCAGTCTCCAGCAACGCGTGCTGAACCTGCTTAGGAAGGGCTGCCAAAGCCGAGAAGAGGAGGAGAAGGAAAGTGCCACCTCACCCTGCTGCAACCCAGTCTCCAGCAAGGGGGTCTTCCTGGGCCCCAGGAGGGAGGAGGGAGGCTGGGGTCAGCACTGGCAAGAAAGAAGCAGACAACCATGGGAATCTCTGCGCTTCTCCTTTGCACGCTTCTTCCCAAACACACACTTCCTTTACATGTTACTGATCAGTCACTAAGCATCTGCCCAAATAGGGGGAATCTTGCTTTGCCTCTAGAAAGGGGCTATAGCTTCAGGAGTTGGCAAATTCCAGAGAAAGGGAGTTTCACAGCTGGTGAGTAACTGGCATTGTGACAGGACGGGGGGGGGGGGGTCTGCAGGGCTCAAGTCGTTGCGGGATTTATAGGTCAAAACCAGCACCTTGAATCATATCTAGGAAACAATATTAAAAGCCAATGTGGACTGTGCATCAGTAGTGCAAGATGTCATTCCCTTCTGCATATGAAAAAAACTCTACTTTTAAAATGTTCTGAACATGTTCTCTCTGTGTGTTTTCTGATGCAGAGGCAAAGCCACAGGACACGCCTCCCATTCAGCTGAAACCTGCCTTTGTGAGATCGCCGGCTTCGCGGAGAGGCCTGAGCGGAACAAAACCAGTGCCTCCCATCCCCAGGGGCCTTAGTCCCTTACCTGACAGAGTGGAAATCAACGTAGTGGGACACAAGAACGGGGAGCCAGAAGACATCTGGCTGAATGAGAGGGACAGGAAGCTGGCCATCGATCTTTCAGAGTTGAATGTCAATGAAAAGGAGCTGGATGAGGAAGAGGTGGGGGCTCCATGTGATGTTTTTACTGTTAAGAAAGGGTGAATAGCAAAATTATTTTCCTGGGCTTCCCATAGGATGTACAGGTGAAACTCGAAAAATTAGAATATCGTGGAAAAGTCCATTTATGTAAGCAACTGTTTTCATTAGCTACTGGAGTTTAATATATGAGATAGACTCATGACATGCAAAGCGAGATATGTCAAGCCTTTGTTTGTTATAATTGTGATTATTATGGCGTACAGCTGATGAAAACCCCAAAGTTGAAATTGTTAAGTTGGGGTTCTCATCAGCTGTACGCCATAATAATCACAATTATAACAAATAAAGGCTTGACATATCTCGCTTGGCATGTCATGAGTCTATCTCATATATTAGTTTCACCTTTTAAGTTGAATTACTGAAAGAAATGACCCTTTCCACGATATTCTAATTTTTCGAGTTTCACCTGTATCCACGTTTGTAGTTTCTGTATTCCATGTTGCTTTCTTATCATAGGCACCGGGGGGGGGGGGGGAATAGGATGAGATGATGCATCTTTTAAACAAAATTCCTGCTCCTCACTCCAGCATCCAATCATAGGCAGGCAGCAAGTGACTCTGTAACCTCACACTTGCGCTTCCTCACAGCATCCAGCCGGGATCACGTCTCTTCCCTTCTTTTCAGATGCAGAGTTCTCTCCGCTCCTTACGTAACAGCGCCGCCAAAAAGAGGGCCAAGCTAAACGGCAGCACTTCCGATCTCGAAAGCCCAGACTCTTTCCTGAAACTCGACCTGACCTCAGAGTCTCCTTCTTGCTTGTCGTCCCCAAGCACCAGCTCCTACAGCGAAAGTGGGGTGTATAGCCAGGAGTCCGTGACATCCCCGCTTTCGACAGCCCCTCAGGGAATGAGAACAATGTGAGTGTCATTCATAGCACAAGGGGGGAATCCACAGTCCAAGGCGGGGAGGGGGGGAGGTTTCGTTATCCCATGCGGGCCTTTTCCTGGAGGTGCTGATGCCGGGGACTGAACCATCTGGGACCTCCTGCATTCGGAGCAAGTGTTCAGTCACCGAGCTGTAGAGGGGCAGTCCTTGTTTTCTTTTGGAGACTTCAAGTGTTGCTGAGCACTGGGGGGGGGGGGGCGGCTGGGGGCATGTTATGCCCGTGCTCCAGAATATGCGCTTGCTGAAGCCTCCTGGGTGCCATTCTCCAGGCAAGGCTCGGTAGTCTGTGCTCCTTGTCCCCTCATTTGAAACAGTTAAAACAGCAGCACGTGCATAGAAGCAGCTCATATCCAAGGCAGACACCAACCGGGATAAAGGCTTTAGAAGGCATGTTGAAAGAGAAACTTGAACTTGCCATCCTTCTTCCGGGTGCTGGGAGCTGCTCTTGGTGGCTGTTCTGTGTGCAGTGAAACACCCACTTGGAGATGTGAATAAGTTGCTCCATTTCCCGTGTATTCTCGGTCCTCGGAGAGCTTTGTTCCTTCCTGCAAATTCTCTCGGATGAGTAATAGTGAAAGCTGGAGCACTTTGTGCAGGGTAGGAACGAGTTAACAAAAGTGCCTTTCTTGCTGCCACAGGTCGGACATATTCCCTCTCCTTGGAGGTAGCTCCCAGCCAATGAAGCTCTCACCAACACGGAACCGAGGTCCAATAACTGTGGAGCAGAGTCCCTGCACAGGTAGTAGGGCACATGAGGATGGGATGGATTTAATGGAAGCAAAGTTGTTCTGTTTGCAGTGTCTCTGGATGCTCCAGTGGGCCTCCCTTTGTTGACCTTCTGGGTCCTTAGCTCTTTAATGTGGATTTGCAATCAGGTTGCATCGTATGTGGGGGTTGGGCTCTAAAGGTTGGACATAATATGTGAAAATGCATATAGCAAAAATTACGTTTTCATTGGCTGGGAAAGGAAGGGAAGCCTCTTCCATGTCTCTGCTGGCTCCCCTTCCTCCGCATGTAGTGACCCCCAGAAAGGATGGAGGGAGAGATGGAAGGAGGAACGGGGGCAGAGAGTGATGCAGGCAGAAGAAAAAGGCTGGAATGGCGCTGCAGCTGAGCATGTAAAGTTGAATTTGCTTAAATACAGTGCACATACCGGTATGATGTGACTCAGTTGTATTGCTAGGAGGGGTTGATACAATCTTATAAATATTTGAAGACTTTACACATTAAGAAAATAAAGGCACTGCAAACTGTCAGCATATTAATTTTGATGTCCTAGAATGACTGTACATAAATATACATGTGTTTTATGAGATTTGAAGAAGTTAATAACACCTTTAACTTGGCATTTGGCTGGTATTGGATCAATTTTATGAAGCAATGTTTCTAGAACCAGAAAATTATCTGTCAGAAAAACAGATAGTGGAAAGTTTTCTACCCCAGCCACATTACCTACTGGATGTCCTGCTACTTCCCCAAACATGTAAAAAGGTAAAGGGACCCCTGACCATTAGGTCCAGTTGTGAACGACTCTGGGCTTGCGGCGCTCATCTCGCATTATTGGCCGAGGGAGCCGGCGTACATCTTCCAGGTCATGTGGCCAGCATGACGAAGCCGCTTCTGGCAAACCAGAGCAGCGCACGGAAACGCTGTTTACCTTCCCGCTGCAGCGGTACCTATTTATCTACTTGCACTTTGACGTGCTTTTGAACTGCTAGGTTGGCAGGAGCAGGGACCAAGCAATGGGAGCTCACTGCGTTGCGGGGATTCGAACCGCCGGCCTTCTGATCGGCAAGCCCTAGACTCTGTGGTTTAGACCACCCGCGTCCCTTCCCCAAACATGTACTGAGACCTAAATTCTAGTTTTCCTTGAACTGTCTCCCAAAGCCCAGATCATACATGTGTTAACTCTTTTCACCGGGTTGTGACAAAAATTCGCCAGGCAGGCATGCCTCCTGCAAGCAGTTTGTACACGCAGAATTCACACTCTGGCCAGCTTGGGACTGGCATTTGCAAAATTAGACTGCTTCCCATGTGGCTCTTAGGAACAATTTGCTGTGGATTCTGCCTTCCAGGGATAATGTTTCATGAAAAAGCAGCTTCCAGCGTGAGCATCAGCGGCCAGCGCCTGAGCTACGGGAATGGATCAGGAGATTATGAAGAGGACAGACAGAAAGTGGCATCGCCTGCCATCCTTAAAGGGCAGAGTAAAGAGCACCAAAGGCACTGTAAATCCACCAAAGGTAATCAGGTGGAGTTGGCAGCTGGAAGGGAGGGGCTTCTACTCTACTCCTCAAACTTTGGGCCTGAATCCTCTCTCGGTCTTTCTTTCTGATGCTCTGTGTGTGAGAGAGCAAGAGAGAGAGAGTAAAGTGCTACCTTCAGATGTGGTAGAATCTAGCTTTTCATTTTAAGGTTAAACTGGAGGAATGTTTCTGGGGGGGGGGGGAGTGACGGCACACACTTTGGACCTGATCCAGAGCTGTGTGCTGCTACAGTAGGCATGCAGGTCCTCCGTGAGAACATTTGCTTCTCGATCTTCGGATAAGGGTCCTGAGGGTAAGTGGAGGCCCACCTTGTCTACTGGATCCCCTGGTTTGGGCTGTTGATATCAAATGCAAAACCAGAAGGGAACTTTCTCAATGTCGTGGATGCAAAGCAAAAACAACTTAATGGGGAATTATAGGTAGTCTTATAACACCCGGTTTTTGTTTGTTTTTCTAGGGTTTACAGGGCCCACTTCGAGTTTACAGCAGCTAACTAGCTTAGACTTCATTTCACCGAGTGCCTTGTCAGAAGACTCTGTAGTCATTGTTGGAAAAGGTATTTCGAACAAGCACTTGTTGATTACAATGCTGCTTATGCTGGCCTGAAAGTCTCACCCCTTATACGGCCGGTCAGTCACTCTGCTCTGCAGGTGAGGGCCTCCTTCAGGTCCACTCCACCCAATGGAGGAATTGGGCCTTCAGTGTTGCCCCTCCCCTTGAATATTGGACAGGCACTGTCTCTGTTGCCTTTTCAGCACCAGCTGAAGATCTTCCTTTTTCAATAGCCCTTTTAAATTCCCAGTCTGCATCTGAAAATTGTTCTTAAGATGTTTCATCGCTTTTGCCAGCCTGGACTCCTTTGGGTGAAAGAGTGGGATGTAAATTTAATTAATAAATAAAATTACTCTATCAGGAAGGCTTAAAATACCATCTTTCCCCCTTTTTAAGACACCGTCTTATAATTTTTCCTCCTCAAAAAAACACATGGTGGCTTATTTTCGGGGGATGTCTTATTTTTATTACGTCAGTATGGTACAGTACAGCCTCCCCCTGCGCGCTGAGCAGGCGGGGCAGAACTCCGCAAGAGGTGTGTTCCCCCCCCCCATGCCTCTCACTAGTTCGCTGGCTCCCTGCGCACGGGGAACAGGTGGGGCAGGAAGAGGCGTCTCTCTCCCCCCCCCCCGGCGCGCACGCGCCTCTCCCTGCGCGCCATGGCTTACTTTATGACTACGTATTAAAAAAGGGGAAACGGTATATTTTGCTTTATGATCCTTCTCCCCCACCCAACTCTCTTGTATGTGGTTTTTGTTGGAGTGGGAGGTCACATGGACCTGTGCAAACATTTCTTGCTGAGCAAATAATATACTCGGTGTGTGCAAAAAATTGCACATTGGTAGCTGTGCTTGCCTTTCCTGCTGGCGATAAAAGAGGCAAAGGAAGGTAGAAAAGAAAACAGTTCCTGTGCACATTGGTGCTGTCGTCGCCTTGTTTAAACCTGTGCATAAAATGGTTGTGTTTAAAGAACTAATGTATGCCAGGGGAAAAAACCATTCATCATGAGTGTTGGATCTTTTATGATATCCCAATGAGCTATATATAAATATATATTTTAGGAGTGTTTGGAAGCCCGCCTTCAGCTCCACTAACGTACGGCCAGTCCCTGATATTCTCCATGGAGAATGGAGATGCGCCTTCGTTCAAGCAAAGCATGGAGCCGCTTTCCGGGATCTACGGGAGAGCCGTCCAGCAGCAGAACCCTGCACTTTATTTTGATGTGGAAAACGAAAGAGATGTAAGAATGGAAAAT
Source organism: Darevskia nairensis (assembly GCA_034642065.1). Taxonomy (NCBI): domain Eukaryota; kingdom Metazoa; phylum Chordata; class Lepidosauria; order Squamata; family Lacertidae; genus Darevskia; species Darevskia nairensis. Next base: position 693,426 of record JAWWNI010000702.1, on the reverse strand, counting down.
ACGTCGCAGAAGGGGGACTGCCACAAAGACGAGCCTTCTGAAAATGCACAATGCACCTGTGTGCCACGGTTGCTCCAATCTCGTTTTGTTCTTGTTGATGTTGTTTAATGTGTTAAGATGTTGCATGTGGCCAAATAACGCGCCTACAGATAATGGGCTCAGGAACGAATTGCAAATAGCTCCCGATACATACTGCGGCATAGTGACAAATGCCGACACGATCCCATTCTGTTATCCTAAAAGGCACCAGCAAGTTTAAACAATATAGCACAACCTTTTTTTCCACTAGGCTAGATAAAACTGAGCGAGGCCCTATTTTTTTTCTTACTCTGGTTAGCAGAGTAAAGAGAGACTTAACTTTTCACTTTTGTTCATTTCTCCCTTGCATTAAAGTAAGTGCTACAGCCATTTGCAGTCTCTTAGCAACTGTTGACCTCTCAATAGCTGAGCACTTAGATGCATCTGCAGCGTCTTGCAAAGTGCATCAGAGTTAACATCGCAGCCACGGTGTTATTTGCATGACTGTTTCTTGAATCATCTTGTTTTTCTGCTGTGGAAATGTTCTTTGAGTACCAAAATGGTGTGAGTGTGTTTGTTTTGTTTGTTTGAAAAGGTGAGGGAATTATGGTGAGGGAAAGGGGACTTCTCCTGTTTCTTCACTGAAGTGCTATGTCACTTCATACTTTAAGATATTGTTGGCCTCCAGGAATGAAGTCAGACGGCTGGAGAATCCATCAGTAATATTCAGAAATTTTGACTTTTAGGTGTGTCTTGAAGACTTTTCATTCCAAAGGCCCTTCGTAGCTATTTTATTTTTGATGAGTCTGGCACATGCATTTGCATTTTTTTTAAAAAAAAATTTGTTTTAACATTCTACGCCACCTTGATATTTTTTGATACAGTGGGTATAAAAATACTTATTATAAAAAAGTACATTTTCCTGTTCTATGCAGATGAAAGTTGCCTTATCCAAATCTGCCCGGGAGAAGATGAGACAGAAGAAGAGAGAAGAAAAAGAATATCAGGAAGTTAGAGATCTTGAAAAAAAGGAATCGCACACTTGGGAACTGCTTAAGCACAATGAATTGGAGAAGAAGACAACCGAAACCAGTAAGCCAAGTTGTTGTTTTTAACTGCTCTTGTAATGCCACCTTGTAAATAAGCCTGTGAAAGTCACTGATCTGCAAGTCCAGCTGCATCACTTATTTCTGTGCTGTGCATGGAGGGAGAGGCCTTTCTTCCTCTGGCAGGCTGCTTGGTCTCTGTGTGCAGATCGCAAAGGAAGGATGAAACACTGGAAGCAACAGTGCTTTAAGATCCATGGAGCTCTTCTTTCTTACTCCAAATGTGATTTCTTCCTGGTCTGGTTCGGGGTGTGCGTAGCACTTGCTTCTCTAAATCGTCTGGGGGCTGTACAAAGATGAAAAGAGGCTTGTGATTTAAGTAACTTATGGAGATGCGCTGTTAATGAAATCTGGTTCTTTGCCCTTAGGAAATGCTGCTTTCAGTCCTCTGTTGAAGAGAATGTCAAGTGTAAAAAGGGCACAGCCTTCGGTCTTGCTAGAATCAGGTGAGACTTTGCAGCTCAAATATGAAGAAGAGATTGTTGCAGGGTCGTGTATTGTGGGGCGTCTCAGATAGGTTGCTTCTACCGTTGGGAACATCTGGCCACCCCTGGGGCTGCATCTGGTTGCTCTGCCTATGCAGCCACATGCTTGTCATGTGCTACTAGTCCCATTGCACCTTTGAATCACCAACTGGGCAATGCTTGCAGGTGAAGTCTCTCCGGGTCCACGGATGCAGTTGAAAGATCGGCTGCTGTCTGTCACGCACAGCCCAGAGATAATGGAACCATCCGAACTGAGACCTTTCCCTAAACCTGAACTTGCTCTTTCGGAAGCCCTGCATTATCTTGCTGAAGATGACTGGTAAGTGTCCCAGGTTATCTTTCCCTTCTTTATTTTTATTGACTTTGTCATGCAGTCAGCAATTAGAGTTGAAGCCCGCCCTGTGCTGCTTGCATAGCTTTGTGTTGTTTCCATTTTCAAACACAGGGAGAAGAAGATTGAAGGCCTGAACTGGATTAGGTGCCTCTCTGCCTACCACCCTGACGTGTTGACGGCAAAGCTGCACGAAACCAGCCTGTCTGTTGTTCAGGAGGTTAACCTCACCTCTCCTATCTAGATCTTTCCCTGCAATTTCTTGGCTGATGGTTTGGAGGGGAGCATTGCAGCCACTTGCCTTGTTTTGTGTTTGGCACCTCGGCTTCTCCTACACCTGCCTCATTTTTACCTCCCCTCAAGCCTTTAATTAAAAGTTTGATTGTTCATTCAGCTTGTTACTTCCACAACTTATGGCAAAATCCTAACCACGATTCAGTCCCAGCTAAGAGGGGTTAGGGTCACAGCCTAAATTTGCCAGCACATAGGGCAGCCGATAATTTTATGTAACACGCTAGATACTGAAGTTGGGATTGTGCTTGGCTTCTTTTTCATGTCTGTCAATTAATGGGATGCAGGTAAAATACTATTTTTTGTGGCTTTTCTGGCCTACCAAGCCTAATTTCATTGGCATTTTCTAATGGACTGAGTTGGGGCTGCAGGTGGTTCTGAAATCTAGAATGACAGCCATGTTACTTTGTAGTGGCAAACAAAACAGTTGATTTAACAGAATGCATATGCCACTTGAGTGTAACCAAACCTTTGAGCAGTTTGCAAGAAATTAAAATTATCAGAAACAATAAGTAGTTAAAACATTTGAAAGACAATTAAAATTAGTAAACTAAAAAGAGATTAAAACACATCGGCTTTTACATGTCTATGTAGGCTTGCCTAAACAAAAATGTTTTATGCAGGTGCTAAAAAGATAATAATAATAATAATAATAATAATAATAATAATAATAATAATAATTTATTTGTACCCCGCCCATCTGGCTGGGTCTCCCCAGTACACCTGCCTAATTTTAATAGGCAAGGAGTTGCAAAGTGTGGGTGCTGCCACACTAAAATATTTTTTTAGTTTTTTTAAAGAAGAAATGAATACAAGTATTCTGTGACACTTGTAACAATGCCAGTTCCGCAGATTGGGCCCTTTGGGGTAGGGCAACCCTGCAAGTAAACTGTTCCCAAGCTGTTAAGGGTTTTATATACCAGTAGTAACATCTTGTGCCTTGCCCAGTGGCAAATCTGCAACCAGTGCAGATGTCTGAGCACATGTGTTACATGCTGACAAGGTCTCCCATTAGCAGCTTGGCTGCAGTTATCCAGTCCTAGAAGTCCCTGTTGCCTGAACTGCTGTGGTCAAGCTCTCCCACTCCAGGAACAGTCGTAGCTGCCATGCCAGACACTGGGCCTCCAGTGGCAAAGCTGGACCCAGGAGCGCCCTCAGACTGCAAACCTCCTCCTTCAGGGGAGAGCAATCCTGTCCAGGGCAGGCAATTTACCATTTTCTCAAGACTAGGGAAACATTCTGGATTTAAGGCAACTGTTGCATTTGCATTTTGCCATCGTCATCTGACTCAAGGTCTTTTCTTTCGCACAGGTGAAGAATTTGCGTTCCGTTGTTTCCCGAGCTGCCGTGGTTTGCTTAGGGGACTTGTTCAACTTCCTGAAAAAGAGCATGGATCAAGAACTGGATAACACGGTGAAAGTCCTCTTGCACAAGGCTGGGGAATTGAACACCTTCATTAGGGAGGATGTTGACAAAGCCTTGAAGGCCATGGTGAACAACGTGACACCAGCACGGGCTCTCTCGTCTCTGATCAACGGAGGCCAAAGGTGAGCCTCTTGGAAATTTTGCACTGGGGCTCTTCAGAGCTTCTCCTGCTTCTTATTTGCTCCTTCGTAGGCCTCTTCGTTGTCAAACAAATATAGATCATAATAAGAGCCAGTGTGGTATAGTGGCCAGAGTGTTGGACTAGGACCTGGGAGATTGGGGTTCAAATCTGCACTTGACCATGGAACTCACTGGATATGACCTTCAGTCAGTTACTGCCTCTCAGCCTTACCTTCCTCATGGGGAGGAGGAGGAGGAAGACTAAGTGTGTCACCTTGAGGCCTTGAGGAAAGGTAGGATAAATAGCAGTAGTTAAGCCTTGCTGTGTGAGCTCCACTGGAAGAAATGGAACTCGCACGGGAGCACTGTTGAGATGAAGTCTGGTTAGAAATTTGTGCAAGTTGTTTTGAAAGGTGTGCTTGGTAGAAAGGCAAATTCTATGTGAGTGCAGAAGCCCCGTCACATAAACCAGTTGCTCATCGCACTTCAGCAGAACTTTGAGAGAGCTGCTTGATTGCTTCCCCTCATGAGCAACAGTGATTCATAGGAGTTCTTCCTTAGTTGCTGCTGCTTCTGCATGAAACAAAACTTCCGTTGGTGAAAGGTTTCGTGTCAGCGCATTCCTACTCTCTAGTCCAGATTATGTTGGGAGAATGGAGCGGGGCTGATGATTGGTCAGCCAGCCAGATCCACTGCTTTTACTCCAGATGATCTCCACATTGCTGTGATCAGCAGCTTAAAGGAAGGGTTCTGGTGTGCAGCTGTGGAAGTTTTTAGGGTCTGCTTTCAAAATCATTGTTTCGAGGCCAGATAACCACACCCTCTCTCTTGCGGATGTTTTCCTTTCTTCTCGTTCCCATTAGCCACTTGAACACAGCAGTGAGAAGATGTGCGGCCCAGCACTTGTCCGATGTGGTGGAGCACATGGGGCCGGGGCGAGCGTTGTCAGGCATCAAGGATGTGACCGACAAGCTTCTGTCTGCAGTAGCCAAATTTGTCCAAGACGGATCACAAGAAACAAGGTGAGTGAGCAGATGCAGAGTGAGAAGGAATACGGGCACTTGTTAGGATGCTGTGATCTCCAGCTTGTCTGGAAACCTAGATTCTAGCTTCGCACATGAAGAAATGTGAAGATGTAATGGCAGAAATAGTTGATGGATCAGAGACAAGGAAGGAAATGAAAGAAGCTCAGGTTACATTTTCCCCCAGCTGATTTTCCACGCTTGAAAAATCTCAGTATAGGTTTTCCACATTTCTAAACTGGTTCAGAACGAGAGCGTTGCGTAGAAGTGCAGTTTGTCTACCAGCTGCAGTTTTATGCGTGTTAAGTTCATGCAAATTGGTTCATCAATAGAGGCACCATATACAAATTACTGATTGACATCTGGCTCCAAATGCAGTTATTGTTGTGATACTCAACTTTTGTTCTCACTGCTCCTAGTGCTCTTTTTTTTACACACGCAGAGAATACATTTTGTATGTACATAATTGGCAAAGCCAAAATAATTGATATGAGCAAGGTTTTATATGAATGCCTTCCTGTGGTTCATTGTACCATTGGAATTGTTGGAAGAGGGATCCCAAGGTTCATCTAGTCCAGCCCCCTGCAATGCAGGAAACGTGAGGCCTCAATTGCTTCACAAATGTCACACACACCGGTATATAATATTTTGTGGTTTTATATTTTGATTTTGTTCTGTGAACCACCCTGAGACCTCTGGGTGGTATAGGGTGGTATATAAATTTTACACACACACACGCACACAGACTGTACAACATAGCTTTGTGGGGAAGCTCCTTCCCACCTGACCCCAAATGTGTGTGAAATTAAAAGTAGCTGGAAGAATTCTTACTTACAGTTGTGGCATTTGAAGACCCTTAAGTTTTCCAGCCTGAACGTTTATGCATCCTCACATCCCTTTCTGACTGGCCACTGTTCCCATTTTACAGAAAGACGTCTTTACTTAGAGCATATATTTATGGTGCTTCATAATGCACATCCCAGGGAGGTGGGGCAGGGTGTGAACAGCCCTGAGATCTACGGGTGAAGGGCAGTATACAAATTTAATAAATAGACAGACAGACAGACAATGAGTCTGTGACTGAGCTCAGGTATCCTCAGTCAAGCATTATTGTTGTTATTTTTACTGAAGTATCTGGCCTGACAGACATGCCTTGGGTTATGTTAATGGGTGTAAATCTACTCAGTTGATTTGTGGTGGATGCAGGTACTATGGACGGAAGATGCTCTTCACTTTGATGACACACGCAGACTTTGACAAGATGCTTGAAAAGTATGTGCTGTCAAAGGACTTGCCTTATGTGAAAGAGACTGTCAGCAGCCTGCGACAGAAGGTAGGCTGCGAATAATGTAATGCCATGTGTAAAAAGAAGAGGCGGGGAGATTTGTCAGATTTTGGAAGTAGTGATGAACTCACCGCTACTGCCAAGGTTTTGCCAACTTGACAATTCTAGCTTCTCTTTTAAAGGGACAGATAGCAGAGGCCTTTGTCTTCGCCGTGTTCATTGGTTGTCACTTAGATGGCACCTTTGTATCCCACCTAAAATACCCGGAAATACTTTAGACCATATATGATACTCTTCCTGAGGAACAATCCTTAGTTCTAATTATCAGAGACAGTGAGGAAGCTCCCTGGTCTTCCCTCAGTAGCTTTTCACAAGTCCTGCTTTCAGTCCCTGGCTTGTAAGAAAATTAGTTGGTCCATGTGACAAACAGACACAATTATTGTTTGCTGCTGCTTTTATTATCAGCCTGAGGAACTATCCTTGGAGGCTGATCATTAGCCTCCTGACCCTTGGATTGTTTCAGAAACTGACAACTGCTTTTAGAACCCTGCAACTAATGCCCTTTCCATCAGTTAGGTAGAGAACGTCTCAAATATTTTTCCTTGTGCACCCCCAAAATTTGCTCTTCTGGTGGAGAGAACCCCTGAAACAGCACTTGGCGGGAGATTGTTCTGTCTGGCAAGTTGATGTGCTTGTGCAGGCGAAACATTTGCAGTAGCACAATGTTGAATTCTACCCTTAATTTCTTTTACCCAGATGCCCCCTTGGAGTTGTATCCAACGTTAATCCTACTCAGAGAAGACCCCTTGAAGTTTGTAGACATGACTATCTTAGGCTCATTCATTTCAGTGGGCCTTCTCTGAATAGAACTTGGTAGGATATAACCCAAAAGACCCTCCCTGTCTTTGTAATGCAATTTCAGGGTCTGGGAGAGATGCCGATAGTCACACCCTCAGCCAAGGGCGGAAGAAGGGGTCACACCAGCAACATGGACAATTCGAGATCAGCCTCTGTGTCACGAGAAGCGCTCAATGCTGGCGACAGGTACAGTTGTGTCTTCCTGCTTCAAAAGCTTGGGGGGGGGCACATGGGCTAAGGAGTTGGGAATCTCTCCTGCGTAGCTCTAGAATCTATTGAACTGTATGGGCCTTCTCCGAAGTTCTTACAAAGGCTGCAGATGTGGGAATGTTCCACTGCAAACCTCTTGACGTTCTTCTTTTCAGCAGAGAGATTAGAGAAGTACGCGAAATGCCCCGGAAATTAGCTCCCCGTAACGCCTTGGAAAGTGCGGAATACGTGAAGGTCATAACGACGCTACTGAATGCAAAAGATTTCCGGGATCGAATTAATGGAATCAAGCAGCTGTTGGCAGACACAGAAAATAACCAGGACCTTGTTGTTGCGAACATTGTGAAGGTAACCGTATAAAGAAAAAGCCCTCAACATCCTTGTCAGAGCTAGCAGGGGATCCCATAGAGCAGAAACCATGAGATTTAAATTGGGGAAATATCATGGCTCCGAGGGGAAATGGAGGATCGCTCTAAACAGAGAAGGAGCCTGTTTGACACTATAGGTAGAAGCACAGCTATATAGGGGGAGAAATGATGTTGGGGGGGGGGTTTCGACCACCGCTCAGCGAGCCCTGTGTCGTCTACTGCAAGGGAATGGGGAAAGAGCTCCCTTGAGTTGGGAATGGCAGGGATTGGGTGTGGCGTCCTGTGGCCCCACCACTGAAATGTACATGGAAATGCAAAGGTTTTTGATCTCTTTATGGGACTTTGCATGCCCTGCCCTCCTCCTGGACACATGGCTCTGTTCACCCCTTTGCACCATGGGATTTGGACCAAGACCCCTCATGGCCTGGGACTGGGCACCAGGTTTAGACACCAGGGACTGTTGCTTGGGTTCTCCCTGGCACATGGATGTGTTGCAGAGCCTTTGACAAGTTAGCCTTTTCAGGCTTGGCTCTCTATAAAATGGTCAGTAAGAATTTACCACACTGCAGAATGAGCAGGAGAACAGGTCAGATAGGAGCCTGGTTTCCTCATTTCCTTTTTGATTATCTGATATTAACTTGTTTTTCATATATCGGCTATTTCTTAAACAAAAGAAGCCCAGAATTCAACTCCTTCACTGACTGTAGTTTTCAGAGATGATGGGATGCAGCCTCTTCCCTCGTTTTGCCCTCCCCACAAGTGTGGGGAGTAGGCCGCTTGGTGTGTGCTGTTGTCATGGGGCATCAGCCACATTTAGATCAGCATGCAGAGCCTGGTCAGCTCACTGCATCTGCATGAGAAAACAGGCTTCCAGCTGTTGTGGTCCTGTGCCCTTGTCTAGATCTTCGATGCCTTCAAGTCCCGCTTGCACGACTCCAACAGCAAAGTCAACCAGGTGGCCCTGGAGACGATGCACCGCCTGATTCCTCTGCTGAAAGAGAAGCTGTCCCCCATTATCAATATGCTGATACCTGCCTTGGTGGACAACAACCTGAACTCCAAGAATCCAGGCATCTACGCCGCTGCCACAAACGTTATCCAAGCTCTTTGTCAACACTTAGGTAATGGGACCTTTTCCTGCCACGCTTCAGAAAACAGGGTTGCGAAAAAAGAATTCGCAGCAGGGTTGGAGTTGAGCAACCAGGAACTCTTGTTTCTTTTTCCATTGCTCAGTTTAAACATCTGTTCACTGTGCAGATGTTGGCACACTCATGCTTTGTGTGAGCTTGAGGGTGTGGAGGAATGTTTCCAAACTGGAGCAGGCCTTCAGCCAATTCTGATGGGTGTGTGTGTGTGTATGTTCCTGGCTATTCTGCATCAAACACAGGATATTATATGTAGCCCCCCTGGGACTCCCATTGAGTTGGTTTTCTGTGTCCCTCCTCCCCCTGCATCTAGACAACTACCTGCTGCTTCAGCCATTCTGCACAAAGGCCCAGTTTCTGAATGGGAAAGCCAAGCAAGACATCACGGAGAAGCTTGCAGGTAAGGCTCTTCGTGCTTTGCTTCCGTGCCTTCGTACCCGGAGTTTGCCCTTCCTGTTTGCTCGAGACTTTACTGCTCTGCGATGGCGTAGTTTGCTCTGCAGGGTCCGTGATGGTACCAGGCAGCTTGGAAGGTTGTTGCCAACCTAAGGGATGTAAAGTGAATGTGAAATAGCCCATTGACGTCCCATCCCATTATAACAGCTGAAAGCAGAGCAGGAGTTTAAGTTTAAAAAAACAGAGCAAGCCGCCTCACACAGTCAGGCCATTGGTTCATCTAGGGCAGTACTGTCTACACGCATTGGCAGCAGGGGTCTCCCCTAACCCTACCTGGGGGTTGAAGCAGAGGCCTTGCACTGCTCTGCTGCTGAGCCGGACCCTCCCCCACAAAGCTTGTTTGGAGCACCGTGGGCCTAATTGATGGCCTTTCCAGAAGATGCTCTGACTTTGCGTGCTTTCAGAGTTGCATTCTTGCTCATTTTGACCAGGCCAAGGCTTGAGGTGGGGAAGAGAGCCTCCTGCCGTGCATTTGGTGTGACCAGTTACTCCCCCTCTCTCTCGTCTCCCCCTTTTTGTTCTGAATCCAGAGCTGGTGGTGGAGCTGTACCCCCGCAAGCCTCACGCTGTGGAGCAGAAGGTCTTGGTGGTCCTGTGGCACCTGCTGGGCAACATGACGAACAGCGGCTCCTTGCCCGGAGCCGGCGGGAATATTCGGACAGCCACTGCTAAATTGTCAAAAGCGCTTTTTGCACAAATGGGTCAGAACCTGCTGATCCAAGCTTCGTCCCAGTCCCCCCACATCAAAAGAACTCTGGAAGAATTCCTTGACCAAGCTACCTGAAGCAGACTCAGCAGACGCAGGTGTGTGCATGAATAAATGCACCTACATGGACAGTACGGTTCCTACAGGTTACTGAATAACTGACAGCAAACTCTTTTCCATGGGGTCGAGTGGAGCATCCCCCCCCCTCGCTGCATTCCTTCACAGTGCCTGTGCTTTTCACATGGAAGTGGATTTGGATTGACTGCTTTTAATTACTGGGTTTTCCTTCCCCCGGTGCACGTCCTCCTAGGCCGAAACCAAAATCAGTATGATGCTTGGGAATTTACTCCCCTCTGGTGCTGTTCCAAGAATTCTGTGGAGTTGGGGAGTGGATGTCTTGCGAAAGCAAAAGTCAGCTCTGCTTGTTTGCACTCTTCTTTAGACTCGGTGGGACAATGCCCTGTGTGTGTGCTAACGGAGATGAGATTTTAAAAATAGGAATAGTTCTAATCATGAAATCATGTTATGACATGTCTTCTCAAGTAGCCTTAAGAGGGAGGGGGGAAAAAACTTTTGAGAGGCACATTTATAAAGAACAGGGTTCTGTGTGATGTTTGTGGAAAAAAAATGTATTTTTAAAATCAGTCCCAGTCATGATTGTGCAGTGTTCGCTTGCTTTTGCTGCTGCTGTTGATGTATTACATCTGCTTGACAGCTGGGCATCATTATCTGCACACTTGTAAAACTTTTAACAGGTTATAATGAAGCATGTTGACCAAAATTTATAGAAAACAAATAATTTTTACATATTTTGAACAACACATGTCTTAAAAGAAATGTCACGTGTTGAATATAGCTTCCATATTTTAGTGTGAAAAATAATACTGAATTTTATCTCTGTCCAGAATTTATAAAGGTGTTAAGTTTTCTGCCCTGCTGTGCAATTCTCAGCGATCTAGTGCCAGTTGTTCCTTCTCCTGTCGAAATTTTACCATCTACAAGTACTGTATTCATTTGAAACACACAAAAACAAAATGTTATAAAAAAAAATAAATGGATTTATTTCTGTAAAAACGATTCCCTCATGTTGCTAGACTTGAAATTTACTTTGGGAGCTTTAGCATAAAATGTTTGTCATGAAAATCCCCATGGAAGTAGGGGGAAAGTGGCAGGAAAGACGCACCACTTTGGAAAGAAAACATGGGGAGGTCAGGATCGGACCATTTGGTCCATTTAGTTCACTACTGTGCATAATTAGTCTTCTATGTGGGAAGTTTGTGAGCTGGGGCTAACATATGTTGCAGCCATATGAACTTTCTGAGAAAGTTCATGTCAGCAACGCCACTGTCAGAGATGGCTTTATGGAACAAACCTTTTGATGGAAGACGGGAGGGAGGGAGGGGGGAAGCAGCCATACCAGACCTGCCATACTAATCCTTTTCCAAAGGAGTGGCTCCATCCTGGCGAAGTGTAACCAAGGGTACTCGGATCATGGCACAGCCTCAATTAAGGGGGAGTAGTGGGCTTTGTCCAGTTGGGAGGGGGGGATCTGGAGTGTGTTCCTAGCATTAGGCAAGCAGAACAGATTAGGAATTGTGCTGGGTTCTGCCCAGCAGTCTCCCTGCCTGAGCTGGTTTTGGAGGCGGTGTTGAAGACTCCCAGACTGCTGGTCCTGGGGAACTTCAACATCCATGCTGAGGCGACTGGCTCTGGGATGGCTCTGGGGACTGTCCCAACATGTCACTGGCCCAACACGTGTGGGAGGACACACTCTGGACCTTGTTTCCTCAACTGGGCAGGAAGAGGGTGGTCTGAAAGTGGGGGACATGGACATCAGCCCTGGTAAGATCACTTCCTGTTGAGAATGAGGCTTTCGGCACCTTTTCCCCTCCACGAAGGCGGGGGATCTATTAGGGACTCTTTAGTAAGAGCTGGGAAATAGCTCAGCTAAACTAGATCCAGAAAACACCAACCGGAGAGCAGCATGGTGCATAGAGGAGGTACAGCGCATTGGGCAGGCGGAAGATGGCTTCCCAGGTCCCAATAAAAATGTCATCCCCCCCCCCCACGGGACGTGGACTGCTCTCTTGCTTAAGGCTCCTGCGAGACAATGATGAGAGGAGCTTGAAGTTCTGATGTGTAAACACAAAAGCACACTTGAGCTCGGGGGGAAATAATAGGTAATGTTGCTGTGGGGTGGGGTTTTTTTGGGGGGAGGGTCCTACTGGATGCTTGGATGAGAAGTTTGATGCCTGCAGGTATTCAAAGAAGATAAAATCACTATATGGGTAAAATCCACAAATTTAAACTGTTTCAGTTTGTATTTTAATAGATGTGCAATTGTTTCTTGAACATCTTAACCAGAATATTTTTTTATATAGCCTGTTTACTCAAGGAGGTTTTTATTGTATTTCCCTTAATCATATGGCAAATCCCATTTTATCTCATTTTTTGGCAATTGAAGTGTCCATTTGAACTATCAACTTGTTTTGCTGCATCTACTTGTTTTATATATAAAAGTTATCATCCAATTTTGAGAATAACTGCATATAATTTTTTTAAAATGTGGTTTTCTAAGTACTGCGTGGTCAGGAATTGTTCCTCTTTGACTAACCCTCCATCCACTCACATCCCATCCAGTGCCCTTTTCAAATTACTTGCTGGCTTCCCCAATGTCCACACCCTTTGAAAGTGGGTGGTTAGCAGTTCTGCCACACTTCAAACCTGCCTAGTCTCCACTGCTACCCACCAGAGCAGAGAGCCTCCTTGGCAAGCGGCACAATTTGCTGCCCTTGAATGTTACCCTGAACAGCTGTCACCTGACAAAGCCTGGAAATTCCAACTATGAACAAAAAAACCCAACAAATGAAATGTTACAAATTAAATGATGCGTGTAATGATCCTGATGAACTTATGTGGCCAGAAGCGCTTAATCCACTTGCAGACACTCCAAGTAGAGTAACTGATCCAGTCTCTCCTCCAAAGTCTGCAGTGCTCTCTTGGGACCACTTGATCCAGTAAGCCCGTTTCCATGTGCAAGCTCATCCCCAGCACTGGAATGAAGAAAAACCAGAGAGATTCAGGTGGGGCTGGGGGTTCAACCAAAGTTCAAATCCCCAGTCTCAGAGCAGGAACCATATTGCCTCTTCTGCTTCACAGCTGGTTCTGATGGCGGAATAGGGCTGCCCAGAGCTGAAATCCTAAGCGACTTAGCTGTCCCCTTCCTCCCCCTCCTCCTCGTTTTGCTCCTCCTCCTCCATCCTTTCATCCTCCTCTTCGTTCTCATCGCCTCGGTTTTTCTCAGGGTCTTCTGGATCTCCCTTCTTGTCTTTGTCTTTTTTCTTTAGCTCTGAGGCTCCCTTTTTTCCTTTCTGCTCACGCCTGTAAGCTAGAACGACAAGCAACAGTCAAAGCAAGCCCAGGCAGTGGCTATTATCACACACCCGGGCACAGGTGAATGCGAACCAGAGGCTGAACAGAGGACACTCGAGCATTTACCTTCTAAGGATTCCTTTAAGGGGACAACAAATCTCTGGAACTCCATTTCCTCCATGGCTGAGAGGACGTCTGCAGCATTCAGCGTCTTTCTTTTCCCCTTCATTGCAAAATTATTGGCACTAATTAAGGAGAAAGCAAAGGAAAAATTACTCACCCATCTCTAGTGAAAATCTTCCACCAGTCTTTTTCCCTTGGAAAAATTAAGCTTCTAGTAATTCTCTTCTCCCTGTCCCCATAAAATTAAACAGCAGCAAAACGAATGGCTACACAGTGCAACTATGTGGTTTCAAAGCTTTAATTAATTTTTTTCCCAGGTGACTATCCATATGAAAAGCATAACATGCACATATATCAATGCACAGGTCTTTTGAGGGTACTAAAACAAACATCTTAATTTTCAAGACCACCATTGTTTAAATAACTTTTTATGAGGAGGCATGGCTTGCAATGGTGCAAGATGGCAGCATGACCTAATTTCTCCCATCAATTGGACCAATAGGACTTCTACTGAAGCCTTTGTTGATATACAACATTTGCGTTGTTCTGTGCTGTCCACCTTATGGAGGTTGAGGCTAATGGAAGGCTGGAGCACCACCAAACTTATTGCATTGTGTTTGTTTGTTTGTGTTATTAAAACTGGTATGGTCATTATTCTTATAAACAACATATAAATTGCAAGTCAGCGTTGTGAAATGTCACACAGGAAAGGTGTGTGTTGCGCAATTGTGAAGGGACAGCCCAAGCTCTCTATTTTTTGTAGACCAAGTGGGGGGGGGGGAACACCTATTGACATGACAGCAACCAGTTCCACTAGCCACAGGCCACTGTCAGTAAGCAAAAATGGTGAGAGGCTTGAGCTTATCCAGTCAGGCTCACGGGTCCCACCAGCAGCAACACTCACTCACCATGATGTGGCGTACAACACAAACACACTGGCAGCTCGGGAGATCGCGCTTCGGGCTTCTTTGGAAATATTTACTCCATCAGGAAGCTGAGGGGAAAGAGGCGTGCGTAAGCCTGGGAGATCCATGTCGCGTCTGCATTCAGCAGGCACCAGTTGCCCACAGCGTTCTGTCCCACTCCCATCAAGACATGTCTGACATTGCATTTCTGCCACTGATGAGGGTGTTCTCCCTCTTGCACACCAACCACTAGCGCCTCTGTCTTCTCCAACGCTCCAGATTCCCAGCATCTTGTCCACTTACTCATGGCTCCCACGGCACCGAAAGTATTTTTACAGCATTTTAACCATATAATGAAACACGACAAATACGTAAAACCCAAACCAAGGCTGGCATGGGATGTTACATTCAAGGGAAAATAAAATAAAAAAAATCCTTCCAGTAGCACCTTAGAGACCAACTAAGTTTGTTCTTGGTATGAGCTTTCGTGTGCATGCACACTTCTTCAGATACACATGCATGCACACGAAAGCTCATACCAAGAACAAACTTAGTTGGTCTCTAAGGTGCTACTGGAAGAATTTTTTTTATTTTATTTTGCTTTGATTATGACAGACCAACACGGCTATCTACCTTTAACATTCAAGGGAGAAAATGTTAAAGCAGGTTATCCAGGTAGCTGCAGTAAGATAAAGGCAGATAAGTATAGAAGGAATGAGAGAACAAGAGGCGAGGCAGACAAGACTTGTAAGATTTACAGAAACAAAAACTTTTAACTGAAGCCATCAGAGGCACAAGGAGTACCAAGAACAGGGTTCATCCACACTTCCATTTGCCCTGAAATTTCTAATCATGGGACCAAGAGGTTTTTCTTTAGTTCTGCCACTTTCCCCAGAAAAACCTGCCATTTGTACTGCTGAACAAAGGCCAATCCACAGAATACCCCATCGATGTTTGTACCGATTCAACAGCAAATGGTGGGTTTTCCTGGGGAATGTGGCAGGGGAAAAAAGGAAAGAAACTACTCACACTTTCAGGAAACATCTGAAGGTAGCCCTGTATCGGGAGATTTTTAATGTTTGGGTATTTTTGGAGGGCTGGGGAAACTCAACCAGATAGGTGGGGTATGTTGTTGTTGTTAATGGAGTTTATATACTGCCCTATACCGGGAGGTGGGAAGCGGGTGGCGCTGTGGGTTAAACCACAGAGCCTAGGACTTGCCAATCAGAAGGTCGTGTGGTTCGAATCCCAGCGATGGGGTGAGCTCCCGTTGCTCGGTCCCTGCTCCTGCCCACCTAGCAGTTCAAAAGCACGCCAGTGCAAGTAGATAAATAGGTACCGCTCCAGCGGGAAGGTAAACAGCATTTCCGTGCGCTGCTCTGGTTCGCCAGAAGCGGCTTGGTCATGCTGGCCACATGATCCGGAGTTTGTCTGCGGACAAACGCCAGCTCCCTCAGTCTATAGAGCGAGATGAGCGCGCAACCCCAGAGTCGTCCGCAACTGGACCAAAAGGGGTACCTTTACCTTTGTACCGGGAGGTATAATAAAATTATTATTATAATTTTGTATTATAACAACAACTATGATATACCTGTAATTATTGTTCTTGCCTGAAACCCTGGGGCAAACGGTGGAAGTGTGCCTGAGCCCCAACAGGTTATAATAATAATAATAATCATAATTTATTATTTATACCCCGCCCATGTGGCTGGGCTTCCCCAGTCACTCTGGGCGGCTTCCAACAAAATATTAAAATATAACAATCCATCAGTCATTAAAAGCTTCCCTAAACAGGGCTGCCTTCAGATGTCTTATAAAAGTCTGGAAGTTGTTGTTCTCTTTGACATCTAGTGGGAGGGCGTTCCACAGGGCAGGGGCCACCACCGAGAAGGCCCTCGGGGCTGGACGATGGGGGCGCCTATTACTATTACTCACGGCTTCCTTCATGATGCGAGTGACGACGGCGTTGGGCAGGTTCAGGTCTTCGGGACGTTCTGCCATGGCGCCCCCGGAGCCTGGGGGAAAGGGGGGGGGACAGGGATGTAACGACAAAGGCCTTGGCAACCAAGACCCATCCTGTGAACCCTCTAACTCTTGTCTGTCTTCTAAAACAATAAGAGAGAGGTCCTTTCCAGCCTCAAACGTGACCAGGTACGCTTTTAAATCCTGAGCTATATGAGAAACTTCCCCTTGTGTCCAGTAACAGGGTTTTAACCTCTATAGAACCCCTACTGACAAGCTCGCCTCTTCCCTGAGGTAACTTAGTGACAACCTGGGTCGTTTCTCCCTTTTTAGCCCTCTCAGCGACCTTCGTACTCACTACCTTTCTGTTCCTTTTTGAGGGAAAGTATAGTCTTTTAAAAGGTTATCCCCCACCTGGGCCTTTCATGTACTTTGGCTGGACAGTAATTCAGACGACTTTCAAGTTTGGCACTTTAAAGATGCAATTTCTTTATTGTTTGAAATCGTAATGGTTGCAGTCAGGCTTAGCGTGTACAGACTTAATTTTCAGAGTAAATATCTTTGTTTTTATACATAAACCGGTAACAATACATCTCCCTATCCTATTCCTACTCTCCCAGCTTCTTCTCCTACACCACCCCACACTCCCTCTTCCAACATTAAACATCTTTTTATACTTTATTGTAATTTTTACTGTTGTTAGCCGCCCTGAGCTCGGTTTCGGCTGGGGAGGGCGGGGTATAAATAAAATTTATTTTATTTTATTTTAAATAATTTTAAACTTTATTGATATTAAACATTTAAAAAAGACATACTTACACAAAGTACATACACACACACAAAAAGAATAAAACCAATATTCTCTTTACAATTTACTTTCCCATTTCTCATTTCTCTTATTCCCCATGCGTGATTTCATTTATTCTATACTCTCTTCCCCACTCCAAGTTGTGTTATTCCTTCCCATTCATCTTATATTTTTAACACCATATCTTTCAATTACTTTTAACCTACACGTTTCAAATTATATTAGTTAAGATGTCAACTCCGGAGCATGATATATTCATATATTCTCTCACTCTTCCCCACTTTTTCCATTTCTTGGTTTGTTCGGCCTCTAATATAAGCTGTAAATCTAGCCATGGCAGAAATGGTGGAAATGGCTAGGTATAAATAAAATTTATTATTATTATTATCTCGCAGGCGCCTTCGGAACTCCCCGCGCAGGGAGGCCGGGCTGGCGGCCCTCAGGGGAATAACCGCCTGAATAAATCCACGGACCGCCAGGAAGGCCCGCCAACGGCCTCCCCGCTCCCCTTCCGCCCTCCCGTGCGAGGGTGCCCCTGAGCATGCACAGAGCGCGGCTCCCACTCACCGCTCCCCTCCGCCGCCAGCAACGGCCGCTCGGAAGGCGCGCCGAGAGGGGCCGCCTCAGCGCTCCCGGCATGCAGCGCGCCTGCGCACGCGCGGAGGGGAGAGCGCCTCGTCGCCACAGTGGTCGCAACGACGCTTTCCGGCTCCCCTTGCCTCTGCGGCAGCGGAGCGGTTGTTTCCGCTCACGCCGGCAGGCTCCTGCCCCACAAGTGGCGCCGCGGAAATGGGGGGTGGCGACCCTCGACACGCTTTTCGTAGAAAGCTCGTCGCGTAGAAAGTGTGACGAGGCCGAGAACCACGGCCTCCGGGGCCTTGTCCCGCATATGGCGGCGGGACCAATAGGAGCCGGAAGTTTGGGGCCGCGAAGCGTGCGCCGCTCGTCGGCTTTGCTAAGAGTCCTCCGCGCTCCGCGCCTCTCTGTCCCGCGCGGTGCACTCTGGGAACAGGGCGCGGGAGGAGAGCGCGCGAGAGGGCGCTTGACGTTGCTTAGCAACCAGAGAGCGGCCCGGCTTAGCCCAGGTGGGGGAGAAAAAGGCGGGAGAAAAGGGCGGGAAAAGGGGCCGAGGGCGGGGGGAGGCGAGCCCCGGAAACTTTTCCTCACGGAACAGCCCCTCCCCCCCTGCGCGGTCGTCAGTGACGGGGGGGGGGGCTTGGATTAGGACGGCGAGGTGGCGAAGGAGCCCCTGAGCATGCACAGAGCGCTTCCCCCCCCCACCTAGTGGTTGACACTGAGCCCTTGTTCCTGTCCTTCTCAAACTCTGTTTTGATAAATCTCTTTCCATTAAATTCGTATCCTCTTTCCCTCCTTCCATCTGGAGCCGCTTTGCAGCATAAGGAGCAAAATTGGGGTGAGATCAAGATTATGCGACCCCCGAGCGGTCGGCGTCCGTTTAGGGAAGTTTTTAATGTTTGAAGTTTTATTCTGTTTCTAAGGTTCTGTTGAAAGCTGGCCAAATGGGCGGGGTAGAAATAAATATTATCATCATCATCACCCCCTTTTTCTCCTCAGCCCCCGCTCTGGCCTTATTTCATCTACAGTACTCCGTTTTTTATTGTTTCTGATGCTTCGTTCTTTCGTTCCAAACCTGTTTTCTTTACTCGTTTTTTCTTTACTTTTCCCGGAGGGAAAATATATATATTGTCCTATGTGATTATTAGAAGCCTACTATATTCTGTATAAACTGCTTCCAAACATCAATATATTTAAATAAACCTTTTGCATTTCTACACTAACTTACCTGCAAGTAAGTATGTCTATAGATCAGCGTTTCCCAACCGGTGTGCCGCGGCACACTGGTGTGCCGCGAGACACCGGCTGATGTGCCGCGGAAAAAGGGACCTGTAGCCCAGGGCTGCACAGGACCGTGGTGGCGGCGCTGCTGGAGCCCAGCGGCGAAGCGGAAGCCAGGGCGGCGCTGCTCCCTTGGCTGCTGCAGCAGCAGCAGCAACAGAAGCCTCGCGGGAGAATCCCGACCTGGTGCCCCAGCTGATGGGCGGGAGAAAGGACGCCGCGCTACAGCTGATCCCAGAGGTAACTCTGGGTCAGGAGACCCGGCGCAGCCGGGTGGGGGAGGAGCGGTGTGCCGCGAGATTTTTTTAATGAAATAAGTGTGCCGTTGCCTAGATTAGGTTGGGAAACACTGCTATAGATATCCTGCCGTTCTCCTGGATTGGGACTCAAGTCGGCTCACAGCATATTTCAAAACACCACCAACAAAATACAGAGTATGGTAACAAAAACAAACTACTTAAGATGACAGCTAAATATAATAATAATAACAACAACAATTTATTATTTATATCCCGCCCATCTGGCCAGGTCTCCCCGGCCACTCTAGGCGGCTTCCAACATAGATTAAAATACATACACATGTTACAGATTAAAAACTTCCCTGAACAGGGCTGTCTTCAGGCATCTTCTAAAAGAATAAACCCAGCCTTGAAATAACGATTGTCCCTATAGCAGACTTACTTCCGAGTAGAATGCATATGGGATTGGCTCTTCCCCTACACATACCACCTGGACAAGAACTTTGCAAGCTAAATTAGGCCAGCAGAGAAAGATGGAGGGAGAGCCACCAGCCCCAGGCCATCAGGAACCAGGCAGCTTCCCATCCCATCCGGGGCTGTTGTGATCAGTGTGCAAGGTCTTCTGGCCCTGAGCATCTCTTGGTTTAAAAAGGAAAGCACAACAACGATTCTCTTGCACCCACTTCGTCTTACTTAAAAAGTTGTGTTTGCCAGGTCAGGTTTTCACCACCAGCATCTCTGGATCGTGTCCCATTGAACTCAACAGAACTTGTATGAATGAATGTTCTTCCATACTTTTAAATACAACATATTTTTTTGCATAAGGGCCCAGTTTAAGGTGTCTTCAAGGAGGGGGGATGAGTTTTTATGCATGCAGGTGTATTCTGTAAAGCACCATGTGATCCTCAGATGAAGGGTGGTATATAAATTTGATTAAAAATAAAATTACTTTGCCATCTTTCCCCTTTGCAAACCAGAGGAAGGTTTTGCCTTTTTTTCTTCAGGAAATAAGCAGGCTATTGGATAGGAAACGAATGGCTTGAACAACTCTTGACATGCGCTGGTTGCCTTGATCTCGGCTCACATGATCTGGACCAGGAAGGTTCTCTCTCAGGCTTAGGTAGCACTCAGGCTCCTAACTAGCACATTGCATTGCATCTGGAATACTAAAGACCCAGGACTTAGCTATACGGCTGTAAATAAAATGTTTAAAAAGTGTTGTAAAGTGCAATATACAAATGTGGCACTAGATGGTAACAGTGAGCTATGCAAAATTCATTGTACTTTTTCAAAACGTTTTTTAAAAAAAGCATTTCCACGGCGGTTTTTTATATATGTGCAAATTCCACCCCAGTGGAGTTCTAACCAGCAGCAGGACAGTAACTGGCCAGCGATTTGGCCCTTCTGAAAAATTTGCTCACTGTTTCCCCTTGTTTTCAGGCTGCTGTAGAATGCCAGGATGGCGACCATCGATGCCAGTCAGTGGGATGAAACCATTTGTGATATGATTGCCTGCCAACACCCTCCCTGCTGGGAGGCAATCCAGAGGATCGTGAAAGGGCAGCCCCGGATCATGTTGAGAAGCCTTGACTCTCCGGAGGGCGATTCCCCCGAACCTGAAGGTAAGCCAGAGAAACTCTCGACCCTGCACAATATGCTCAATTTATTGATTAAATTTATATATCACCCTTCATCCGGGGATCACAGGTTTACGGTATAAAAACACAAAAAGATGTAACATAATAAATAATAACAATTTAAACAACAACCCCCTCACCGTTTAAAAGGCCCAAGATGATGATGATTAGTTATTAAATGTATATGCTTCTGGTAGCGATTGGATGCCAAATTATACTAGCCAAGTTTGACCCTATAGCTGTTGCAAGCAGTAAGGTGGAAGTGCTTTCTGCCTTTCCTTCTGGCTCTTCTCTTTGGTTTTTCCATGTTTCAGATGAACTGCCGACACTAAAGATTGTGAACCTTCCCCTCAACTATTCTCAAAGAGATCGGATAAGATGTGCTGAAAGTTTACTTTCCATCTCGAAAACTATCTCAAGCGTCAAAGATTGTAGAAGTTATTTTTCGAATACCACCCTGAACAATGCTTTGGTGCCCCCAATTTCACGAATCAGGTTAGCACATTGAGATTTCCCAAAAAAATATGTGCTTCTGGAATCACAGGCTTTGGGTGTCTGATGTTTAATGCATTATTTTGCTGCTCCCGTGAATTAGATCCATTTTGGTGCCCTTGGCAAAAAATCCTCATGACAGCCCCCCCCCCCCAACAGACAGAGGAGGTATCTATAGCAGAAAATATAACCTACCATAACACTTGCCTGCACAACCCCCATTGAAACAGACTGGAGCTGAGCAGATACGTTGCAGTATCATTGTGGAAACCCCATAGGTTTAAACGAGGCATGCACAGTTGAGCTTACTGGTGGGTTGTGCCCTGTGTCAATTCATGCTTTTGCCCATGTGGTTTTTCCAGTTCCGAAAGGTATCCCTTCCCAGGACTGAACTCCAGGATAGAAACTCGCACTTCCCACTTCACACCGATAAGTTTCAACTACGTGAGGCAAGCTGAGAAAGTGAGTTTTGTGGATTGCTGGGAAGCCGGTTGTGGGTTGGGAGGTTGGAGAGAGACAGTAGGTCAGGAGGGGCAACTTACACATAGCCAGGGTCCTGCTAGCTCAGCAGCAGTAAGCACTTCCAGGAAGAGGCTGCTTCTCTCTCTCTCTCTCCCTCTCTCCCTCTCTCTCTCTCTCTCTCTCTCTCTCTCTCTCTCTCGCTGCTTCCACAAGCGAAATCTAAACAGTGGCTCCACAACACACTTCACACAGCGTAATAGCATTGCCTACCAGCCCTTAGGTAGTTTATTATTTTGCTCCACCCCCAGCCCCTGCACTTGCCCTTTAATAGGTAATTTCCTCCTAGCTTTGGATACAGTTGGCGCTTTAATCGATTTCTTTCCCTTTGCAGCCTGAGTGCTCCTACCTCCTGCTTTTTAACTTCCTATATATTTTTATTACTGTGATTGCTCACTTAACGACATTGATTACTGCAGTTGCTCAATGGGATTTCTTTGTAAACAATTAGAGCCTTAGGATTAGAAAGGGACCTTGAATTCCATCTAGTCCAACCCCCTGCTGATGCTGGAAACTCACCACAATTGCTAGTAAAATTAATTAATTTCCTTTAACTTGCAGTTGCCCAACTTTTGGCATTACGATTGATAATAATAAACTGCACAACTCCACATTATTGTTATACACCTCCTGCCCAAATAATGCTTGGATAAGCATAATGGGAGAGCACATACCCTTCCCTAAACTCCTAAAACAGTCTATATTATACAGCTTTCTTTTTATCTCACACATGCTGTTTACTTACAGCATTGCCTAAAACCTTGGAGAACTCCTGACGCTGAGCTGGCTGGGCCCCAAAGGCATGACTTGGGGTAAAGCAGCTTCCTGTGTTCCTAAGATGTTGCCAGCTACATCACAAAGATTATTTAATGGCCAGCCGTGGCACTCTACCCATGAAATATCACAAACATTGACAAAAGCAGCTTCAGAAACCACTTATTGGGAAATCTTAGTTGTGTTTCTCTAGTGACCTTTTATAAGCTCTTTGGGGGCATTTGGCTAAATAGAGCATCTCATTTTCCCACACGTATATGATAGATACAGGTGACGGACTTCAGTGAGTTTGCTGTGCATGGGCTGTGCACACACCTGCCCCCCTGTGGAAGCTTGGTGGTCACATGGGTCCCAGACAGGCGCCACAGGCTTCTGCGACCTGAGAAGCCGGCCACAAGAGGGTAGGTAGCAGGATGTGGGTCCACATTGTCCCATGTGCATCTTAAGGGTTTCCCCTTGTGCTAGAGGTCGCTGGAGGCTTCAGTGGTATGAACTTCCCTTATGGCCTATAGACCAGGTGCAGTGAAGCTGACTCCCCTGGGCAGTTCCTAAATACAGAGCCTGAAGACCTTACCCTGCTAACACCTGTAGGAAATGATCCTATTCACTTATTTATTTCTTACATCTTTATTCTCCTTTTCAGCCAGTCTAGTCATGCCCCCAAAAGCAGCTCACACTAATTAAAATCCAAAATTAAAACTGAATGCCACATACTCTGTGGGGAGTGGGAAGTCTCAGCTGGGTATAATAATAATAGTAACAAGACATTATGGCAGGGGGTGCATGGCTGAGGGTTTCAGTGGCTGGCTGAGAGTGGAGTTCTCTGCTGCAGAGTCCCCCTTCCCCTTCCCCTGCCCCTGCCCCTGCCCCTGCCCCTGCCCCTGCCCCTGCCCCTGCCCCTGCCCCTGCCTCCTTCCGATCAATGGTAGCTGAAGGGCTGGGTGTAGGAAGTTGCCTTACTAGAGATGAGAATTTGCAAGAAGTTAACTGTGGGGCTTCTCTTTTATTAGAGTGCAGGTGAAAGACCTTGCTTCGGAAAGCACCCTCATGGTTGTGGAGAAGAAGGAGATGGTAAGTTGAGCTTATTGCACTGCCTAGATCAGGGGTCGGCAAGGTTTACCTCGCCTGGTCCGGTTCACTCCAATGGAGATCCCTCCGTGGGCCAGATCGCTCATGCGCATGAGCGTGCACAGCCACGATTTCCGGCGTCGGCATCTGCACAGACGCAGTTTCTGGCGTCTGAGCATACACAGACGCAATTTCTGGCACCGTGGAAGCGAGTCCCTGTGCCGCACTGTGCTAAACGTTTAGCGCAGCGTGCGGGGACTCGTCGAGCGGGCGGCTGAGTTCGGGGGCGGCTCGTGGGCCTATTAAACGACCCCCATGGGCTGCTTGTGGCCCATGGGCCTTAAGTTGCCTACCCCTGGCCTGGATCTTGCTCTTGCTTTCTAGGTCAGAAGCCGCCTGCCCAAAGCGTGCTGCCTCTTTCCTTTTCTTGGTGTGCTGGCCTGGCTCCTGTGCCTTTAATGCCAGCCTGAAATGCTGAAATGTAACATGTGAAGCTTTTGCTGACATTGGGAGAGAGTGCTGAAGGAGCACTCTGCCTGCTACGTTTTCATTGGCTGCTGATAATGGCAGGGGAAGGTCTGGGCGTCCCACTTCCAAGCTGTTCCAAGTCTAGGGGGGGGGGGGGATTCCGTCAGGCTGAATTCTGTGGCAGCAGGTACTCAGTGACGTTGAGTTGGGAGCAAAGAGGAGTACACAAGAGCCTGCCTGTTCCAGGGTCTTTGTGTGAGCCGTGAGTGCCAGGTGCCAGAGGATGGGCCTGCCTTTTTGGAGCGGGTGGGAAGGGCAGAGGTGGTAGGAGCAGTGGGAGAGTGTTTGTGGCTTTCCTCCCCTCCTGCCCACTGGAATTACCTCATTTCACAGAAAAGAAAAAAATCGAATAAAGTTCCTACAGGTGGTCAGCCCTACCTCCTTCATCTAAGGAAGAAGCCAAAGGAACCTGCCAATATGCCGAGGTCAGCTCCTAAACCACCATTTCCCTAACAAGGCCTCAGACTTCTTCTTTTTTAATTTTTATTTTGCTATTAAACAGATACAGGAAAATATGAACAACTCAAATTAACAAAAACGGAATATTTAACAATACATAATGAGAGATGCAAAGCTACAAAGAATATCAGAAATGGAATAATAATAAAAAAAACACACACAAAAAATGAAAACAAGGACAAAAGCAAAAAGTAAAATAAAAATAAAAAAAGTAAAAATAAATATAGACGAGCCAAAAAAGGACTGGAAGGCTCATCTATTGTACGCTTCCGTCAAAGTCACAACAGATCATTAAATCCTATCAATTTCTTCTATCTGCATTCCATGGAATCCCTCATATTGGAATCAGGGAATATTTCCCTATGCGGTATCATTCTAGGATGTGAGGGCAATCTGGCTGCGACATCTGTCACCCCATTGATCGCCAGGGTTGATTTGGCTGATCTGGATGGCTAGGCAGGTGTCCCCTTCCTCCCTCACTGCTCCATGTGGAAGAGGACGACCATCCCAGATAGAAGGAGTGTACCGTTCTTCGGTCAAGGGTATACGATACCTCCGCTCCCCTGCTAGAACCTCCAAACAAGCTCAAGGTCCATTTGTAGGTATCATTCTAGACATAACCAGGTCTTTGTTAATGCACCCTTGCCCCTCAAAAGGGGCTCACACCTGATGCACCACCAGCATCTTCCTCTGGGGCTTGGCCAAGTTACTCCAAATTCTGCTTAAGAGGCAGAAACTGCAAGAGCTGGGTGGGCAGAGTATGGTCCCCATTCTGTACTCATCATGTGCTGTTGTTTTTGCCCTAAAGTATCTTTGCAGGTAAAGAATGGGATCCCAAGGGAAGCCTCCTTGTGGATAAAGAAAGGGATCCCAAGGGAAGCCTCCTTGTGGATAAAGAAAGGGATCCCAAGGGAAGCCTCCTTGTGGATAAAGAAAGGGATCAAAAGGGAAGCCTCCTTGTAGATAAAGAAAGGGATCCCAAGGGAAGCCTCCTTGTGAGTAAAGAAAGGGATCCCAAGGAAAGCCTCCTGAGGGAGGAGAGCTTCTCATCCTGTCGCTGGCAGCTGGCTCCTGTTGCACCCCCACTGCCTCGCTGCAAGAGCGTCCTGCATCTAGAGAACAGGAGGGGGGAAGTGGCAGCCAGGAAGAGCCTCCTGCATCTAGAGAACAGGAGGGGGGAAGTGGCAGCCAGGAAGGAGGAGCTGGAGTCCCTCTTCACTGTGCAGAAGGCAAAGGTAAGCAGTAGTAACTGGGAGGGAGTTGGTTGCGTGGGTCCATATGTTATCATTATAGGGAGTCAGCTAAGGTGTGCCTTTGGCCTGATGGTCTCATGTTCAAAACTCCTATTGTGTTCAAGCGCTGTTGCTTTTCAGATAACGGCATCCTTGACACACGGATAAAGTGGGGTAGGGGAGGCAAGCGCTTCTGACTTGCCCTTCAGCTTTTACCTGCCTGCCTTGCCCTGAAGACCTGTAGGGCTCCAGATCTTCTGCCAGGGAGAGGAGCCCCTGTTTTTGTGGAAAGGGAGAAAATGCCTTTAGTTGCCACATGCAGCAACTTTTTAAACACTTTGTTGCTGTTACAGAGTCATACAGAATAGGAGATTCCACAAGCACAATCCACAAATCTTTGAGAGATAAGATTATAAGCCTATGATGGCTCCTCAGTTCACCCTGCCTCTAGTACCCAGCCTGACTTTTGTGGGTTGTTTGCATGAGGAGCACTTTTAGTCAAGAAATGTGCTTTTTTATGTGTGTGTTAATTTTTTTTATTATATGTGCTTTTGTGGTTGTAAGCCCCTTTGAGACACCTTAGTAGAATGTGATGAGTAAATGTGATAATCATAATAGAAACAACAACAGAACACCTTGGTGTGTCTGTGATGTGTTGTTAAGAAATTGTATGTATTTATTGGCCCATCAAGCAATCCTACATGTGTTTGGTCAGAAGTAGGAGGGAACGGAGTCCGCTGGGGCCAGGAGTCTCCTAAAAGCTGCATCAGGCAAAACCAAATGCACTAGGAAAGAGATCCTTGTGTGGAATGAAAAGGTTCATGGAATCTACCCTTGGACTGACCCAATAAAGACACAGCTATATTGCAATTGTGGACTAGGGGCAGGAGGGTTGCAGAGGAGGAAACTGGATGATACTTCTACATCTCCAGTTCATTTCCATTACACTGGACCCTTGTAAGGTGGAGAAGACAGAAATATCTATCTAGCTATCTATTCCAAATTGGAGTTTTGTTTTGAAGTTGTACCAGGTAAGGTTAGTCCAGTTTCTCCTCCATCCTGTTACTCACATGTGGTTTTGAAACATGATGTGGTGGCGGCTCAGAACCAGGTTCCATCTCACATGTTTGCTCTTGACTCAGGGGTGTTTTTTGTTGCATTTGGCTTGCAAGAAACTCATTCAGAGGATTGGCTCTAAACTGCATTCTCTTCTCTTCTTCCTTCCTCTCCATTCTTTAGATTCCCATGAAAGAAAATCTCCTGAGACGGACCCCAAGCCAACTAAAGTTTGCCTTAAGAGGTTTGGATAGCTTACTTCTAGCTGTAGATACTGCCTAAATCTAGCTGTGGGGACAGGCATCCAAGAGATTTTCTAGGAAAGACTGAGCTGTGTGTTCTGGTTTTGCTCTAGACTCTGTGGCTTTCAGGCGTCCGATGCCAATGCTAGCAGAGCAGCAGGAAGTTGTGCATCCCCCTTGCAGTGAAGGAGGAGGAGGAGGAGGAGGAGGAGGAGGAGGAGGAGACCTCCCAGACAAGGCCCAGCTCTACCAGGAAGGCATAGGTGCTGTCAGAGCAGGGCAGATCTCTCAGGTGGGTTAAGAAACTCCATTTCCTACCCAGGCACCAACTGGGTATGTGGAATTTGAACAGTGGTAATCAAGAAGATAGGTTTTTCAAGAAAGCAACATGATAGAACAACTTGCTAGAGACTAGAGAGGTGGGCTTGTTTTTTTAATTATTAAAATGTAAGATATAGAAATGCAGGACAAGAAAAGAAAATATTTTGTAATGTGTAATAATGAATAAAAAGGAGTGAATTCCCCTCCCCAACCCATTACATGTATTTTCAGGTTGAATTTGAGTCTTCCATGGCCCAAATTGGGCAAAAGGTGTGAAACATGTATCCCCAAACTGGATATTAGATTTTTTTTGGGGGGGGGGGAACTATTCTCTTCTGCATAATTAAGGTTTCCATCACTCTGTCCCCCACCTCAAAATAACAGACTATTTTTAAAAGGGTACCTCATTTATTCACCCCAGCTGATAACAACCATCCAATCTTTGAACTTCCATAGATTCTGCCTTTGGGAAAGTTCTCAGAGGACACCATGGTGGTATTTTAAAGATGTTGTTGTCCTTAGCCACGAGGGCTAGAAATGCAGACATTTCAGACACTTTAGGTTTAGTGTGTGTTTTGGTTTCCCAGTCAAATCTCTTATCTATCTTGGGCAAGCAGTCCTAAAGGGTGGGGTAGAGAGATCCATCGTTGCCACTTATTCTCTTTCTCAGCCTGCAGAAAACAGCAGAACACAGGTGCTGCCGCCACCACCACCAGCGACGGCTGCCACTGCTGCTGATGGGCAAAAGCCTGCGGTCAAGTTTAAGTCGCACAAGAGCAGCACAGGCGCTTTGCACATGGAGGGTGAGTGCTGCCAGCACCTTCTGCCTTGTGGCAGCTCTTGCCATGCACTATGTTGTGGAATGGAAAGGTGGGAAGGTGGGTGCAGGCACACCATCTAGGGAGGGGCAGCCACCACCCCAAAATGTAAATGTGCAGGCCAGGCCCCCTCAAAGTTCTGCAGTGTCTTAACAACAGACTAAATGAAGACTAGGGCCAAAGGGCTATTGTTGGGGTTGGGATGGAGAAAAAAGATGGGCAGAAGGCCGGCAGCCCCTTGGGCTGAGGCCATGGACCTCTGCAGGCTACTTTGCTTATTGAGTTGGGGTTGTTGTTGTTGTTTTTAATTGATAATCGAAAAGCCAGCAGTCAAATAACAACAGCAATGGCAGATGGACCAATAATTCACCTGAGGGTGGGGTGGAGGGGAGGAGAAAAGAGGAGAGCCTTTCAGGTGCAGGAGAGCTGCATGTTGATCCACATAGCATAAGCCTCTTTTCCAGCATGTTACACACAAGCTCTTTCCCAGGGGACTTTGCAGAAGGAAACACAAGTGGCCGTAGAGGACGGTCAGGTCCTGTGAGGCACAGGAGCCACTTCCCTCACTCAGCCCAGGGATCTGCTGGGCCTCCTCTTAGTCTCTGCCTTGTGGGGCTCCCCTTTGGTTGTGCTGTTTTCCTTAAGGACCTTGAGTACAGAAGTAGAAATGGGAGGGGGGAAGCAAAGAGGAAGTGCTGTGGCAGAGGATGCTAAAGACATAGGTTTGTGTCAAGTGCTATTGCTGCTCAGAGTAGACCTATTAAAATTAATGGGCATGACCAACTGAGGTCTGCTAATTTAAGTGGGTCTGCTTTGAGTAGGATTTAGCTGGATATCTCCGACAATAACAACAAATTTCTTCGAAAGCATCAGTAGCAGGACACCCATCTCAGCAAGCAGTTGGATCATTGGATGGCCAGGGAGTCCGAGATGTTCTAAAATAAGGAAGTTGCAGTAAAGCCCAGTAGATCCTTGGTTTGTTCCTCAAGTGGACTGACCAGCCCCATGGTCACAGGGAGATTCTCCTCCTCCCATACACCTTTCCTGCCCTCCTTATGTTGGAAATCCTCAGGGGGCCAAGTTTTGATCACATGACCAGGAAGCCAGCGTTATGTGCATCCCTGTCCTTGTGCCTTATTCTGTTTCTGTTTTCCTATTCTTCCACAGCTGATGGAGAGTTCTGGCTCAAGAGAGTGCCTCAGAAACCAGAGAAGATCCCCTTTCAGTTCCAGCCCATAAATCCTCCTCCTCCTCCTCCCTCCCCACTCATGTTTGAGACCAGCAACTAACCTCTAGGCCTGGCTTGAAGTGAAAAGGCGGGGGGGGGGGGCATGTGTAGGCAGCAGCCTACCATAGAGATGGGTTTTTATTCCCCTTTATGGGGATCCCTGGTTGCTCTTCTTGGACTTGGAATCATTAAAATCCCAGCTCTTCCACTTTCCTGCCTGTGTGGCCTTGTCTCCAGAGGAAAATTCCACGAGAATAGCTTATAACAGCGCAAAGGTAGGAATCGTGGTCACACCTTAGGATCTTCCACATCATCTGGTGCATGAAGTAGCCCGAGAAGAACACTGGAGAATAAACCCAACATGAAAACTGAGAATGAAATGTGTTTGGTAGACTAAGCTCACAGCAAAGGGGCGGGCGGCGGGTGGGTATCTGCTTTTGTCGAGGGAGAAGTCACACTCCGGCAGTAATTATTATTAAACCCTCAGAAACGCAGCTGCATGTGTTATTCTGCTCTAGTTCTGTAGAGCGTGCACTGCTCTCCTACCGTTGTCTCCTCATAGTTGCTTGGTCTGAGTCCTGCAAGCGAGTCCACAAAAGTCACTAGCCCATGGAAAATGTTAGTAGCCCAGTCTGCCCCATCCTACCTGTTTGAATTGCTTGTGGCACATGGGTGGCCTGGAAGGAAGAAAAAAGGAAATGACCAACTCTTACTAACTTTTTTCAAGTTACAGATAGGTAGCCTGTAACCTTAGAGACCAACTAAGTTTGTTCTTGGTATGAGCTTTTGTGTGCATGCACACTTCTTCAGATACCAAGCTTTTTTCAAAAACGTCTTTGCCTGGAAGACCCCTTTTTCTCCACAGACGACCAGAGGACACAGTGGCTGTTGAAAAGCCTGGTTTAGTGTAGATGCAACCTACACTCTAACCTGGTTGTAGTGCAGAAATGTAGTTTTTCCTCAATCCAGAGTCATTCACGCTCGTCCTCAACATACCACTTTCGATCTAGATTGATCCTAGCATGATCCTGCCGTCCGCAAGGGTGAGTGTGGCTGCTTGATACACGTTTGAAAATGCTCCCCTTGATTAGGCTATCCACGCCTTTCCCTCCTTGCACATGTCCCAGGAAAGAAGAGGGGGTGGCAATCCTGCTATTTGGCCACCCACAATTTCACTGAGCCGTCTGCAGTGAGCTTTTATTTTTGGAATGGAACCAGTTTCTCAAGAAGTGCTTTTCAGGGGCAGGGCAAAAAATATGTGATTGATCTATATTGTGGGTGGGCTGTGTAGAAAAAGCAATCACTCAGTCTCCATTGATTGTAGGATAAAATTATTGCATAAGGCAATGAATTAACACAAAGCAGGTGAAGCCAGGTAATAATAATAATAATAATAATAATAATAATTTATTATTTATACCCCGCCCATCTGGCCGGGTCTCCCCAGCCACTCTAGATGACTTCCAGCAAACATTAAAATACATACACATGTCACAGATTAAAAACTTCCCTGAACTGTCTTCAGGCATTTTCTAAATGTCAGATAGTTGTTAGTACCTTTGACTTCTGATGGGAGGGCATTCCACAGGGCGGGCGCCACTACCGAGAAGGCCCTCTGCCTGGTTCCCTGTAGCTTTGCTTCTCGCAATGAGGGAACCGCCAGAAGGCCCTCGGCGCTGGATCTCAGTGTCCGGGCTGAACGGTGGGGGTGGAGACGCTCCTTCAGGTATACTGGACTGAGGCCGTGTAGGGCTTTAAAGGTCAGCACCAACACTTTGAATTGTGTTTTGTTTCTCCCCGCTGCTCTGAGAAGTAGGAAATTCAGGGAGGAGACTAGGGACAACTTGAGGTTTTAGAAATAATGACCCCCCTCTCTCCTGGCTTAGGATGGAGGTGCAGGCTACCTGAGAGGAGATGGCAGCCACTTTGCTCTTCCGTGGTTTGTTCTTGGGTGCAGCTTGTGGCTGAGGAGGAGAGAGCAGAACCACCAACCTGAGCATGGATGACAACCTGAGCTAAGCCGTGGCTTACTGAGGAGCCACAAAGCTTGGTGTTTCCTGCTTGGCAGGGGGTTGGACTGGATGGCCCTTGTGGTCTCTTCCAACTGTATGATTCTATGAAAGCGGGTGGGAGCTCCTGGAAGGGGCAGGCAGCATGGTCGCATAGTTTGACTTACCATGTCACAATGTGAACCAGTGCATTTTAAAAACGATTATTGTGTACAAATGGACAGGGAGGCCTTTCTTGGCTCCAGCCCTGCCCTGGCCATCCAAACAACTTTTTCTGTTGACATTTGCACTGCATGCTGTTTTCCAAGCATAGTCCCATGACAGAATTGTGCAAGAATATTGTGCTGCTGATGGTTCTATTTTCAGCGCTTTCTCAGCCATCCCTTGTGTGGAATTTGCCTTTTTCGTCGCTGGCACTGGAGCTCAAGTTCTCCTTCCGGTGTGGGTGTGTCACCTCCAGTTCAGATCCTTATATATACTGTATGAAGTTTCCCCAAATGGGCATCACTACATGGAATGGAATCAAATGGTATTTGCCCCTTTTCATTTCCTGCTCACCCAGTTTGGAGGGACCCTTTTGGAGCTCTTTGTGACCCCTTTCGGCTTTTGTAACCACCCTGAACAATCTGCCAACTCAACCCCCTCACCCTGCCCCCCAAACTCCAGATCATTTGGGAACAAGTTGAAAGACCCTTGCTGGAGGAAAGAGCTTCACATCCTGCCCCCTGCCTCCCATCCAAGCACCTACTTTGGCCTTGGCAGAAAGGTTTTCAGAAGAGGCCAAACCTTCACTCCATGCTGGGGATTCTTTTGGCAGCCCTGCGAAGCCGCTGTGGGCAGAGGCCCCTCCTGCCTCCCTCCCTCCAAGTTGCTTCTTCTAATCCCCACCTTCCTCCTCCTGTGCTTTGGTCTCTTGGCATCAGACAGGACTGTCTGTTGCAAATGAGACGTAAGTTGGTTCCTCATTCTTGATTCGTGGCCTCTCTAACTCCTTGTTCAATTCAGTGATCCAAGTAGCTTTGGACGTTTGACAGTCCAGCCAAAAAAACAAACACCAAAATGCCCTATACGCCTCCAGTTCTGGCAACCCTAGGAAGATTCCCATGCAGAACCATTTTTGACAGTTGCCATTTTTGATGTGCCTGGGTAAAAAAGGTACCTAGTCGTGCTATGATGGAGTTAACGTCCCTGACCGGAGGTCCTGGCAAATGATTTATGCTATTCTTGGACTGAAGAAGGAGGCGGCAGGTTATCCAGGTAGAAGGCAGGTTATCAAAAACTGCCTGCTAACTGGCCCTTTTCTGTTGCTTCCCAGGCTCTGAGGGGCAAAGTCCTTGCTGCTTGCTAGGGGTTCTCTTGGCAACGCTACCCTTCTGAGGAAAAGAGCCTTTTCCCAGGACTCCTCCCCCTCAAAGTTGTTAATTCTCCTTGTCTTCTCCCTCCCTCCCTCCCACTGGCTTCCATCCATGCTAGTCAGACAGTCCCAGTTCAAAAAGGCTTCCCTGCAGCTTCATCCCTTCGTTCCTTGGAGAGCAGGCGGGTTCTTCTACGGGACGCTCACTTGCCTCGTCTGAAGGTAGGTTCCAGCTGGCCCCTCCATAAGTTCCCCTTTGCTTGGCGACAGTTTGGGGAGGCTGGTGTGATCTGCTTGAACTCGGGGTCCTCTGGCTTGGCTGCTAGTTTGTTTTTAAATATAACCCTGCTTTCTGCAAGGAGGTAGCTGTGCAGATCCAAGGTCTGGCCTGTGCAACAAGGGGGCTGGGGAAGGGGGATGCTGGTCTGATGACCCGGAGTTTCCCTTGACACCAGTATGAAAACCCTTCTCTTCCAGGCACTCGTGAGGTGAGTTGCTGTTGGCCTCGGTTTCCCATCAGTGAAATGGAGTGAATAGTGGGACTATGGCCTTCTAAGGCTTTGTGCACTGTCCAGCATTTTAAAGCAGGAGTTACCAGACTATGGTCCGTGGACCCCGCCAGTGGTGTGTAAGCTTCATCCAGGGGGTCTGCAGCAGGTCTGTAAAAATGCAGTTTTTGCTTCTAGCACTGGCTGGCACGTTACAATTGCTGCAACAGGTAGAAAAATCACACGTAGTCCGCCAAGACCATCAAGTTCTTCTCAAGTGGTCTTGGGGGGGGGGGAGAGAGAAATGTTTGGGAACCGTAGAATTTCAGAGTTGAAAGGGACTCTGGGGGAATATGCAGCTGTCCCTCACAGGGATTGAACCTTGGCATTATCAGCACCATGCTCTAACCAAGTTTGTAAAATTATGCATAGTGTGGAACTTGCTGCCGCAGGAGGCAGTAATTGCCACCAACTTGGAAGGCTTTAAAAGAGGATTAGACACATTCATGGGGGAGGAGAGGGCCGCCAACGGTTACAAGCCAGGATGGCTATGCTCTGCCTCCACCGTTGAAGCAGCCATGCTTGTGACTACCAGTGGCTGGAAGCCACAGGAAAGGAGAGTTCTCTTGTGCTTGAATCCTGTTTGTGGGCTTCCAGCAGTCATCTGGTCGGCCCCTGTGAGAACAAGATGCTGAACTGGATGGGCTTTGGTCCTGCTCCAGCAGGCGCTGCTTGTGTTCTTATGCTTGATGCTCATCGCTGCACATCAATCCGATGCAAATCGTGGTTGCAGGAGCAACAAAGCTCTTGTTTTTCTCTGCAGTTGGCAACTCCAAAGAATGCAATAAAAAGGCAGCGTCAGGAAGCTGTGCCTAAAAGATGGAGGGAGTTTCTAGGAGACAACAGTGGCATGTCGGCCAAGCCAAACAGAAAGACCCTGCCTAGGAAGCAAGAGATGCTGTGGGTGGGTTGGTGGAGCAGAGCAGGCGGAAAAATTTAAGGGATGCACAGTGGGTTATCCAAGGGGCTGCCTAGAAACCACTCCAAGTGCCCTTGTCTGGCTGAAGGGTGTGTGTGTGTGTGTGTGTGTGTGTGTGTGTAGAAAAATGAGTCTGGAGGCTGAGAGAGGGAAGGGAAGCTCCCAGGTGAGACAAGGGCTTTGTATTTCTTCTCTCTTTTTGTTGGATTCCCCCTCCCCATTTTTATTTAGATTAATCTATTGTATTCTAGGGACCCAGGTGGCGCTGTGGGTTAAACCACAGAGCCTAGGGCTTGCTGATCAGAAGGTCGGCAGTTCGAATCCCTGCGACGGGGTGAGCTCCCGTTGCTCGGTCCCAGCTCCTGCCCACCTAGCAGTTCGAAAGCACGTCCAAGTGCAAATACATAAATAAGTACCCGCTCCGGTGGGAAGGTAAACGGCGTTTCCGTGCGCTGCTCTGGTTCGCCAGAAGCGGCTGACCACATAACCTGGAAGCTATACGCCGGCTCTCGGCCAATAAAGCGAGATGAGCGCCGCAACCCCAGAGTCGGATACGACTGGACCTAATGGTCAGGGGTCCCTTTACCTTTGTTGTATTCTATGCTGAAAAGTTTCATTAAAAATAAATGTATACATACAAACATCCCACACGAAGACTGTGAGCTAAGAGATGATAAGGAGCTACCACTCAGCAGGTCATGCCATGTGCCCATTGATCCCAGGGTGGTCTAACTGATAGCTGTTCTCTGGGATTCCAGGAGGTTCTTCCCTTAAGTCTGTACCTCTTTGTCCTGTTTTCAATTTGGTCCTGTGGTGGGTGTTCCCACTCGTGGCTTTTGCCTCATGTTTTCCTTGGGGAAAGAGCCCTGAAGCCCCATGTTTCCCTATTCATTCTTCCTCTAATCAAATGTCTTCACCTTCAGCTCTGCCCACCTGTGGCAGAGAGTCAGAAAACCAGATAATTGGGCAATCCTTTGACTTGTACAAAAGGAGCCGTGACCCTTCCAATGTGTATCATTTAATACTTAATTACAATAAAAAGAAATGAGCAGGAATGCAATGTTTTACTTGTATGTCGTTTGATTTTTATATGAACGCTAAACAGGAGAAAGTAAAATAAAAGATTTAAGCATGCCAAGAAAACCCAAAATGTGCTTCTCAGAGCTGGAGGGGGCAAAACTGGGGAAAAGACCCTGCAGGGTAAGGCAGAGAAAGAAGGAAAGGAAGTGGGAGTGGATCACCCACAACACAGCTCCCGGGAAAGCATGCAGAATCCCATTCAGGAACTATTTTA
The DNA here is from genome assembly GCA_034642065.1 of Darevskia nairensis. Classification (NCBI taxonomy): domain Eukaryota; kingdom Metazoa; phylum Chordata; class Lepidosauria; order Squamata; family Lacertidae; genus Darevskia; species Darevskia nairensis. Next base: position 657,836 of record JAWWNI010000702.1, on the reverse strand, counting down.
GGACATGTTCAGAACAGGAAGAATTTTTTCTTTGAGTTTTCCATGGATTGACTTTGCTTTGTTTCAGCAGTCAGCTGCAGGTTTTCCTGGGGAAAGGAGGAGGACAGAAATAAATAAAAGCCCCCAATCAGACTCATAATAATAGATTGATACAAAATACTAATAATCATGAGACACACGCTAGTGTGGATGGGCCCAGAGCCCTGCTTCGTAGCCCACCTGATCTCTCTCCTTACCCACCCACCCACCTTTCTTTGTATCCTGCCTTTCTGTGGCTTTCAACAATCCACAAAAGCAATAAAGTTCACCAAATCATAATAAACCACAAGGATGAAAATAGCCATTGGCAAATAAAAGCAACAGCTTTCTTTGAGTCCCTGTGAGCGCTTGGAAAGACCCACAAGGTGAAGGTGCCATGGGAGAAGTATAGGGAGACCCATAGGATGTGGCCACTTGCAAGACAGAGTTTCGCCTTCAGGTCCCCACCCCAGTCTGAATCAGGATGGTTGATAACACTGGCCAGAAAGGCTGCAATAATAGTTCCTCCTCCTGCCTATTCAGATAGTGGCCAAAGGGACCATCAGCTGTCAGCTTCTACCTAGCAAGCTTCTCCCCAGAGCTCTGCTTTCCTTGCAGGTATGGAGCTCGACACCTGTGTGGAGGAAGGCCAGGTGCCTGCACATCTTCCAGAAAGCAGCAGCAGCATTTCCAGAGCTCAAACTTCACCAGGGAAGGCACTGGAGAGGCTCCAGAAGAACCGGAGGAGGAAGATCAGCCACTCCTGCGTTAGAGGCAAGGGTAGGTCCTGGTAGGTGGAAGTGGGCTGGGGGCTGGCCTGGAAGCATATTGCAAAAGGGGAGCTGGGGCAAGTGGAGTCTGTGAGCAGAGCCCTGGCAGGACTTTGCAGAGCCAAAGTAAAATACCCTGCTCCATTTCAAGTGTTGTGCTTCTAAGGGTGTACACTCAGCATCTTGTAAGGCAGAAAGCTTCTTGCATAAAAAGATTCTTACAAATACCCCAGAATCCCAACAAAAAACCCGACTTGCCTGTTTATATAGCAGTCTAAGTGGGGGTACACTCTGGGGAGAGAGAAGAGACTGTAGCTGAGTGGAAGAGCAACGGCTTTGCCTGCAGAAGGTCTCCCAGGTTGAATGGCCCCCTTCCTGTGCTGTCTCCAGTTTAAAAGATCTTGGGCAAATTAGGTGATGGGAAAGACCCTTCTTCCTTCCTTCCTTCCTTCCCTCCCTCCCTCCCTCCCTCTCTCAAGGCTGAAGAGCTACTGCCAGGCAGAGAGCAGACAGTGTGCTGGAGTAGAGGGAAGGCATAAAAGGGTCCATGGAAAAGGACCAAGTGAGCAGGGGCTGCAGAAGACCCTGGAGACAAACACTAGGTTTGATGATGGACATGTTGGCTGCCCCCCCACCCCCCGCCCAGTACCCTGCCCCATAGAAGTTTCTGTAAAGCCAGCGTTTAGCAGTGCGTGAAATCAAGCTGTGACTGTTTGTGTTCTTTCCGGCATCGGGGAGTTAGAAAACAGGCATTGGAGAATATTCATATGCTCCCAGATGAGTAAATAATTGCTATAATTCTAAAAAAAATGTTAATGTATGTGCATGCACGCACCCACACCACTTAAGTGTGGTGCACACCCACAGACACACGCTGGCGGTGCAATTTTGTACTTTGCCTTCAAGGCGGGGTGTCTCTCTCTTTCTCTCTCTGGTGTGGGCAGGTGCAGATTGGCTTTCAAATCCACCAATGGGTATCAGTGGTGCCTTTTGTCCTGTTCAAATAGTGGCGGTTAGGGGAAGGCCAGGCCCCAGCGGCTGCTTCTCTGAGGAAATGACTTTGAAGCTGCCTGGCTCAGCCCAGTGACTTGGGCTGCTGGAAAAGCAGGTGCCTCCAGTAGGAGAGAGTGGAGGAGCCAGGGTGCTCGGCTGGATGGGTGGGTGGGGGGATGGAGCACGGAGCTGCCCCCCGAGCCTCCCTCTGTGTCAGGTCAGTCGACCAGCTGGAGCCTCCCTGCTATGTGAAAACCTTTGGTGAGTTGGGTTGGGGAAGCGTAGAGCTTGTTGCTGTGGCTGCAGAGCTTGTTGCCAGCAGGACTCCCTTGTTCTGGCAGGCAGGAGGGAAGTGTGGTGGGAGGTGCTGCTGTTGGTGTCTCTGTATCAGGTGTCAGGGGAAGGAGCCTGTGTGCAGCCCTTGCAGCAGAGGCAGGCCGTGGCAACGCTCCCGCCCGCCTGCCTGCCTGCCTGCCGTGGATTCCTTCAGGGGCAAGGGCAGGAACTCTCCTGCTCAGCTGCCCTCCGTGTGTGTGCAGGGGGTGGGGAGTGTGCCTCTAAGCAGGGAGCTGCCACCCCTCATAGCTCCCCTTCACGCGTGTACACACAGCAGCATCTGTGCACACGGAACCTTCCTGTGTGGCACGCATGGGAGGGCTCATGCCATTTCCTCACTGCCGTGCCAGGACTTAGCAGTGACCCCCCCCCCCCCCGTGAATCTCCACCACGTCAACCAATGGGATTTACTTTCACATAGAAAGTGATTGACATGGGATAATTTGTGCAATCTCTAGGTCAGGTATCTTCGCCCTTTTCAGACCCAGGGCCCGTATTTGACCAAAACATGCATTTGGGGACCAATTTCTTAACCTTTTACTGTGCTTCTATCTGTATGGTGGCAGGGCTCCTGTTGTGACCCAGCTTGGATCAGGCCATGACCCACCAGCTGAAGACCAGGCCTCTGGACTACTAGCCAGTTTCTAGCAAGAGAGATGCTGGGCTGAAGCTTGTGTCCTCTGATCTGGGGGGGGGGGTCTCCTTTATGTTAATTTTAAAGGCAGGAACTCTCTGCAAGCTAAGAGGACCCTCTTTTATTTAGTACATCTTCAGAGCTGACCTTTTAGAATCAGTTTAACCATGACTGGCTAAATGGAGCCTCCATTTCCAGAGGCCATCTACCTCTGAATACCAGTCTGTTCCAGCAGCAAGAATCTTCTTACACTCATGTAACCAACTCTTGGCTCAGAATTCAGCCTTGCAGATGGAAACGGATTTGAGCCTGGACAGGACTGGGCTCACCCCTAGCAGAGGCACTGCTTACAGGGAGGAGTTAAAGCCACGTGAAATGTGAAACAAGGTGTCCTTTGGCACTGGTGCAGATGTAGGTACTCCAGCCTCGTCTGTCGTTGTTTATGATTCCACGTCCGCTTGCCTGGAGTTCAGTATTAAACACATGGGATTCAGCATCCCATGAGCCGGAGCACTTGCTTGAAAGCCACACATGAGTCTCTGGCCTCTGTGCTTATGAATATGGGCTTCTAATTGTGCCTCTAAGTTGGAATTTCTCATGCTCCTTTCCCTGCCCCGCTGGCTTTGTTTCCTGGGAGGGGATTCTGCTCCTGGCAAATTATTCCCTGCTAGGCTTGGTTGTTGGCTGGCAGGATCTGCCAGACACGCTTGGCTGGGTCAGCGCCATTCCGCTTTCACAGCAGGCCCTTTGTTCGACTGACCGGCTTGTTCCCACAACTTCTGAACTCAGAGTATACCCCACTAGTGAATGAGAAGAATCCAAGATGTGGCAGGCTTTCCAGAGGGGCCTCAGACTGGCCTTGCTTCAGAATGATTTGGGTGTGCACTGTGTCTTGCCTCTCTCCGTGGGCTACACAGATAGCCACATTCATTCATTCTCAGAGACACACGCACTGCCACCGCTATTCATTTCCCAGTTGCAGGAAAGGGTTGTAATGGGGCTCCCCCCCCCCCGGCTTAGGGATAATTGTTGCAGACTTAAGTGAATGTCCCCAAAACAAGATAAAGGATTATGCCTGGAACTCCCCTCCCACCCCCCAACCCCCGCAGGTGTGTGAGTGGTAGAAATTAAACAGGTGAGGAGACCATCAATCTCCCACTACATCTTCCTACCTGATAAAGCTTTCCTGGTTGAATTTCAGCATTGCCTGCTGCTGTTTTATGAAGGAGGGTTTCTGCTGGAAAATAAAAATGGCAACAAACCATGCATGGATGCTGTGGAGAGTTGAATATGAAGCTGTCTGTCACCAGAGATAACCACTAGTTTAGGTGGCTTTTGGAAAGGCTTAAGACAAGCTCATGAAGGAGAGGGAGAGAGAGAAAGGTCTTTCCATTGCTGTTGGCCATGACTGCGAAATGGAACCTGCAAGTTCAGATGTAGGCAATCAGATGCTGCATGGTTACAATGAGGGACGGCTGTCACTGCCTGTGAATTCTGCCATCGGAGCCTCTGGCTGGCCTCCGTTGGAGTCGGAGAAAGGATGCTGGGCTTAATGGGCTCTTTTTCTGATCCAGCTGTATATATCGCCCCCACTCCCCTTCTGTTACATCCCTGGATATTTGAGGCCCTGGGTGCAGCACAAATGGCCTTGCCTCCTCTTGCCCACCAGGGGGCACCCTCCACGCACTGGTCTCCCGTGGATCTTTGCTGTGTGCCCTGAGGAGGAGGAGGAGGGAAGACTAAACATACAATGAGGATTCCTGGATGACCGGCTGCCTGTCAAAGCTTCCCGGCTGCCCTGACACTTATAAAGCAAACCATAAATCAGAGCCATCCTTAACCTAGTGTTAAAAAGCAAACTGCTGACTTGCTTTGTTTTGCAAACAGTGTGCACACATAAACATACACACACCATGTGCAAACCACAAAAGTGTGCACAGGGGTCCTTTTGATATTTTTGTGGAGTTCTGGGGTGTTTCTTTAGTTCATTTTTTCAACTCCTGCTGGCTTGGTTTGGTTGATTCCCTGTTATGGTTTTAGCTCTTCATGTTTTGCTTATTATCTTGGGGGGGGGGGAATCTTACTGTGGTTCATTATTGTTATTATTATCTTATTGCATTCTAATTGTTGTTACCCACCTTGGATATTTTGAGTAGTTATAAATTTTATCTCTTTGTCATGATTGGGAAAAGTATGCACCCAGTCTATGTGTCAGTAATGCAAGCCACCTGTTGCTACAGCATTTCCTATGTTGGAGGCCTCCTTGGCTTCATTCTCCATCTCATAACCACCTTGAGAATTTGGATCAGGGGATGTAAGAATGTCCCCAGCACTCAGTTGCTCCTGGGGCCCATTATCATCACCCACAACAACCCCTGTCCTTCCTATAGTGTTTGCATTCAGAGTGTCCCACTGGTTCTCTCCAGGCTCATTAGGAAAGAGACTAGAAATGAAACTGACAATATCATAATTCCCTTATGCAAATCTATGGTGCAGCCATGCTTGTACATTTCTGGTTGTGCCACCACAGAAAGGGTATTGTAGATTTGGAAAAGGAAGGGGTTGGAGTGACTCAGATTACAGCATCTGGGGCCTTTTGCTTTAGAAAATGCTAGCAAGGGGCCACATGAGAGAGGTGTACAAAGTTATGCATGGAGTGGAGAAAGCAGATGGAGGAAAGTTTTTCTCCCTGTCTCCTAACTCTAGGACTCATGGGCATCCACAGACAGACAAAAGAAAGTACTTCTTAAAGCTTGTGGTCTTGGTGGACCAAAAGCCTAACATGAGTCAACCGTGTGATACAGCAGCAAAAAAAAAAAGCTAACACTGTTCTAGGCTGCATCAGCAGAAGCCTAGTGTCCAGATCAAGGGGAAGTAATAGTCCCACTCTATTCTGCCTTGGTCGGACCCCCACCTAGAGTACTGTGTCCAGTTCTGGGTGCCACCTTTTAAGAAGGATACTGATAAGCTGGAACATCTGCAGAGGAGGGTGAGCAAGATGATCAGTGATCGGGAAACCAAGCCTTACGAGGAACGGTCGAGAGAGTTGGGTATGTTTAGTGAAGAGTTGTTTGGCTGTGGAATGGGCTCCGTCAGAATGCGGTGGTCTCCCCTTCCTTGGAGGTTTTTATGCAGAGGTTGGATGGGCATCTGTCATGGATGCTTTAACTTAGATTCCTGCATTGCAGGGGGTTGGACTAGATGACCCTGGGGTCCCTTCCAACTCTAAGATTCTATGATTCTTCAATCCTTCACACAGCACATATTTAAATTCTGCCATAGGAGGCGGCGATCGCCACCACCTTTAAAAGAGGATTAGGCAAATTAATGAAAGATAAGACTATTAGTGGCTTCTAGCCACAAAAAAAAGCAGAGACATCACCTTGCTGACAAAGGTCCATATAGTTAAAGCTATGGTTTTCCCAGTAGTAATGTACGGAAGTGAGAGCTGGACCATAAAGAAGGCTGATCGCCAAAGAATTGATGCTTTTCAATTATGGTGCTGGAGGAGACTCTTGAGAGTCCCATGGACTGCAAGAAGATCAAACCTATCAATTCTTAAGGAAATCAGCCCTGAGTGCTCACTGGAAGGACAGATCCTGAAGCTGAGGCTCCAGTACTTTGGCCACCTCATGAGAAGAGAAGACTCCCTGGAAAAGACCCTGATGTTGGGAAAGATGGAGGGCACAAGGAGAAGGGGACGACAGAGGATGAGATGGTTGGACAGTGTTCTCAAAGCTACCAACATGAGTCTGACCAAACTGAGGGAGGCAGTGGAAGACAGGAGTGCCTGGCGTGCTGGGGTCACCAAGAGTCGGACACGACTAAATGACTAAACAACAACAGCCACAATGGTTGGAGACAATAGTATGCTTCTGAATACAAGTTGCTGTTGTGCTCATGTCCTGCTTTTGGGCTTCCCATTGGGGCAGCTGGTTGGCTAATGTGAGAACAAGACTGGATGGGCCTTTGACCTGACCCGGTAGGACTTTTCTTAAGTTTTTATGCCTCTCCTCAGGAGAACTGACTGTGGTGCATAATTTGTGTGGGCAGGAGAGAAAGAGAGAGAGAAAAAACTTCTGGATTCTGATGGGAGCCAGATAGCTGTCCCCAGTTGCATATCTAGTTGCATTTAATGCAAGTTCCCATTGTTTCCATTTCACAGATGAGTAACTGAGGCCAGTTAGTGAATCTCTGCCCGAGGTGGTTCTCAGTGTCTCCCAGATTCCAAGTCCAGCTTCTCTATACACTCTCAGTCTTAACCTCTCTTGTCTCCTCTAGGGCAGCTGAAGCTCTCCATCACTACAGAAGGAAAGGACCTGAAGCTCTATGGTGAGTAAGCAACCTGGGAAGCCAAAGGAACTGAGCAGGTGGAGAGAAGCATCTGCTGGGTTGCTGAAATGTTCACTTTTTTGTGGGGTGGCCATTCCACCACCACCCCAACTGCATTGGTGGCTTTGCTTTTTACTGGTGGTCTATGAGTATCTCCTGAGGGTGTCTGACCTCCAGCTTTAAAACAGGGCTTTATGCTTAAGAATGTTGACATAACTGGATGTTCCTTAAAACGTTCAAGTTTCACAGAGGGTTCCCTGCCCTGCCTGGCTTATCTCTCTCAACCTCTGTGCGTTTTGATTTTTTGCCTTTGGCCAGGTCTTTCACTAGCTCTGCAGCTGACCAGTTTCAGAGTTTTGCGTTACAATACCAAATCTGTCATCACTCAGATGTGTGCTTGGCTATGAGGCTGTTGGGTGTGGGGCGCACTGAGCCCCTGTTATGCGTCTGGCTCTGCCCCAAGGCAGTATGTTCCACCTGGCTCTGGCTGGTGGACACTTTTGAGGATTTAGCAAAGAAGAAAGTACATCCGGGGTGTGTGTGGGGGGGAGATACATCCCTGCCACCTGCAGTCCCTGTGGCTGATTCTCTTCTTGTTCCACTTCTGTGGGTGGAATGGGCAGCCAGGGCAGAACCAGCTGGGTGCGGAAGAGCATCCTGGCTCTTTCTTCTGTGGGGGCAGCAATTGCAGGGTGGGGATGGAGCCTGGATTATGCAGCACTGCCCAGAGAAACTCCAGCCTCTCCTCCGCTGTGGTCGCGGCACAGCTGCGCAAGGATGAGACTGAGCTAAAATCAAGATGCAGCCTCTTGATATTTAGCTTGATGGTGCTTTTGGGCCTCCGGCACAGATCCTGTCATAGCGAGCAGGAGGAAGTCAGGCGCATGAAATGCAGTTTGGCATCTGGAAGTGGAGCTGCGCCTGCCTCCAACCAAATGCTCAGGCCTGGGTATTTTTAGTAGGCTTTTACTAATAGAAAACATTACATGCTTGTGTGTACACACACACACACACACACACACACACACACACACACACACACAAAAATCTATAAATCCTTCTTTCCCTCTTCTGCTTTCTCTCCTGCCAGTGATCCTGAGTCGTGGAGTGGCAGGCAGCTGCAGGCAGAGGGGTTTAAACTCATTTCAGCACATTGTGAGGGGGGTGGGTGGGGGTTGTTCTCTGCTAGGTTTAAAGTGGTAGACTTCAGATCGATTGAAAAATAGGTTGCCCAGAAAACCAGCGTGCTTTGAGAACATGTCTTGTGGTTACTCCTTTTATTACATGGCAAGTATTGCAGTGTTATCCACATACATCAATTCTCTCTCTCTCTCTCTCCTTTTTTCTCAAGCAAAATGAGTTGTTCCTTTGGCATGCAGACCTACTCGTTTTTTGTCATCTTAATTGTAGCTGTAAGTCACTCCTCTAAGCATTGGCTGTTAGCAGGCCAGGAGCATTAATTTATTGCCTTTCCAGCCTGCCCTCCTCCACCATAACGCCCAGGGCAGTGCACATGATTCTCTTTCCCCAATTTTATTCTCAACAACAACCCTGTGGGGTAGGTGAGCCTTAAAACCAGTCACTGGCTCAAAGTCACCCGTGGCTGAACTCTCATCTCCCCAGTCCTGACCTGACACCCTGGGCCACTTGGGCTCCTGCAGAATAAACCATGTGAGCTGAAATCCATGGGGTGGGGTCCTGCTTCCCCCTGCCTCCCTCCCTGAACGGCAGGACCCTTTGCTGCTGCCACCGCCACCAGGGGTGCATGAAGAGGGGCTTGGTGAAGGGGCTGGGACCGGGTCCTGTTCTCTCCTGGAACCCTCTGCAGCCAGTGGCTCAGCGTCTAAGGAAAGGGGCTCAAGGCCAGGTGGGAGACCCCTTGGCCTGAGCTGAGCATGTAGGTTGGCATGTGCTCTATAGCTGCCATGGGAAGGTACGCTGCATGGGGTCAGAGGCCCTCTTTCTTTTCAAAAAACACACGATGCACATTTCCAGGGTTGAGCCCTGGTGCTCAGAGCAGGTTCCAGGAAGGAAAGCAGGATGGGGTGCTGGGAAGAAAACAAAACACTGGCGACGAAAAGATAAATCCTGGACCTGTTATTTTGCAGACCAAGCTAAATCTGCATGCCTTTGCACACTGTTGTTATAAGAGAAGATTTTGTCATAGATTATCCTGCTTCTGCTGCAGGAAAGGCAGTAGGCGATTTGAAGCGCCATTCCTGACCACAATGGGAGCTTCCCTGGACCCCTCTTCTCTTTAGTGCCAAACCAGTTTAGCTCACCATCTGTTTATGCTGAAGGGTCAACAGTGCCCTCCTAAAACTACACCCCTCAGGTGTCTTTTAGGAGAAACTCTGGAGGTGTTTAGACCAGATCCAGTTTGTAATGTGGATGTGCTTTGTTCACCATGTTTCCCCTGCACACTTTCAAGTCTATATTTGCATCCATAGGCACAGAAATACCAACAACAAAAAAGAAGAGCTGAGATTCTCAGGATGCTGAATTCTGTGCCATTCTGGTACCACATTCCTCCTTTTATGGAGGATGGTGGAATGCATAGAATGCTGGGTGGTTTGATTCCCAAGCTCAATTAAGCCCTATAACTAGGGGGAGGCAGGGCTATCTGCATGAGGAGAGGAGAGGGGCTGGGGCATTATGCTGAGTCAGCAGGGAGCTGTGGAGTCAAGGGCTGAGTGAGTTAGGCAGACCAAATAGGCTGGAAGCTGCAGGGTGTGTGTGTGTGTGTGACACAGAGAGAGCGAGAGAGTGCACAATCTCTCAGTGCATCCAGCAGTCACCAACCTTTCCATGTCCGGGGGCACATACGGAATTTTGAGAAGATGCTGACAGCACCAGTCACAAAATGGCTGCGGTCACAAATAAAAAGATACAGTTAATGATGGGAACCTGCAGTTTTTGCTTCATAATTTCTGTTCTAGGAGAGCTGGAGACTTTTTAATGAAAGCTCAGAGTCCGGGACCCCTTCTGGGAACTCCACTGAATGCCTTTGGGGGCACTGGGTTGACAATCCCAATTTAACCATTTTTTCCTGCTCTCAGCAAAATATGCTGTTTCTGTTCACGTTTCAATGTAATTTCTTCTTTTCTTTTTCTCTTCCCTGCCCTCCAGTCATGGAAGCCAAGGGCCTGATGGGGAAGGAGTACCGGATTTGTGACTCCTTTGTCAAGGTAGGCTTGCCACCCTCAGGAGAGGTGCTGATGTTGAGACAGTAATCTTTCATTGTAGGTGGATTCCCCTGGAGGAGCAGGGGAGGAAGAGAGCTGCTCTTCTCTTTCCCCCTCCTCCGAGCGCAGGCCCTCCTTCTTACCAAGCTGCTGACTTAAGTTGTCTGTAGCCATTGATTTTTGCTACATGCATCTATAAAGAAACGAAACCCTTCCTTCTCTTTGCCAGCAGAAGTCTGAGCAGTTGTGGGATGCGGGAATCTCTGCTGCATCTCAGCTGGCTCTTTGGTGCTGGGGATCTTGCAGCTGCTGCTGCTGCTGCTGCCTCTGCTTTTCTGGAGTGAGGATTGCAAAGGCAGTGGCAGGTTAGCTGTGGCAGGTGCAATCCTAAAAGGAGCATCCTCTGCGGAGGGGCACTGTGAGTGGCCCCTGGCTCCATCTGTGCCTCGTTGGCCCTCTCAGCTTTGCTGCCTGTGTTACCCAGCCTTAGGATTTCACCACTTCTGTGGAACTGAGCCAAAGCTAGGGGGCTTATCTGAATAACTTCACAAAATGAAGGCTGTCTGTCCCCTTCTCTCCCCACCCAAAAATCCAGCATGGGATTTTAAAAGGCAGCACTGACATTTCGTTGTGGGTTCCATTCATGCTTTGACATTCAGGTGAGGTTTTTTTCCCATTTCAAAGCTGCCGGTTTCCCACTCATCTAGGTATGTTGGCTGGAAGCTTGCTCTAGCCAGAAGAGGGTTAACACACAATAACAGCAATGCTCTTTCTCTTCTTCTCCCAACGAAGGTGTCATTTGTGCCGGAGACAGATCGGAAGTGCAGGCAGAGGACCAGGACTGTGCTGGACAGCAAATGCCCCGTCTTCCATGAGCATTTCCTCTTGTGAGTATGGGGATGGGGGTGTCAGCTGCAGCCCCTCTCTCTCTCTCTCTCTCTCTCTCTCTCTCTCTCTCTCACACACACACACACACACACACACACACACACACACACACACACACCCCTCTCCTCTTGTGTCCCAGAGAAGGCCCAGGCTGTGTGGCAACAGGCTGGTCAGGGATCCGGAGCCAGAGAAAGTGTGCTAGGACTCGCCTTGCTTCTCTGACTCTCAGTATCTCCCCCCCTTCCCTCCCTCCCTCTCCTCACCTCCCCCCCCCAATCTCTTGTCAGCTATTATGCCTCAGCACAACTAGCCTCACGCATGGGGAGCTGCTGCCATGAGATGAAGAGCGACAGACACTATTCTGCTGTTTCCTTGCAGCTCAAATGCCTCGGCCCTGTGCACAAAGCTGACTTGTCTGTGACTGTCAGTCTGTGCGCACACACACACACACACACACACACAAGCGCTAGGCTCCTGCCCTCCCCACTGTTGGAGTTTCTGAACTAGGCAGCTTCTCCCGGACTCTGAGCTGCCCTTGGTGTCGAGGGGGGACTTGGACCAGGTAAAAAGGGTTTCTCCAAGGATGCTGTTGCATGGTGGGGGCGGGGGCAAGTGCCGTGAACTTCCTGGGTTGGATTCTCAGTCTTGAGATTCTCAGATTCTTATGCCTCTGGTGGACATGCATCCTCTTCTCATGGTGCTTGTTAATTTCCACCTGAACTCCTCTGGAACGCTGGCTGTCCTTCTCAGCTCAAGCACACCTTCCCCTTGGGCCAGCCTCTTTGAGGACAGAGCTAGGTGAGGGGGTTGGATTGGAATAAATAATGCGAGCTGAAATTATGTACCCAGATCAGAAGCATCCATAAGCTGTGGCCAGCTCTGGATTTCTGCCACAGGTAGCCAAGTCAGTGTGAGAGGGCCTGAGGGAGAAGCCTCAGTCGGGACATGGTCCTTGCTGCCCCCAGGGGCTCATGGTCGCATCCTTTCTACTTTGTGTTCCAGCCCTTTGCCAGAGGAAGATGAGCGGAAGCGCCTGCTGGTCACTGTGTGGAGCCAACCAAGGAATTCCAGGTAAGGAAGATGCAGCTGCGAGACTATAACGCCACCGTTGAGCCTTTGGTTGTTGTCATGTGAGTGGTGTTGCAGCAGGAGCTGCTCCCTTGAGTGTGAGTAGCCTTTGTGGGATTGGCTCCAGAGTCACGGGACTGAGGGTTCGGCTCAAGGGTCCTCCTGCCTAGCTCAGGACCAGCTCCTCCTATGGCACCCTGCCTTGGCCCCAGCATTTAAGGTCTTGTGAGCAGATGGTGTGTGTGTGTGTTGTTCCATCTCACCGAAGGGGTAGATTAGCATCTGCAAGGAACAGGGGCTTCTCCGCCACAGCCCCCAATGCTGAGCATGAACTCCCTCCCTGTGGATAAAAGTTTGCTCAGCATGTTCCTCCTGCTGTCCTTTGAGAGACGGATGAAGATGGGGCTTCTGAAGAGGATTGTTCATCTGTGTTCCCTGTGCTGGTTCTGTGACTGTTTGCTGAGATGGTTTGACCTGATTCTGATTCGTGTTACTGGAAATAATTTTTATTCCTTTATTTTGTAACCCACCATAGTGGTATGACCTTTTGATTATGATGGTGATGTCATCTGTATGTGTAATCTGATAGTGAACAGCGTGCGAGAGGGGAAAGAGAGTGAAAACATAAATCCATTTGGTATTTATAGAAACGGCAGGATGAATTAACAGTGTCGCTGACGAGATTCGTCTTGGAATTTCATATGTCGCCTCTTTCTGACGCTGAATAAATATCTCCTGTGTTCTTCCCCACCAAATGACATAGCTAACTGAACGTCCAGCCTTGTCCAAATATTTCAAAGAGCCAGTTTTTAAAAAAATAATACCTACTTTACCACATTAGAATTGTAGGCATCATCACCAAGTGTCATGCTTTGGGTTGTATCTGGCTGTTGTAACTAACTAAAGAAAAGATAGGTAGCCGTGTTGGTCTGCCATAGTCAAAACAAAACAAAAAATAAAAAAATGCTTCCAGTAGCACCTTAGAGACCAACTAAGTTTGTTCTTGGTATGAGCTTTCGTGTGCATGTGTATCTGAAGAAGTGTGCATGCACACGAAAGCTCATACCAAGAACAAACTGAGTTGGTCTCTAAGGTGCTACTGGAAGGATTTTTTTAAAAAAAAATTGTAAAGAAAAGATAGTACAGGCTCAGTCTTTAAAGGATGAGAGAATGTTTAAAGCAAGTGTGGCTGAACGAGGGCATCTGCTAGTTTGGGTGTTAAAGTGAGTGGCAGATAGGTGCCCCCACCCAGTGAGCCTGCCCTGCCTGTTGTGCCTTTCCATTATGGAACCAGAATTGCATCTCCAACCATGTCAGCACCAGAGAGTTGGATCAGTGCATTGGGGTTTTGCTAGGACCTCAGGGTGCTTCCGGATAACCTGTTTATTGAGCATGCATCGTCCTGATTTGTCATCCTACACTTTCCAGTACTGTATCTTTTGTGGAAGTGAGTTTGTTGTGCAAGAACTCCCAACCAACTGTAACTCTGCAATCTGAATTTTCTGGTATCAGATTGAATCTCACCTGAAAATGGTGGCCCCTGGACTCGGCCACACCCCTCCCAGAACCCTGAATGGCTGCCCCCAGCTCCCACAGGGAGCCCTAGCTAGTCCAGCGTGGCTTACCCATTCTGGCTGGACGTGGGCCTTAGACATTGCCATCAGCCCCTGCAGCCTGAAACCTTTCTAAAATAATTTTTAATTGGAGGCAGAAAAGAATAATAAAATTGTAGATTTGGAAGGGACTCCGAGGGTCATCCAGTTCTATCCCCTGCAATGCAGGAATCTCAGCTAAAGCATCCATGATAGATGGCCATCCAACCCCTGTTTGAAAACCTCCAAGGAAAGAGAGCCCACCACCTCCCAAGAGAATCCGTTCCCTTGTTGAACAGCTCTTACTATCAGCATATATAGAAGCAGAACAGCTACAATGGCTACAAGGAACCTCTGTTCCTGCCTTTGAGTCCTGGTTGTTGGGGAGCTGCAACAGGAGCAGACAGTCATCTTCAAGCCCTGCTTAATGAGCTTCCCAGAGGCTTCAGATGGGCGGATACTGGGCTCAGGGTCTGACACAGCAAGGCTCTTCTTACTGCGCTGGATCAACCCACATTGGTGTGCTCTAGCAGTCGGGCTCTTCCTATGCATTGTTATGTAATGTGCTCCAGCACAGCACGACTGAGCTCTTACATTATCCCAGAGCACGTCTAACTAAGACCCTTCTTCCACAGAGCTCTGGGGGTTTGGCAGACCCCTGGCCATTCGGAGCTCTTTGACAGATACTGGGTGCAGCAGGGTGCGGGATGGGAGGACCTTAAAGCTGCTGGTTCTGGCGTTCAAGTCATAGAGCTGGAAGGGACCCTGAGGAACATCTATTCCCCCCCCCCCCGAATATGCAGCTGTCCCATATGGGGATCGAACCTGTGACCTTGGTGTTATCAGCACTGAGTTCTAACCAACTGAGCTATCCAGTGGTAGGCTCCATTTCCCATACCCTCAGTGTGTCCCTCTTTGGGGCAGCTGACTCAACTATTCCTATTCCTATTCCTTATTACAGTAAATTTGTTAGTTGTGTTATCTTGCCCAGGGCAACCCAAAGCAACTTACAACCAACCAAAGTTGCCCTAGCTAGGCAAGTCCTCTGCAGCTGCCTTTTCCACCCAGACACATGGGGGGGGGGAATACCTCCTTCTCTTCTTCTTCAGGGTCCACACATGGCTCACTGAGTGAGGCCACGTGGCACATGGGCAGCTTTCTGTGTGCTATGGAACTTTGCCAACCTGCATGGCCGACGGAGCCTGGTGATGTCCAAAAGACGTCACTTGGGGACAGCCAAGTGTGTGAGGAGCTTGGAAGGTGCAGACCAAAGTGTCTCCTTGCTCTGGTTCAATGCCCAGATCTCCTTGCAGGGGAGACTCCCATGCTGGAGACAAAATGGCCAGAGTCCCCAGCAGGAGCCGTGGGAGCAGCGGCAGCCCTGATCTCCATGACTCTGTTTCGGGATTCCTTCTCCCCACAGGCAGAGCGAACTCCTCGGCTGCATGAGTTTTGGCGTGAAGACCCTGCTGAGCCCAGACAAGGTACGGAGATGACTCCCACTCTCCTGGGTTGTGCGGTGGGGACACAGCTGTGGCACAGCTAATTGTCCCAAGGAGAAGGAAGTCCCTGTCATGCTTTAATATCTCTGTGGTGATGGCAATAAGAGATGAGGTGTGGCAGCAGCAGCAGCAGCAGCAGCAGCAGCAGCACACCAGTCTTTGTCTCACGGGGGTGGGGAGGGTTGCTGACATCTTCCCAAGCTGGACAGGGATTTGGGGGTGGGGAGATGTATTAAGCAGGCTAGAGAATCCTGGGTCTGGGCCTGTTGCAGGGCATGCAGTTTCCTCTCTATACTGGTGGGATTTGGTGTGTGATGTCACTGAAATCCCCCCATATCGAAAACTAGTTTGCTCTATCTGAACGTGGAAATTCCATGCAGTCGTGATGCCTAAATGGAACCCTGGGTGGGATTCTACTCATGAGACCCCTTAGAGGAAGCCCTACACAAGGTCTCCCACCAGCACAGCAGGGCTTTTGACCAGGCCCTCACCCCTACCCCCATGCCCCCTGAAATTGGCTCCCCTCCAAAAAACAACAACACCCCATTAAACCAACAGCAACCGTAACTAGGTGGTTTTTTTAAAAAAACAAAAAAAACACCTAAAATAAAATAAATGGGGGAGCAGAGAGTGCTGAGAATGTGTTGTCCACCAGCAGCCATATGCATGTCAGAGCTGCGGGCAGAGGATTGGGTGCTGCCCTCTGCTGCCAACTTTAAAATAAAAATGTATAAACCATATGCAGCAGTTTCCAAACATCTATAGCGACTTTAATTAGAAAAGTATTTGAAGCCAATTGGGATGTTCATCCTGAAGGCAGATCAGCAACTGGGGTTCAGCTACATCCCCATTTCAAAGATGGAGACTGAAGGCTTGAGACTGAAGGCCAGTTTGAACATAAGAAGAACCTGCTGGGTGAGGCCAGTGGCCCATCCAGTCCAGCATCTTGTTCTCACAGTGGCCCACCAGATGCCTATTGCAGGAAACCTGCAAGCAGAACATGAGCACAAGAGCAGGTTCTTATTCCCTCCCATCATTCCGCCATCCCGTCAGCTGGGCTGCGGAACAGAACACAGATAAGGTTCCCAGGTGGCTTTTGTTGGGCTTTGCAAATGGGGGGGCGGGGGCTTGGTTTTCTTTAATGATTGGGGGGGTCTGCGCACACACGTACACACATAATGGTGGGCATTTTGCTAGCAAATAACACAGCTGGGAAGGGATTTCTAAATCCAGAAACTTTTGGGATCTCCCGCGGCTTCCTTCTATTGACTCTCTTTCTAACTGCAGGAGATCTGCGGATGGTACTACCTATTGGGGGAAGACCTGGGCAGGACAAAGCACTTGAAGGCAGCTACACGGCGGGTGAAACAGAGCAGAGGTGGGTCCCTCTGGGAGATGCTTGTGGGCCTCTGTCAAGGGAGGAAAGGTGGTAGGGATGTCTTTCCCCCTGGGGTCCTGTTGCAGAGCTTGTGGACACTGTGCAGAGGAAAGACCCCCAGGCAAGCCTGCCCTGACTGCTCTGGACTGGCCTCCATGGCTGCTGCAGGGGGAGCCAATTGCCACACTCCCCCCTCCCAGCCTGCTTGGGCGACCAGAAGGTACATGCCCCGCCCGCCCTAGTTGGAGGAACAAGGAATCGCTCAGAAAATGGCCAGTCCCTGGGCATCCCTTTTGCACATTTTTCATCATACTAACACTGTGGGAAAAGGGAAGGCAGTTCTCACACGCAACACAGGCTTGTAGGTACAGTGGTACCTCGGTTTAAGAACAGTCCTGTTTACGAACAATTCGGTTTACGAACTCCGCAAAACTGGAAATAGTGTCCTGGTTTGCGAACTTTACCTTGGTCTAAGAATGGAATCCAAACGGTGGAAGGGCACCGGCGGCGGGAGGCCTAATTAGGGAAAGCGGGCCTCGGTTTAAGAACGGACTTCCGGAATGGATTAAGTTCGTAAACTGAGCTACCACTGTAAACAATTACGAGTCAGTCCAACTTGGCTGGTTGCATTTTACCTGCTTAAGCAGTCATGGGCTTGGGAACATGTTCAGAGTTCCCTGCAGAGCATCTTTTGAATTCTGATGTTTGGAGGAAGGCAAAGGCTGAAGGTAAAATCTTATGTATTTATGGGCATTTGAGACTGGCGGGTCTCTCTTCCAAGACAGGCTGCCTGTTGGCTTTGTGGCAAAACAGGCCTCATCTCTGACACCACTGGTTGCTATACAGAGAAACATGGGATGCTGGTTTAAGCTTAGTTGGTCTCTAAGGTGCTACTGGAAGGGATTTTTTTGTTTTGTTTAAGCTGAGTCAGACCCTTTGGGTCCATGTCGCTCAATGTTGCCCACACTGACTGGCAGCAATGGCTTTCCAGGGCTTCAGGCAGGGTGTCTCCCAATCCTTGCATGGGAATCAAGCCCCATGCAAAGCAGGTGCTCTGCCCACTCAGCTACAGCACCACCCCGTTGCAATGTTGTGTTTTGGCCAACCCGAAAATTCCTCCTCTCTGACATTTCAAGAGGCATGGCTGGTTCAGGCCAGTTGAGGCATTGCTTAGGAGGTCTCAACCGCTGGAGATGCTTCTTTAGAGACCATATAGTCGGCTGCTGTCCATTCGGTTCCCCTGCAGGGGTGAGAATCACTGGTGCTCTAGGTGGCGCTGGTGAGTTGTATCACAATATCCATTTGCCCATTGATTTGCCTGCTCTTCCCTATTCTCCTTTCTCCTGTATTCCACCAAGCATTTCAGTAAATTAATTTGATTAATAGCTGGTCATTTGTTCAATATTTTATGGTTCTATAATTTTAAGATTTCAAAGTTTTAGGGTGCTTTAATGATTTTCCTGAATACTGTCTTGAGTTGGAGGTTCGTAAATATTCTTATAAACATCTTGCCAATGCTCTAAGATCGTATTCTGTGGTCCTGCTCTTCATCCCATCTTTGCGGGAGATTAGGTGGGCAAACACAGGAAACGAGGCCTTTTCAGTGCTGGTTCAAAACCGTGGAATGCCTCCCCTTGGGGGATCTGCCAGACTCCGTCTCTTCCTGTTTTGTGACAGGAATTGAAGAGAGGTGGCTGTTGTGGTTGTTTTTAAGCCAGCAAGCTCCTGTTGTAAACCACTTTGGGGTCAACTGATGAGTGGCAGTATGCGAATCTCTAAGATAACCAAAGAAAAACCAGCTGCTTTAAAGAATTGTTCTACTTGACTAATATACCGGTAGCTGTTTTAGTGCTGCTGCGTCGCAGTGTTTTGTATTTTTGCATTGTTTTTATTTCCCACTTAGGTTTATTATTGCAGGGTTAGATATTCCTGTCACTGGAAGCCATGTGGGTACATTTTGCAGAACCATTGGACACTAGTAACAAATAGCAGAAACTCTCACCCTTGTGATAGGGGTGGAAGAGGGCAGAGAGGAGGAGACTCCTATATTACATAGCTCCCCACAGCTGAGTCTGTGTGTAATGTGTCTAATTCCGTTGCCCCCCAGGATCAAGTCTGCCCCAAGTTGCGCAGATAATGAGAAGCTGTTCCGGCAGCTTCAGTGGACATTAGGCATGTAAAGCAGGATATTTCAGTACAGGGAGGTCAGGCCTTCCCTCTTTTTTCTGCAGATGTGATGGACAGATTCCTCCCTGTTGTTTTTCAGAGCTGATGTTGGCCAGGCCAGCTGCAGCGGTGGCGTTACTGGGGAAGCAGCAGCAGGACGAGAACATGGAGCAGCTCAAGGTAGGAGCAAGCAGGTGTGGGAGGCAGGGCTCAACAACCACCTTTCCCAAGCCAGGGAGCGAGTGGATGCCTTGATCATATTAAACACCCATGAAGGGGGCAGCCAGTCAGAAGGTGCTTTTTGCAATGAAGTTGAGGAGATTGGGGTGCCTCACCATCCTCCCTCAGCTGCCCACAGGCAGTGAGAATCCTGCTGCAAATTGCACCCTCCCGCCTCCTGTCCTGCAAGTGCTTTCCTCATGTCCCTCGCAGGCTCCTGCCTGCTGGGAAGGAGAGGAAGCTTGAAACTCTTCTTGCTTTAACATCCCTGGCAGCATTCCTGTATCAGTCTCTGCAGCCACAGCAGGCGCTGTAACTTTCCCCCAGCTTGACCCCCCCCCCGAAGGCATTGTCTCCTGCATTGTCTCCTGAGACAGACGGATGCCAGCCATTTCACTACAGTCACCACTATCTGTTCTTTTCCTTTCTAATGGGCACAGGCAGGCAGGAGTCAGCAGGCTGCCCCTCCCTCGCATGCTTAGGAAGGCTCAGCTATTGGGTTGCTTTTTTCCTCTTACACAGCTAGCCATGAACTGGTCTGATGTGCGGATCCCCATCAGTAAAGAGTATACTTGTGTGAGAGAGAGTTAAAGAGAGAGATTTTTCTGGGCATCTTCTTTCCTTCCTTGGTTACTTGCAGGCCTTACCCTTTCTCCTCCACTCTCCCCATATGAATGTGAATGTAAGCCCCCTGCCCTTTTGCACAGCACTAGTGGAAGGCCCCCTCCGACATCCTCTGACTCTTTGTGAGAACCTGGGCCGTGTCCGTGTGCCGGGGAGATTTGCCTCGGTGAACAAAGGCCGCCTGGGTGAAAGAGCTGACAGGAGCTTGACTCCAAACTCTCTCTCTCCCTCTCTCTCTCCCTCTCCCTCTTCCCCTCGAGTTCTCAGGAAGCCTCTCCGCTTATCATAAAGCAGCACATGGCAGTGAGAGCTGCCCGGGAGGTGAGGGGTGGCTTCCTGCCATTCTTCTGCTGAGCAGCTCCTGGGTTCTCATGGGCGGCCATGCCAGGATCACAGAGGCTTATTCTCAGCTGCCAGAAGGCAGGCAGGCAGGGGGGCTCTGTTCTGCGCTCGCCAAGGAGAGCGGGGAATGGTTTAGCTTTGCCTGGTCCGGCCGCAAGGCTCCAGGCCGCGGACATGAGCCGATTCAGCGGACTGTGCAGAGTGTGCTCGGAGCAGCGCTACCGGCAGGTCGGTTGCATGCGAACCCAGGAGCAGGTGTGCGCGAGGTTCAAGGAGTGTGGCCTTCTCCAGTGGGTGTGTTGAGAGGAGACGGGAGCAGCACCCCACAGAACTGGCTTTGGTGCTAGGAAGGGCCCACACTTCCCCCTGCCAGGGCTGAATAATTCTGTGGACCTGCCCCACTCCTCTGGGTGGCTGACTGGGCTTTCTAAGAGGAGTCGGGGTGACCTCCTTGATTGTCCCTGCATCATCTGAAGGCTTGGACCCTGGGATGAGTGTTCTCCCTTCCCTGTCAGGGCAGGGAATGCCACTGAATGCTGCTTGTTGGGGATCCCAAGGGGTCGAGCCCTGCCATGGCACTCAGATCCTGTGCTTGGCCCCTGTGAAGACAGGAGGCTGGGCTAGACGGGGCCCAGTTGATCTGATCCAGCTGCAGCCAGGCTCTTCTAGTCTCATCGCTCCCTTGTTGAGAGAGGCTGGCTTGCCCAAAGGCCTCTGACAGCCCAGTCCTAGGTGGGCTGACTCAGGGAAGTCAGCCTCACTGCTTTCCATTGAATTGGTGCCCTAATCACCATGCACTGGGTGGCAGCTCTGGTGACTTCGTAGCTGAAGTGAGATTCGATCCAGGGAAGTGAGCTCAACCGCACAGCGCCGTTTCTTGTTGCATATTGATTTGCTCTCGTTTTGTGTGTGTGTGTGTGTGTGTGTGTGTGAGAGAGAGAGAGAGAGAGAGAGAGAGAGAGAGAGAGAGAGAATTGTCTTTTGAGGGTTCAGAAGAAACCCCCTCCCATCGTTACATGTTGCCTTCATCCCATGTCTAGCAAGAGGCTCCTGGGAATCTCACAGAAGCAGGGCAAGCAAGTGGCAGAGGATGGTAGGAATCCAGCTTTATTCTGTTTGTCTCCTCCAGTGGCTGCTAGTCAAAGGAATGCTGCCTTTGACGACAGATGCCCCATTGCTAGCTGCCCTTATTACCAGCCAGCCACTAATTGGACCTCCTGATCGCCCCTAATGTGTCCAAGCGCCCTTTCTTGGGAGCTTCCCCCTCAGTGAGTTCCTAAGGGGCAGCCCTGCTTCTGCCACACTGTGCTCTGAGGATGCCTCTTGCGGTGTGTGGGATGCCTCTCGCAGAGGGGTCTTTCACTCTGAACCTTTTGACCCTGTGGCTTTGGAGTGATGAGATTGTGACCTGGAGGGAGGGCGAGCTACCCACACTTCATCTAGGTCCCCCACCTCTTTCTGGCACCTTGGCCTTGGGGTCCAGTTGGGCATCAAGGAGGTTCCAGCAGGCTCCTGGATCTCCAAAAGGTGAAGCAGCAGCTAAATAAGGCAAAAGCTGTCCTGTGTGTTTGCCATGATGCAAACAAATCTCCTACCCTAAAACACCCTGAATAAAGCAGAGGAGGAGGAGGAGGGAGGGAGGCAGTGTATCAACAAGCAATCCTTTGCAGGCTACTCAAAAGTAAGCCCCGTTGACTTCAGGGAAGCGTGTGTAGGATTGTGGCCTTTGTCAGCTTAGAGGGGTGCAGCCTTTCCAGTTACACAGAACTCCTTTCCAGGTCAGTTCAAGAGGGAAACCCAGCCAGATGGGTGGGGTGTAAATAATAAAAATATTATTATTATTATTATAGGGTGTATGAAGAACTCTGTGATTCCTCTGTTGTGCCCAGGGGAAAACTTGGCTTGGCTTCTCTTCAGGTTGCTGTCGTGAGATAGTTTGTGTTGATGACTAGCGGATAAAACGTACAATGTGAAACTTAACTCTTCATTTTTCTTGATGAAGTGGGGCTTGAAGTCTGGCATTAGAGCAGTGAGTTCCACATGCTAATTATACATGTGTGAAGAAGTAGTCATTTTTCCTGCTGGTCCGTTTCCACTGGGTGGCCCTGAGAGAAAGAGGGAAGCGTTCTCTCCATCTACTCCCGACGTGCTTTATGTAATCCTTAAATCATTTCAGTTGTCTCAGCTAAGCAGCCCACAAATGCTTCAACCAGGGAACTTGGGCTCCAACTTCCTATAGTCGTTCTGTCTGCCCTTTTCTGACTATGGCTCCTTCCCCCTGTCTTTCAAACCACCCTGTGGCACGGCCCATGCGCTGCCCTTGGACTTCTGCGGAATCCCCAGGGAGTTGCCCTTTTGCTCCCAAGCAGGAAGAGTGTGTCCCGCAGCCCCTTTGAACAGACTCCCTCCTCCTTTGAGCAAGCCCTGGTGGAGGAGCTCTTAGTGGGGGTCTTCCTCGGGAACCGGAAGGGCAGATCTTTCCCCTTTGCTGGTCAAACAGGATACGTGAGAGACAGACATCTCTGGAACCACTCAGGCTCCGCATGAGATGCAAGTCCAAGTCTGAACAGTGTCTGTGGTCAGACAGGTTTCCTCTCTTCCCATCGGCAGCCCAGTCAAGATGCCTCTGCCTTATCTCATGGGCCATTGAGCTTATTGGGTGCTTAACATGAGTCCACAGTATGATGCAACGGCAAAAAACGACCAACTAATGCTATTCTAGGCTGCATCAACAGAAGTATAGTGTCCAGATCAAGGAAAGTAATAGTTCTACTCTGTTCTGCCTTGGTCAGACCACACCTGGAGTCCTGCATCCAATTCCGGGTGCCACCATTTAAGAAGGATGTTTGTCAACTAGAACTTGTGCAAAGGAGAGCAACCAAGATGCTCAAGGGTCTGAGGCTGAGGCTAATAAGAGTTCTAAGATGGCGGCGCGCATAGACGCAGCGGCTGCTCAGTGCTCTCCCTTATTTTTAAGTGTTTCGTACGGCTTTTACTGCTGTTAAATGATTTTTTTTAATTAATTAATTAATTAATTAATTAATTATTATTATTATTTTAAATCCAATTTCGTTGTACTTGTACAATGACAATAAAGATATATACATATACATAAACCAAGCCTTATGAGGAACGGTTGAAGGAGCTGGGGATGCTTAGTCTGGAAAAGAGGAGATTGAGAGGAGATGATATAGTGACTTTCAAATATCTCAAGGGCTGCCACAGGGAAGAGAGAGCAAGATTGGTTTTTCTGCTTTGGAGAGTAGCCTTTCGAACCAGAGTAGATTTGAACCAGTGGCTTCAAGTTACAAGAAAGGAGATTCTGACAAATCATCAGGAAGAAATTTCTGACAGTAAGAGCTGTCCAACAGTGGAGGTTGTGGACTCTCCTTCTTTGGAGGTTTCTAAGCAGAGGTTGGATGGCCATCTGCCAGGGATGTTTTAGCTGAGATCCCTGCATTGCAGGGGGTTGGACTAGATGACCCTCAGGGTCCCTTCCAACTCTACCATTCTATGATTCTATGCTAAGACCCCTAGACCCTTTTCACATGTGCTACTGGTAAGTCAGGTGTCCCCAGTCTTATATTTGTTCACCTGGCTCTTCCTGCCTGTGTGCAGAACCTTACATTTGCCCCTATTGAAATTAATTTGGTTAGTTTGGGCTCAGTTTTCCAATCTGTTAAAGGCATCTTGAATCCAGATTCTGTCTTCTGCAGCATTCACTGTCATGAAGGGAATAAAACTAAAACCATGAGGAAATAGCACCAGGGGCCTGACCCGGATGCACAGGGCTCCATGTCAGACCTTGGCACATCTCCTGTGGGGCCACCTGGTGGGGGTGTGCAGCTGGGGGGGGGAGCATCCATGCTCCTGCTGTGGTACAGTGTGAGTGGTGACAGGATCCTGGCTAAGGACCCCTTTGGTTTGACTGAGTGGCCCACAGGCACCTGTAGTCTCTGGGGGGCTGGAAGCTCTTTCTGCTGGGGACCAAATCCCTTTGAAGCCCACGCTGCCTAGTGGCCTGGCAGGCCCTGGCTTTTGGAAAGCCCCTTCAGCCTGAAGGCACAGTGCTATTTTGAGGAGAGCTGCTGTGGTGCTTCTATCCTCCCTGTGGCAACGGATGTGGGTGAGGCTAAAATAACCTCCTCCTCTCTGTGGTGGTGGAGGCGGCTAAGGTAGGGATCGATAAGATCAGCACAACCTTTCAGCTTCCTGTCCACATGTGGCCAGTGGAAAGTTCCTGGTGCTCATTGCTCAAGGAGAGAGCAAAGTGCTCCCCACCCATGGCTGCCTGCTGAGCCCACACCAGGGGACTCACTTGACTTGATGCCTCCCAGGGGGGCTTTTCTTGTCGTGAAGGCCGAACAGAATGGCTGTGGCCACAGTTGTAGGGTGTGTGTGTGCGCTTGGGGATAGGGCTAGTGGAAGAGATCCCACTTCCCTCTCCTGGGGTTCAGTGAGGATGTGCAGAGTGAGAGTGTGCGTACATCACTTTTGTCTTTCCCCACCTGCTGCACAGATATGACCAGTGAATGCAGAATGCATGAGGGGCAGCTGTTGCTGTTTGTTAAAAGGCATAACTTCATTGTTTCCTTCCAGATTACAATCCCCCGTGGCAAGAATGGGTTTGGGTTCACCATCTGCTGTGACTCGCCTGTCCGTGTGCAGGCAGTGGACTCGGGTAAGGAGGGCAGAGGTGCCTGGATGGTGGATTAGTTCGCTTTGCAAAGGGGCTGGGCTCTGGGCTCCAGCTTCTCCTGCCTCTTGGCACTCTCCTCCTGGTCTAGGGAGTGGCATGCTGGCCGTGCGCTATACAACACAGGTCCACTTTCTCCTGCCACTCATGGCTCCAGCCTGCAGACTTCTGGCTTCAGCGTTATTTAGGCTCTGGAAGCTGGCAGGGTCTGCTTTTGGACTAACACAGAAACGTGCACCACTTTCCCTGTTTTCCTTCCTGTCTAGGAATGCTAGGGATTCTCCTAACTCCTATGCTTGAGTAGTTCTGTTTGGCTTCCAACCTGCTAGGTACTCATCCACCCAAGTTTGCTTTGGTGGGAAAGGCTATGAAGCCAGTTTGCCTGCGGTGCAGACATGCCCTGTTTCTCCCACCCTTTGCAGGTGGCCCAGCAGAGAGGGCTGGCTTGCAGCAACTGGACACCATCCTCCAACTCAATGAGCAGCCTGTCGAGCGCTGGAAGTGCGTGGAGCTGGCCCACGAGATCCGGTGACTATGCCACACGTGTGGAGATGGAATTGCAGGGGTGGAACCAGGATCCCTGGATCCCTCAGGGGTCTCTGTGCCTGTGTCTGAGTATGGAAGGGCTGCTTCTGGGAAACACCCAGACATTTGCAAAGGCCTGACATGTAGGAGATGTGCAGATGTTGCCAACACTTTATGGTTGTCATGGGGCCAGCACAGAGAAGGCCTCCCTCCCAACATCTTGAGAATGGATCTGTCTGTGGCCCTTTCCATCTTGACCTTTCCATCTATCAGCAGGCAAAGCCTTCCTTGTTTTGGAGAAGGCTCTGGCCTGATGATTTCCAAGCAAGGGTGGGAGAGACAGGGCAGAAAGAGTGGGGGGGGGTGACACCAAGAATGAATCTGCGTCAATGCCAATCCTATTTCTTGCAGGAACTGCTCCCGCGAGATCATCGTGCTGGTCTGGCGCATAGTCCCTCGGGTCAGACCTGGCCCAGAAGGCGTCATCCGCCGCTCGTCCTGCAAATCGACGTACGACTTGCAGTCACCGCCCAACAAGCGAGAGAAGAACAGTGCATTGCGCTCCCAACACCTCGCTCATCGCCAGAGCTGCCACATCGTGTATGGTGGGAACGAGGGCCTGGCGCTCAACGGCTGGGAGCGCTACACAGAGCTTGGGAAGGTCTCCCAGCAGCACACCATGCCCTCCCCTTCCCGACCACCCTCAACGAGCGGGGGCGACAAGAACTACATCATCCTGGCGCCGCTCAATCCAGGAGGCCAGGTATGGAAGCAGGGGTTGGCTACTGGTCAGGTGGCTCATCTCACCTCCTCTCTGGTCTGAAATGCTCCACTTGCACACTCTCCTCTCAGAAGAAGTGCAATTGGCAGGTCAGAGTCCCCCAGATTGTCATTGTTTTCATGTGGGATTAAGTCACATCCTGACAAATTTGGAGTTCTTGCGAAACAAACAGGCTTCCTCCCCTTGCGATAAGGAAAATGGTAGGAATGTGTTCTTGGGAGGGTGGGATGTAGCATTTGCCTAACAACATTGTCTCCCCACATATAAATCAGGATGAAACCTCATTAAGCAGGTTCCCTGGAAGGGAACCCCTTTCACGGCCAGAAGTGAAAATACAAGGCCTTCATCCCCAGAAGCAGCTCATGAGATGGTTAAAACTGATCCTGCAGGGGACAACAGGCTGTGGGTGGCTGGATGCTCCAGAACAAGAACGCCTACATGCAGAGAATTGGATGTCAGCCTGGAGGACAGACTGCAGTGTACCGGTAGCTCCCTGGCACATTTGCTCTCTGTGTAAAAGGAATTCCTTTTATATCAAAGAGAAATTCCATGTGTTGAGTCCACCCTGCAGGCTGAAATGCAGTGGTTCAGGTGCTGTCTTTCCAGAGGATGCTACTGGGCCCTTGGCCCTCCATCCCAACATAGCCCTCTTCTGCTGCTCCCCTCTGATAGCCTTAGTTGGGTCTGAGTTGCCCACCTGAGCATGTTTACTGTGCATGGACTACCTAGAATAGTTCTTCCAGGGTAGTGACATCTTGTCCCCAACAGTGCTGACCTATATTTCAAAAAGAGAAAGGGCTGAGATCTCGAAATGATACATTCTGCATCCAGCATTAGAATTGCAGGGTCTGAGAGCAGGGAGGAGGAGGTAACCCCGGCTCTCCTGCCTTGTGTCTTCCAGGTGCTGAGGCCCATCTACCCGGAAGGCAAGGCCCCTGGAGGTGAGTGAGTGAGTGAGAGAGAGAGAAGGGGGGGTCTAGCTCCATTCTTGCCTATGTCTTGGGTTTTGCTCATTTCTGGGTTGGATGTCTAGCTTTTCTTGAGGTGGCAAAGTATTACCAGTAAGTGAGGCCAGGAGCAGTGGAGGGAAATCCCAGGGAGCCTCTTTTTACTATTTTTTGTATTTGTTTTCTTGTGTTTAGAGCACAGAGCAATGGAGAGGAGTTCTAGAGAAACTGGGAGCCGCAGCTGGTGGCCTGTTAGCTGCTTGGACTCCCAGAGTCCCCAGAGGTTTGCCTTGTCGCAAACTGCATTTCATTACTTGTTCGGAGTCATGTGTATCGCAGCCTTCCTCAAAAGAGGTTGCGGAGGGAGGGGGAGGTGCCCCAATTTTGTTCTTGTGGCAGCCCTGAGATCAGAGGGCCTGGCTCCAGGGAGGTCACCCAGGGAGCTTCGTGGCAGAGCAGGGATCCAGAGCCTCCATCCCTGCAGTCCATTAAAGCAACTCACTCCTGGGAATGCAGGGTGGGGGGAGGTGGCTGGGCCCAGGCCAAAGAGTGGGGGCTCTATATAGGGTTTCTGAGCCAGGAAGTCCCTGCTTCAGATCTCGTGTCACCCACTAACTCACTCCCCCCATGGCCACTTACCCACATCGTCATCACAGAGAGGGTGATAATGCCGACCTGCCTTGCAGGGCTGTTGTGAAAACGGCTGTGCTTTTTTGCCTGCCACTGTTCAAGAGATGCCAGCTGAGCATTACTTCCCCCTCCTAGAAACTGAGAGGCCTTTCTCCATCTCTGCAGCAAAGAGTGGCGGCTTCCGAGCCATTGCCAGTGAACATGGCTTGGTACAATACATCAACCCCAAATTAAAACCAGAGCAAATAAATAAGGACAATGATGGTAGATTAGAGAAATGGGAAAGACCCTGGGCAGAAACATGGGAATTTACGGCGGCTGAAAATATAAAGGAAAACATGATCAAAATGTTCTATCAATGGTACATTACCCCAAGTAAAATTCAAAAAATGTACAAAACAAAAGATAATTTGTGTTGGAAATGTAAAAAAGAAGTGGGGAGCTTCATTCATATGTGGTGGCACTGCGGAGAGGTGAAATTTTTTTGGAATCAAGTAATGGAGGAGATGAAAAAAATATTAAAATACAATATAAAGAAAAATCCGGAATTATTTTTATTGGGAATAATAGATGGTGAAATTGGGAAGAAGGATGAGAAATTGTTCTTGTACGCCATGGCGGCGGCAAGGATATTAATTGCATTGTATTGGAAGAAGAAGGAGATTCCAGAAATCAAAGAATGGCAAGAAAAATTGTATGGTTATATGGATTTGGCAATATTAACAGATAAAATTAGAGGTAAAAGTAAACAAAAATGTTTAAAAGATTGGGTAAAATTTGGAGAGTATTTAAAGAAGCAGTGCCCCACGATAAAGACTTGGATTCATTTCTAAATTACTTTGTATTGGATCTTAAGGAAATTTAAGGAAGTTGGATGTAAAGTTGAATTTGGAATCATGAAGAGAAGAAAGTAGTAGCTAAAAGAAGGGTAAAAAACCCGAGAACAAGGCAAGGGGAAGTCAGAGGGGAGGGGAGGGGGGATAAACGGGAAGGATAATAAACAACAAAAAAGACTGGAAGGTAAGGAATGGCCAATAAAAGAGAAAAGAAAAGGAGAAATAATATATAAGGAAGGATTTATTATTGGAATGTTAATTTTCAGATTTTTTGATTTTTGGTTTTTCTTTGTATGTTTGTTTTAAATTTGTATGTTCAAAATATTCAATAAAGTTTTTAAAATTAAAACAAAAACCAAAAAACAAAACAAAAACCATGGCTTGGTACAGGCCATTGTGTGTCTGAGAGCAAACAAGCCCTTTCCAAACGGCTCATGGAATGGTCTGATTTGTTTACTTTGGAGCAGCCCTATCTGCTTCCCCATCTGCATCCAGGAGTGTTTGGGTTCAGGGGGACAAGGGAGGTCAGGGGGGCTGATGCCAAGGCAGGCTCTTGAATGTTTGCCTTTCCCAGGGCAGCATCAGAGCAGCTACGAGGGGCCTGCTGTGCGTGGAAAGGCAGCTGAGGGCAAGATGCCTTGCCAGCAACACTGGCATATTCCCCCAGGTGTGGCCCTGGGCACCCCAAGACTGAACAGGCTCTACATTGGCCACCCACCAATGGCAATATCCTTAGCCCAAATCGTCACAGTCAACACTTGTAAAAGTGGGAGTGATGAAGGCAGGTGATGAAAGGGCTTTGGGGGCCACTCTGTTCATGATAAGGCCAGCCTGGGAACAGAGAGGCCCTGGTGGAAACAGTGCCAGCTGAGCTGCAGTGTTGTTTTCCAAGTCCTCTGCGGCAGGAGCAGCCACGTAGGAAATTTGCCAAAGCGACTGGCCAACAATGAGCCGGGTTGACTCACCGTTTCCGCGAGGCTCCGTTTCCTACTGACTCTTGGAAAGCATCACGCCCTGAGCAGGCACAGGGGACGGATGGAGAGAAATAAACACATAAGAAGCAATTCCTTGATGTTTCCGGGGAGGCCAAGCCAGTGTGCACAAGGTTTAGTCTGGGCACTTTGTGCTTGGAAAGGGTCAGTGGCATCCGCCCCTCCTTCCTGCCTCCTGCTCCTGCTTGCCCATCAGAAGGAAGAAGCTGCCCTGTGTTCCTTGCAGGGGCTTCTATTCTTCTGGCCAGACCTGATGGTGGCTGCAGCCCAAAACACACTTAATTCATTATATGCTCCCTTGAGCATCGTGGGGTTTACTTTTGAGTGAACCTGCATCAGGTTGGGCTGTGCGTCTGGCAATCCTTCCTCTGCTCTGTTTAAGGTGATTACAAACTGCAGACTGGGGAGAGGATTTTTCTTGTGCTGGTGGACTTGAGCTCCTACTCACTACTTTCTGCAACGTTTTGGGGCTGGACTGGGCATGGAGAATTATGTGAAGGGATCCCCTGGCCTCTTTTCCTTTTACAAAACCCAGCTGACACTTCCACTTGTCCTGTGCCTAGAAAGTACAGGGCTGGGCAGTTTTCCACTTGACCTGGGCTTTCTAGGGACAGGACCGAGCAGTTTCCCCTTTGCCTGCTCTTTTCCCAGGGAAATCCCGCTCTTTAGCATTGAATCAGAGCAAACAGGATTAAACCCAAATTGCCGTTTGCTGTGACTGAGTGCTAAAGAGCAGGTTTCCCGACCGGATGGGGTGGGGTGGGGGAACAACAGGACAAGAGGAAGTGGGAATAGCCCCAGAGTTGTAATGGCCCACTTGGCCGTTCTGATCTGCAGAACTGGCACTCCTACAGGTGCCTCATAATACTCGCTCCACAGTTGTAAGAAATCAGTCTTTCCGTGTGCAGCACCTACACTTCGGAACTCCCTGCTTATTGACATCATGCAGGGCCTTTGCTGTATGCTTTCTGGTGCTTCCTTAAAACATTTTTGCCTAGACAAGCCTATCCAAAGATCCAGAAAGTTTAACCATGTTTTGATCTCTTTTTAGTGCACTGTTGGTTTTAATTATCTTTTGAATGTTTTTAATTCTTTATTGATAATTTTAATAGTTATTTAAAAAACTGTTTTGTGGTTTATTTGGATGTCTTTAATAGAGGATTAGACAAATACATGGGGAATAAGGCTTTCCTTATCAGTTGCTGGAAACTTTTGCAGGGAGGCAGCTGCTGTTTTGTTCAGGTCCAGCTTCCTTGTGGGCTTCTTGCCTTTGGGGCACCTGGTTGGCCACTGTGAGAACAGGGTTCTGGACTAGAGGGGGGCCCCTTTGGCCTGATCCAACTTCAGAGCTCTTCTTGTGTTCTTACAAGCTTTTACTTCAGTCAAGCAGTAAAGGTAAAAAGGACCCCTGGATGGTACAGTCCAGTCAAAGGTGACTATGGGGTTGTGGCGCTCATCTCGCTTCTGGCTGAGGGAGCCGGTGTTTTTCCGCAGGCAGATTTCTGGGTCATGTGGCCAGCAGGACTAAACTGTTTATGGTGCAACAGGACACTGTGACGGAAACCAGAGTGCATGGAAATGCCATTTACCTTCTCACCGCAGCGGTACCTATTTATCTACTTGCACTGGTGTGCTTTTGAACTGCTAGGTTGGCAGTATATAATGTTGTTACACGAATTAATTAGCGTGGTCTTAGTACAGCTCTCTGGCAGGGCTGTGACCACAGCAGTCTTGCAACAGAGGCAACAAGCTGCCCATCTCTCTCCCTTTCCTCCAGCCAATCCATGCAGAAGCGGATCCCAGGGCAAGAAGTCCCGGCTCATGAAGACGGTGCAGACCATGAAAAGCCACAGTGGCGGCAGCCCCAAAAACTGCACCCTCGTGAGACCTGGCATCCCACACTCCAGCTACGGCACCTACGTGACGCTGGCCCCCAAAGTGCTGGTCTTCCCCATCTTTGTGCAGGTAAGTCTCAAGGAGGGGGGGGAGGGAAACACTTTCTGCTGGATTGGCGCTTCCTCCTGTCCCTGCTGTGCTTGCATCGGTACTACCACCTCAGTAAAACAGTGCCTTGTGTGCTGCCTCCCACAAAGTGCTATCGGGCAAAGTACTAAAGCCAGGGTGTGGGGTGTGGAAAGAGAAGAGGAACTTGCATCGTTGTGGGGAGAGAGGTGTAAGGAAGACCCAAGGAGGAGGCTCAGAGCCCTGCTGCAGCTGCTGGGCCTGAGCCACGGGCTGCCCAAGCTAGCATCCCTCTTCCGAAAGAGGAAGCTCCCAGCCAGGGCTCAAAAGCAACATTGCTTTGTTGTCAGTTTGTTTTCTCTTCTCCTTTGAGGCAGCCCTGGGAACGTTGTTCTAGGGGGCAACTATAAATTTAGCAAGTAAGTAAATGCTGCTCCTCCCCAAGCCACTGTGGCATCCCTACTTCTTCGTGTGGAGGCTCCATCTAGTCACCCTGACTCATAGCCACCAATGCGGTTGGGGTTAGCCCCAGCCAATATGGCCACTGGGCAGAGATGATGGGAGTTGTGGTCCACAGCATCTGGAAGGCACCATGTTGGTGACCCTTGGGTAAGGGTCTTTGATAATGCAGGAGAACCAGCTTTAAGCAACTATGGAGGAATAGGGAGGTGGAAGGTTTTTATTTTAAAAAAACAACAACAACACCTGGGGACCAGTAACTTAAAAGTTGAGTTAGAATGTGGCTGGTGTGGACCTACTATGAGGACATAAAAAGCAGGGTAATTAGCCCTGACTGCATGATTCAGAGTAAGCCTTCATGGCTGTGGAGTGGAGCATCCTTTTGGGAGGACCCCTTCCTCCACCAGAGTCCTGCAGCATTTCCCTAGGAAGGGTCCAAGGGTGCCAGTCTAGGTCAGCATCCTGTTCTGTCAGTGGCCAACCAGAAGCTCACAAGCAGGGCCTGAGAGCAGCAGCAGCAGCAGCGGCGGCGGCGGCAGCACTCCCAGCAAGCAGCATTTGGAGGTGCCCTTGCCTCTGACCGTGGAGGCAAAACATAGCCAGTGTGGCAAGTGGCCATTGGGAGCCATGCCCTCCATGCACTTGTCTTAGCTTCTTGTAAAGCTATCCAAGCTGGTGCCTCCCCACCCCCACCCCGAGCCTTGATGTGGCCTTAGCTATGGGCAGAAATGGCCAGCATGGCTGCATCTGTGCACCTTGGCAAGGGAGGATCTTCCCTGTGCCCAGCCTCGCCCTGAGATGTACAGGGGCTTTGAGAAGAGGGGCTGGGAGAGAAGAGGAGTGTTGGTGGCCGTTGGTGGCTGGCAGCAGTGGGCCTCTCTCCTCTCCTCTCCTGTGCCCCCCACACTCACACCCCTCTCACAGCAAGCATCTCCTGCCTCCCACATGCCTCTTCCATGCTCCCCCTGCTTTCAGTCGCTGTTGTGGCTGCTGCAGCTGAACAGTGATAACCACACACAGGGGCAGAGTGTGAGAGATCTTTTTATAGTTCCTGTGTGTGATGTAGGTGTTGGGGTTGCAAGGAGCCATCACACATGCATACACAACCCGCCCCGCCCACACCAAGCCCTCAAAGGCATCTTGTTTTCCCTCTGCTGGACTTTCCACCTGCAAGATCCGGTTTGTTATCAGGGGCTTCCCAGCCTCTCTGCAAAGAGGAGGTTGGTGGGGCTCTCAGGGGGCTGGCGTTGTTCTTCACACCCAAGTCCCAGGTGTGCCTCCCTCCTCCTCCTCCTCCTCCTCCTCTTCCTTTCAGCCTCTGGACCTTTGCAATCCAGCCCGGACGCTGCTGCTGTC
The DNA here is from genome assembly GCA_034642065.1 of Darevskia nairensis. Taxonomy (NCBI): domain Eukaryota; kingdom Metazoa; phylum Chordata; class Lepidosauria; order Squamata; family Lacertidae; genus Darevskia; species Darevskia nairensis. Next base: position 624,605 of record JAWWNI010000702.1, on the reverse strand, counting down.
AGAAGAGCTTCTCCTTCACGAGACACGGAACAGACCGACCAAGGTGAGGCTCTGGGCGCTTGTTGGTGTTGGTGAATTGTGTGAGGCGGTGTCTGCTTGCTGATGGCAAAGGAAGCCAAGGCCCCCTCTTGCCTCCTCTGCTGTCAGTGGGATGCTGGAGCCCACCTCCAGAAACGTGAAGATGGGGCAAAGTGGGGAATCTGCTGGGGCAAATGTGCCCCCACTCCTTTGGCAGCAGAAGCACTGAAACAGGGCTTAAGAGGTCTGAGGTGGCTGGATCTCCTCAGGCAGCTCCCCAAGAAGTGCTGGTTCCCCAAGGCCAGAGCTGGGAGAAGCTTGCTGCTCCTGCCTCCCCCTCTGCCCGGGTCCTGCTGCTGTGCTTTGCACCAGCCCAGGGGACATCTCCAGCCATCACTTCAGCTCCAGGATTCTTTGGTGGGCAAATGCTCATCAATTTCTGTGTGCTGCCGAGATCCTCTTAAGGAGACCGGAAGCAGGAATTGGGTGTGTGTGTGTAGAGGAATTAGCCACCCAGCAGCAAGCAGTGCCAAGCATTGCACATCATCAGGTCTGTCAAGCGTGGACCCCCTCCCCCCCCCGCCCTTCATATGGGCTTCAACAAATCTGGTTCTGCTGACTTGTTTGAGATTGCAAAAAAGTCGTTTGTGTGAAGTCTCTGCCAGCCCTTCTTTGTGGCTGCTGGGGTGCTCCTCGAAGATAGTTAGGCTGTACTCTTTTTTTGACAAACACTGCTCTGCTCCTGGACATTTTGCAACAGCAGAAGGAGCAGAGGGACATCACTTCTCCTGCCTCCCTGTCCCCATGCCAGGCAAAGCCTTTGCCTGCCAAACATTTGTGCACCAGGATGCCCCTGGAAGCCTTTTTTTTGGGGGGGGGGGAGGGGAGGTTGCAACCTCTTCTAACTGCCAGCTTGTCTGTCCAGCTCTGCTAATGTTAAATGTACTCACATTTGAGTGCTTCCCCCACCCCGCATTAAAAAGAAATTCCCCGCATGTAGACAGGCAGTGTGTCAGGGGGGTGGACTCCTTTGTCCTGACGTGCTTGCTTGCTTGCTTGCTTGCTTACTTGCTTCCTGCGTGCAGAGAGAGCTTTCCAGTAGGAAGGGGGGAATCCACCCAAAAACCCCTGCATGCAAGAGCCATGAGGCCCAGGAGGAGCCACACTACAGACAGGCACTTCTTGATGACAGAGTGGGAGAGGACGGCACCCACCCCTCTCTTCCGAAGAGGAGGAGGAGGCCCTGCTGTGAGTGGAGAGCAGGGGCAGGAAACGGGCCTTTCATGGAAGTGGGCACGCCTTCTGTGGGGTGTGGTTCTCCCTTTGGCCCACTTGCCTTCTGCCCGCTTTTGCCTCTGGTGCAGGCTTGGCTGGTGCCTTCTCTCCCAGAGAGAAATGATGGCGGTTTTGGAATTGTTCCTGAATTTGCCTGTGATGTACGATGCATGTCCCTAGAGGGCAAACTGGAATGGTGCTTCTGGCATGATGGCCTTCAGGTGCTTCCAGGACCTTTCTCAGAAAGGGAGTAAAAGTAAATGAGCTGAAGATGCCACCCAAGGATTCTTTTCTTTAAGAGCGGGGAGAAGATGGCGGGTGGCCGTGGAGGGAGCCATGCCAAAGCCAGCCCTTCCCCCAAATCCTGATTCTGGCTTGAGCCACATCCTGTCTAGACTTGACGGTGGTTCCTGTAGTCACAATCTGCTGAGATCTTAGTCCCAGGTTTCCGCTGCTATGTGCTACAGGAGGCCCTTGTGCTCTTGGCTCCTTGGCCTGGCACCCTACCATCTCTGAGGAGAGAAGGAGAGTCCAGGGGGCTCTGGTGTTGGCAGCCTTCTGACAATGCCGTCGGGGCTGTGGGAAGGAGCCTCTGGGATGCTAAGCACGTTCAGGGACAGATAGTTGGAGGCTAAGCCTCAAAAGATCTCCCAAACCTAGCCTGGCATCTTCCTTCCTATGCTGGCCGTCAGACGGATCAATCAGTCGATCAGCTTAACAACTCACACGGGGAGTTTATAGGCAAATGTTCTTCCTAGTTCTATTAAAAGTAATTGCTCTTTGGCCTGCCTATCCACTGTAGTGTTGAAGCAAGAATTTGATTTATATAAAACAGGGGGCAACCAAGCTCTTTTTTTGGCCAATCTCCTGAGCGTTGCATGCCAGCAGTGGGTGATGCCACACACAAAGGCACACAGCACCCCCTCCTGGCTGACCTGTGCAGAAGGTGTCCTTGCCCCATCCCTGCCCTCAGCTGATCAATCTGATGTTGATCTGCACCCCCACCCAGGAGTTGGGCTCAGCTCAGACCAGTATTAGGCCTTGCCTATTCTCCCACCTTTTGCCACTCCCACCAAAGCTGGGTGGCCCTGTGTGCCTCAAGTGACCCCCCTGTCCTCTTCCCACCTTGCCCAGGTGACTCTCTTCATCTACTCAGACTTGCTGCTCTTCACCAAGGAGGATGAGCCGGGACGGTGCAATGTCCTCCGAAACCCCCTCTACCTGAAGGATGTCAGAGTGCAAGAAGGTGAGTTGTGGCAGGGGGTTGAGAATGGACACAACACCTGCAGGTGCTAGGGCACCTTTGCTCCTCCAGGAAGTGGGCTGAGAGCAAAGATATGCAGCCCTCTCCTGATTGCTTTACAGCAACTGGTGTTCAAAGTATACTGCCTAAGTACATGGAGTCTCCATTTATTTTTATATATTTACGTTTTGCTTTAAATCTTGCCTTCCTTCATGGAACTCAAGGCGGTGTACATGATTTCTCTCCCCCTCCCACCCCAAATGAGAGATAAGGTAAGGACTGTTTCATCCAGTGAGGTTTCACCCAGATCTGTCTCCCTGCAAGCTGCTGTCATGGCCCACAACCATGGACAGACCTCTCCTCTGCCACCCTGTATTCACCCAGCTCTTTCCCTTAAAGCCCCACCCCACCCTGTGATCAAGGGCTGTGGCCACCAATTGCAGGACTGAGTTGAGTGTAGAAGGAATTCCTTTTGTCACTCCTGGACTTAGCACTGACCTGCTAAACCAAGTATTAGGAGGCTGTGCGAATTCTCTCTGCCTGTCATGCCCGGTGCTGTTTTTCTAGAAAAAGAGGTGCTGGAGCTCACCATTAACTTCTCCCTTATTCTCTTGGAACTGCAATGGCGCCCACCTGAGAGGTGCTGGAGCCAAGCCTGTGATGCTGCCTGAGGCAGCTTCTTTGTCTCTACATATGTGAGAGTTTTGCTTCTGAGGGCTGAGAAACTCTCCATCTCTTTCCTTTTTGCTGAAAGCAAACAAAAGCAGATAGGAAGCCAAACTCAGTTGTTCAGTCGCCAGGAAGAAAAAAAGCATTTTGCTTGTGGGAGCCACTTCAGAGTCAAGGGAAAGCTAAATTCTTCTGATCTGCTTCACTTGCAGCTTCCTCAGAGGACCTGAAGTTCTGCATCCTCTACCTGGCTGAGGTGAGCATTGGACAGAGCACAACCACACTGTGTTGCGTAATCGCTTGCCAAATGCTTCCTTTACTTGAAGCGCCTGAAACACTTCCACCTGTTTGGGGCAGAAGCTGGCCCTCTAGAAAACCAAGCGGGGGTGGGGGTGGGGCAGAAGGTGAACTGGCAAATTTCTTCTGCTGGGGAAGCTTCTTCCAGGGAAACCTCATTTTACCACTGAATTGAAGCAAACGTCAATTGGGTTTTCTCTGGATATATGTTTGCCCCAATTTAGCTCTAAAGAGTGGGTTTTCCAGGGGGAAACGACAGAGCAAAGGCAAAACCGCTTGGACCCATGCCTGAAAAGCATGGGACAAGCAGGAAGGCATTCGGACCCAGGCTTCCTACATACGGGGCAAACGGAAGTGTGGATCAGCATTCTCTCTCCTCGGAAGAGGTAGTCTGTTGTGTCTCTGGTTGAGCCTCTGTTTTCTTTCTTCAGTCAGGAGTCCCTGGGAATGAAGGAGAAGGGAGAAAGTCTAATCAGCTCACATTTAAAGGGGGACATAGCCTCATTCACACTTTCCAGAGCAATGCATGAATGGAAACTCAGCTACCCTCCCCAACTCCCTCTTCTTCCACTTTTGCAATGCCGTTCTCCAGTCAAGGAATGTATACAAACATACAGCATGCGTATAAAAGCAAACATCAGATACAAAAATAAGGGGAATTGTTTTGCAATAGTGTGTATGTTAGGCAAACCTACATGCAGAAATATGTGAATGTGGGGAAAAATCACACAAAAATTGTGATTAATTTTCAGCAGGGCTCCCCCCCCCCCCCGTAATGTCAGAAACAGATGTGGAAATGCGGGGAATGATCCTAACGTTGGGCAAATGAGACACCGAAATGCTCAAGGGCATGTTCATAGGAAGGGATGGGTGTCACTGTTGCCCTCATACCCTTTAAAAGCAAGCCTTTCCTGGGCATCTCCCTCCATTTTAATTCAGAGGGAGAAATGTGAGCCTCACCTGGAGTAAATTTGGCAAAGGCAAAATCTAAACAGTGTGTGTGTGTGTGTGTGTGTGTGTGAGTGAGAGAGAGAGAGAGAGAGAGAGAGAATTTCAGCCCCAGTGCCAGGTGCTGTCTGTTGGTGTTTTGGTCACCTCCTGCCCTCTGGGGTTTGTGTGTCAGGGGAAGGTTGTGTACACCCATGTAGGGAAAAAGCACCACGCAGAACCATCTCGCCACCCCACGTGGCTTGCAGTGTTTGCACAGCGTTCCCATCGCCCAGCCCTGATCGAATTGAGTTGCAAGCCGTTAATCCCATTAGCTGTGGGATTAGGAGATGGGCTCCTGAATTGCTCTTGATGGAGAGCACTTGCAAACGTCTTTTCAGATGCCTCTTGGGGGACATTCTGGTGGTGAGCTGCGCAAATAGTGTATTCATTCGCTGCAACAGCAGCACAGCCAATCCTGCCCCCTGCCCAGCCGGCATTATGCCTAGTTAGCCTGAACTGATTTCCCGTAATTCACCCTCTCCTCCTGCTCCGAGAGACACAAGCGTGGAGAGGGCAGAGCTGGCTGAGCACGCACATGTCCCTTCCACATAGAGGAGGCTCCTCTCTTGCAATCCTTCATGGCGCCGTTTCTGCCTCATGCTCCACCCGCATGGCTCTAGAGCACAGGGGCTTATCCTCCCAGGACTAGGCGCTGTTCTGTCTGTCAGGTAAGCTTTGGTCTGGCTTTAAAGAGTAATACTATGGGTCAGGCTACAAAGTGGTCTGTGTTGCTGCACACAGAGCTGTAACTTTGTTGAGTTGGCAGCAGCAGCAGCAGCAACATCTGTGTCTCATGCGACAGAGAGAACCTTGCGATGCCCCTCTGGGCATTCTGCTCCTGCAAGGGGGGGGGCAGGGAGGTGTGCTTTGAGCAGCCTGCCCTCCATGGTGAGGCTTGGGCCAATTCAGACATGCTGGGCATGTTGTGGCTGCAGAAAGTCAGAAGCAATTCCAGTTTTGAAAAAGCAGGGATGGGGTGGGGTGGGGGGGGTGGGGAAGGGGGCAAAACCAGACCATGGTCTTCCTGCTAAATGACCCATGATTCCTCCTGCTGCCACCCCCGCGGCAAGTGTTCTGGGGCCCCATAGGGCTCCTTTTAAACTTCCTGTGCAGCTGCTGCAAGTCGGAGGAGCAAAGGCATTCAAGGCAAAGGAGACACCTGGGTGCTGCAGAGGACTTTTGGGACTTGTCAGGATGTGGGGTCCCTAAATAAAGGAGTGAACTACTTGTCACTGCAACATTCTGCCCTTCAGAGCTTGCACATCCTGCTAAAAGGGTAGCAAGACGAAGTGTCGGTAAAGCACACAGGCCCAACCCCCCCCCAAACTATGATACAATTAAACTGTGCCCGCCTGGCGACAGGCTGCCGTGGCGCTTTGTCTCAGCAGCCCCTGTGGCGCTGAGGGCAACCTTGTAAGTGGATGATAAATCCCTGCCAGTCAATTTCCTAGCCAAGGAGCCTTTTAGCTGAAAGACGGGTGGCAGCAGTGACGTCTGCCTTGCCGTCGAGGGAAAAGGGGGCTGTAAAGCAGGAAAAAAGCTCTGCGGGTGGGTCCGTCCCTGTGGAGGGTCGCTTGACAGCCTGCCCCGTCGTGATTGTTCAGCAAGGTAACCAGTGAGCAGAGTGAGAAGTCGGCCTGGTTCACCAGACTTCCATCCTCTCCCTTCCCTGCCAGGGGCAGCCCAGACAGGAGCAATGCGAGAGCCTCAGCAAGGTCTTCAGTCTTGGATTTTAGCAAGTCTCCAGTGGGAGGGGAGCTGCACTGCTGGGGGGCAGCCCTTGGGTGTGCCTCTTCTCTTTCTGCCTCTGTTGCCAGAGCCCAGCACAGGGACCTCCTCGGATTGAAGCATGAGCAGCCTCTGTGTCTCTCAGGTGTGCTGGGCTCCTTTGCTCGGAGGGACCACGATGTGGATGTTGCCGTCGGAGAAGGAGGCCGGCGTATGGGCCCAGGGCTTGGCTCCAGGGTCTGGCTAAGGGCTGGTGTCCTTCTGTGTCCCTAGAAGCTGGAGTGCGTGCTCAGCCTGGAGGCTCACTCCCAGGAGCAGAAGAAGAGAGTCTGCTGGTGCCTGGCCGACAGCATCTCCAAGCAGCAGCCCACCACCCCCACAGCTCCTCCAGCTGAGAGCAAGGTAAGCAGCCGGGGAGAGGGTGTGGTGTGCTGAGAGGGGCCCGCATCACTACCACCACCTACCCTTCCAAATTTCGAAACCCCCACCCCCTCAAAAGAAACCTGAAGTTCAGTCAACCAGCAGATCAGTCAACTAAAGGCCTAGATCAATTGCAGTAATGTTGTAGACAAAAATTGGGGCTGGCTGTGTTTTTTATAACAGTACATAGGAAGCTGCCTTTATGGTGAGTCAGACCACCTTGCTCAGTATTGTCCACACTGACTGGCAGCAGCTCTCCAGGGTTTCAGGTAGGAGCCTCTCCCAGCCCTGCCTAGAGGTCCCTGGAGTAAGTGAGGGCAAATCTTAACTGATGTGCAGCAGATTAGTTAAGGGGATCTTGGATAGCAAAAGGAAATGTTGTGACGGCTGCTCAGTGACTGTGTCTTCCTCACATACTTGCTTGCTTGCTAATGGCCTGCAATGACTAACTGTTGCCTTCTCAGCACCTGCTAATCATTAGAGGATTGTTTTCCCCAAGGACCCCTGATGGTTGGTAGCTTCTCCTAACGGAGGCGCAACCCAACACCAAGGGTGGGCGGAGGCCGCAGTTTTGCAGTGGATGCACAGTTTGGGGGGAAGCCCACCAGCTGTACATGGGGGCAGCCACTGTCCTCCTCATTTGCCCTGCCAATTGCTGGCATTCAAAGCTTGACTGCATTTAGACCTGGAAGTTCCTTGTTTCTGACAGGACCAAGAGCCATGGGTTGCCCTCTCCTCCACAGAAGCCAAGAGAAAGGCCCTTCCGTGCCCCAGCTCGGTCTTGCTGCTGCTGCAAGAAGGGCAGGGCAGGAGGGGTTTTCTTCCCACAGGGATTGTAAGCTTTGTCTGGGTACAGAGGAATAGACTGCAGGCCCTGAAGGGACTCAGAGAGTAGTTGGGGGTTGATAACGAAAACCAACCCCCACCCACTCACCTGCTTCTGAAATCCTCCCTCCCCTCTCCCCAGGCACTACATCCTGCAGTGCATCTTGGGAATCGGGCAGCTTCTGCACTGCTATCTCCTTGTTTCCTGGACCACTTTACTGTCTTTGGGGAAAACCATACCTCCCTGTTTCAGAGGAGGCCGCTTCTTATTTTTTCTTGGCAGACCTCCCATGCTTTTCATGCTTACTGCTCCGGCAGAAATTCAACAGACAAAGCACATTCTGCATGGAAATCAGCTAGGTCTCACCTGTTGATTTCCCTCCTACTGTGCCACTGTTGAAGGCATGGGAATCCTGCCAGGGGAGAAGGGATGGCATCCAAGTTCCTTCCTCTGCGGCCTGTTTCCTGGTTGCAGCCTTCGGGGCAGCAGGTGCTCAGCTGGGCTGTCAAGGGAAGGTTGCCCCCTGGGCAGGGAGGGGCTGGTGTCCACTGCAACCCCTGGCTGGGCAACCTGAGCGCTTTGCTTCCTCAAACCAGGCCTTCCCTGAAAGCCTTGCTTTTGTTTCCAGGGAGGGAAGGAGTGAGGGAGGGAGGGAGCAAGCAGTGCCTGCCTCTGGGCAGCCAAGATCAATTGGGCATCTGGAGCTATGAGCATAATTTGAATTGGCTGCTTTCTGGCAAAGGTCCTGACGAATGCTTAATCCAATGACGAAGTGATTTAGGGAGGACAATGAAATCTTGTGTGAGTGTCCCTAGCTCACTCCCAGCCAAGGAGAGATGCTCCCCGCAGAAAGGAGAGGCAGAGGAGCCAGCGGGAGGGCCTCTGCCTCCCTTCGTGGCTCTAGCCCACCTGTGAGGTAGGCACCTGGCACCTGATCAGCAGCGCCAGACCCCTCTGCCCACCTCAGAGGGAGTGAGGAGAGGCCACGTGGCAGCCTCAGAGGCGACGGCGGTGCTTCTGCCCTGCTTTCTGCCCACTCCAAGGAGGGCCTGGGTGATCTCTGGTGGGTATTCTGGCTTTTAGCAATGAGGGTGAACGGTGCCTGAGCAGGGCTGGCACAGCTGCTGGGAGGGTGTGAAGAGCACATGTTGCTCCAGGCCATGGAAGAACGAGGCTTCCTTTCTCTCTGGCTGCTTCTAACCTTTGTGCAGGTTTTGGTTGCTCCTCTCCAGTGCTTTAATATGAATGTGTTCAATTGCAGTTCTGTTGACAGCTGTTTGCATGCTGCCTTGAGATTTTTCATCTGGGACAAGAGATTTTGAAACGTTGCGAGTAACCCCTTCCCATCCCCAGTGAAGCTTCCTTCTAGGGTGGTTAGGAAGGGTGGACGTAATTTTGCAATGAATGACCAAGAGGGCAAACCTGGTCTGTGTTACTGGGGGTGAGTGTTTAGGTGTGTGCACACGCAGGTGTGGTTGTTTTGGACAGGTTCATGCTGAGCTGAGGGTGTGATCTCAAGGACAGGGAGTGGAAAGGGGAGGATTTAGCCTAGTCCCTCCTGTTAAATTACAAGAGTCTGCAAATGGTTGCTGTGGTGTTACTTTTTTTAAAAAACAAAAACAAAAACCAACAACAACAGCAGGACTTGGGGGGGGGGGGAACTGTAAGGTTGCCTACTTTTCTGCACTGGTTCTGCTCTTGTGCTTTAACAACAGCCCAACAGGTAGAAATTAAACATTTGTCACTGTTTTATCTCCCTGCTGAGAAATTTTTAAAATTGTGCTGTGCGAGGCAACTGGGGCAAGGTGGTTTGAGCATATAACGTCAATCCTGGCCCGACTGCATTGCCGGCCAATTAGTTTCCAGGCCCAATTCAAAGTGCTGGTTTTGACATATAAAGCCTTAATTGGCTCAGGGTTGCAATAGCTCAAGGACTGCCTCTCTCCAATTGTGGCTGTTTTGCAGAGTAAGTACAGGTAGTTGCATTGTGAGGGCCTCTATCCTTTGAAGCTTCCTTAAATTGTGTGAAGAGGTGAGCAAAGGATGCTTTGATTTTCACCAGTGAAATTCAGGGTATGTGTAATAGGTGGCTGTGAGCATCCTTGGTTTTGTATGTTGAGTGTTATGTAATGGAAAAAACATTAGAGGTTATGAACATCCCATCCATTGCTCACCACAAAAGTCACTTCTGCTCCCATTCCAGTCCCTTAACGCAACTTGCATAATTTTTGTTACAAAAACAACCGCCGTGATGCAGAAGGGACAGATGAGGTTGCAGAAAAATAGAGCGTCCCACAGCCTGTTGCCAGTTGCCCAGCCTAGACTCCAGCCGCCCAGCCCCTGCAGAGGGTGTTGTTGGTTGTGCACTTGCATTTGGACATCCGTGTGCCAAAGAAGGACAGGCCCACCATCTGTTGAGGGGTGGGGGTCCTTCTAGAGGCCAAAGCCTGGAAAAGGGGCAGCTTCTGCGCAGGACACTTAACAGCAACTTATTTATTTATTGCATTTACACCCGTCCTTTTTCTCCAAGAAGCTTGTGGTGGTGTCCGTGGTTCTTCCCCCTCCTCATTTAATGCCCCCCAACAACATTGCGAAGTAGAGTAGGCTGAGAGGCGGTGGCTGGCCCCCAGGTTTACCCTATGGGCTTCATGACCAAGTGGGGGGATTTGAACCCTGGTCTCTCCCAGGTCCTGGCCCGACACTTGAACCGCTACAGCACACTGGGTCCCAGTTTTAACAAGGCAGTGCAAGAGGCGGCGACATGCCTGGGACTAGAAAAGAGGGGGCTGCCTTGTGAAATGTGGACAACTTGAAGTGTATGGAAATCTCCCTCCTAAGGCCTCTGCCGTTTCCTATGTGGAATCAGAGTTGCATCATCATCGTCATCATAGGCCTCGATTGCGCTCACTGGAAAGATCTTGTGCTGTCATGGGCATGTTCGAGGGGGAAAGCCATCCATGGGCACCCACTGCAGCAGCAGGAGGAGGAAGGTGTTTACATGCCAGAGTCCTCCTTCCCCAAAGACCCAAAGGCCACTGGCTCCCGGTGAGCCACTGAGGCGTGTTGGAACCTGACCAGCTCTGTTTGCTTCCGCAGCCGGAGCCTTGTTTATTTGCTTTTGAGCCTCTCGTAATGATAGGTGAGTCCATGGTGCAATTAAGCACTTCAGCTGGCACAGAGGAGCCAGGAGCTGGGTGGACAGGAAGGGCTGCTGTCTGAGCCCAGGGATGCTGCTGCTGCTGGGTAAACATCTTGAGGGGAAGAAGGCTCCCCCGCCAGCTCTCCGGCTGTGAAAGAGGGGCTGCCCAGCCCTGAGAGCAGCTCTAGATGTTAAATAAGTAGCGTGTGAGACAGAGAGACTGTGGGTGTATTCCTCTCTCTGTGTGTATAAGTGTAAAAACGGTGCTTCCTGGCCTATCCTATCTTTACCATCACTCCCTAGGAAGGTGGGGAACTCTCCTTCCTTGGAGATTGTTAAGCAGAGATTGAATGGACACCTGTCATAGATGCTGATGGCATTGGAAGGAGGTTGCCAACCCCAGAGCCCCCCTGGACCCTTCCAACTCTACGGTTTTATGATCAGGACCAAAACGGCCCACAAAACCACAGGATAGTTGGTAGGGATGGGAGGGACACACTCCCCCATTCACACCCCCTTACACAATTCAGGTGCCAGGTTCATTGGTGGCTGGGGGGGGGATGTACTTGCTGATCGACACAGAACACATTTTTCAGCCTTCATTTGTTTATAATTTCTAAACATGGAGGTTGCTGCTAATTTAAATGGCTTTGGGGGCTGGGGAAAGAATTGGGCAAATCTGTGGAAGAATTGTTGTGTTCCTAAGGTTGCTTGAGTTCTTGTGAGGCATGAAAAGGAAGACAATTGTGCAGCCCTTTGCAAAACATCATTGGACATGTCCAGACGTCTCTCCCTTGCCCCTCGCTGAATCCCCCCCCCCCCCCGCTTCTCCTCAGTATTTCATCAGCTTCTCTGTCAAATGCAATGAGCAGGGATGGATTAATTGGCATGATTAAACAGACAGTGGCTTAACCTCCATTTGAAAAGCAGAGCCCCTGTTAATTGGACCTGATCTTCAGGAAGATTCATGCTTTCAACTAGCCCACTCATTCCTGCGCCCCCCCCCCCGTCCTGTCTGTGGGGAGGAGAGTGGGGGGGGGACTGGTTCATTGATGACACAAAACAGCCACAGACCAGCCCATAGCCCAGAATTGGCCACTGTTGAGCTCAGGAGCGATGGTGGAGAGATCGGATTGTGTTTCAGTAGGGAGCTGCCTGATCCACCTTTCTGAAACCAACTGAAAATTGCAGTTCCCACAAATAGTAAGATGCAGTTCTCCAGCCGGACAATATATACAGAATTGTGTTGGGGGTATAGCTTGCAAAAATGTGTATATTAAAAATGTGGGTTTATTAATGAGAAATTTCCATTAAAATGCTGGTGGATTTTTACAGTATTTTAAATAAGAATTTGCGAATTGCTGCAGAAATGTGGGAAAATATTGGCAAAATGAAGAACATTATTATGGTATTTGGTTGCTTTTTTGAAAAGATGAACTCAAGCAAATTACAGAAACAAACTTTAATACAAATATAAAAACCAAGCTTAACGCTCACAATAATATACAGAAAAGAGCAGATCCAGCTCAGCCCCATTGACAGGCTCTGCCACCTGCACTCTTGGGTTGTTGGGCTACTGGGTATCACTCGAACTCTTGCGGAACTACCAAAAATCCCAATTTGCCTTTTATTCCACTCTTGTGTACATCATTTCTTAAAGGCACCATGGCAGCCCATGCCTTTGCAGCAGTAGCAGCAGGTTAATGCTGGGCTCTCAGGACTTTGCAGGAAGTGAAGGGAATGGCAGATAATTTCAGTGTGGGGTTAAAACATCAGGTGCCAGGGCAGATGGTGCTTCAAAGTCACTGTGAGGAGCTCCCCGCTCCCATCAGAGTTCCTCCCTTCCTCCTCCTTCATTTCATTATTATCTTCCTGACTTTCAAAACTGTTTCCCCCTTTTTCTCTACAATTCAAGTGGAAAGGGTAGTGCATTTAGTTATATGTCTTGGGGAAAAGAAGCTCCCATCTCTCTGAGAACAAACAGGCTTCTATTCTGTATGTATAATAAAACACTCAAGTCAGAAAGGAATTACTTTCACTTGCTTTTCAAAACAGTAGCTGTAAAAATTTGATTCTCCAGATACTTATTTGAGAATCGTTTTCAAGTATACCTGTATGCTAATCTGAGGTAGTCACAGTGAAAACAGGAGCAAGGTGGTCTTTAATCTGGATTAGTTCAGCTAGCCCACTTTTGCCAGAATTTTTCAGACTAGGTTTGGAAGTGCCGAAACTGCTGCATGCTCATATGTGGCATACTGTCTATGCAGCCTTAAAACCACAAAACTCATGGTGCAGTGCAAGTACATGTGCAAAAACTGTGGCACCCGTCATCTCTTAAGTAGGGGAGCCTTTAACTGGAGGGAACAATTAAGGCAGTGTTGAAAAAGGCAGCGCGAATGGAACCAGCTGCTGCTCAAATGGGGGACAGATTTTCCATGGGAATCCGCTGCTGTTTATCTTCCTGACTGTATAGGCTGCAGTGCTGTCACAGAAATGATAATTGGACTATCAGTTAGGGCTTCATGGCTACTGGATCCAGGAGTGGGTCCTACACACACACACACACACACACACACACACACACACACACGTGTACGTTTCCATCTGCCCTGATTGGGAGAGGCAGAGAGTCTTTTCCCTGTTGATAGTGAAGGTCACTTTCCGTCCCCCTCCTTATTGTCAGGTACAAGAAGCTCCCAGGAGCCCCAGAAGAGCCAGAAATAGATCGACAGGCTCTGAGGATCACTATCTGGGGAGCCGCAGCTTCTGCTTCTCCATTAATAACCGTAGAAGGCTTGGCCGGCTGCACGGAGGTCTCCGCGCCAGAGCCTGGCCCGGGGTGAGACTGCTGGGTGCAGCCAAAGGTGCGGCTGTCCTTGTGGTTCTTTGCGGGGAGGGGGTGACCTGCAAGAGCAGCAGGCTGGAGAAGAGGGCCCCTGCCTGGGCCACAAAGTGGGTAAGTGCTTCTGATATATAAGGTCAAGGAACCCAGGAGCTGAGGGCTCATCCAGGCAGGGGGCAGGGCGGCCCTTGCCCCATTGCTGCCTGGCAAGTAAACATTAGCTGGAAGCAGAGCAGTCCCTCTTCTTGGGGCATTGCTGGGGGCATTGCTGGGGGTCTGCAGTGGGCCGGCACCCACTTCCTCACACAGTGCCTCTGGGCTGCCGAGTGTTGGGGTCAGGGGGAGGTTGGACTGGAAACGCCACTGGGCAGGTGGGCACTGCTAGGAAAGTGAGGCGCTTCTGAAATATTCCAGCTTCTTTCTCTGGATGTTGAGCTTTATTTTTTTAAAAAATAATAAACTAAAGGTTGTATCCAGTGTGAGTTATATTCAGAGTAGACCCATTCAAATGGATGGAGATGGCCAGTGGGTCTACTCTGAGTAGCACTCACACTGGTTTCAGCCCCGAGTTTTGGTCATTCGTTTCTTGTGTCCTTCTGAAGTGCTGCTGAATAATAATAATAATAATAATAATAATAAAACTTATATGCTATCCATCTGACTGGGGTACCCCCAGCCACTCTGGGCAGCTTCCATCAAATTAAGAAACAGTACACCAAACATTAAAAACTTCCCTATCTAAGGCAGGGGAGTTGATGCCCTCAGAGCCTCCAGCATTTCAGCTGAGAGATGCACCACTTTGAGAAGCAGTTTTAAAAGTAGGATATAAAAATGTAAATTGATGAAAGGAAGCACTTGGCCACATTGCGCTAATGTTTGAGTATGCTGATGTTATCTAACGAACATACTGGGCTGCCTGGCTTAGGGGATTTTATTTGTTTTGTATGTGTTTGTCTATTTAACATTCAGGAACCAGGGCCAGATTAGCCCAATGTTGCCTACTCTGCTGATGGGAGACTTTCCAGGGTCTGAGGCGGGTGTGTGTGTCTTCCATCATTACTTGCTGCCTGCTCCTTTTTAACCAGAGTTGCTACTAGGGTTTGAACCCAGGGATCCCCTGCATGCAAAGCACCGTGATGCCCCTCCCTCAGTAAGCACAGCCCAGGGAATCCCCCACCACCATTGCCTCTCTGCTAGTGGAGTTGCCTGGGTGCCGCAAATGATTTCTGGGCTCCATCCCTTAAAGAGCTGCTGTGGAGAGGGAATGTTAGGCAGGGACAGCTGATCCTCCCTTGGAATCATAGAATTGTAGAGTTGGAAGGAACCCTGAGGGTCATCAAGTCCAACCCCCTGCAATGCAGGGAATTCCACGCACAGTCTCCCGTCCAATTTGAAACCATACTGGACCCTGCTTAGCTTTTTCTGCTAGGCCAAAGCCCCCACCATCCGGGCTAGTTTCAGGGCTTGGCAGCTGGTCTTACAGCTTAGGTTACACATGAGAGTCCTGTTTTTATTTTACTAAGTGCATGTCAATTGTTGAATTCCACCACTGCACTGCTTGGCTTTCTGCCTATGAAAGGCAGATCACCGGATGTGTGCATCTGCAAATCAGCTTTCTTGCTCAGCCAGGATAAGTGTCTCTTTGCCACCTAGCAAGACCCTGAAACCCCCCCCCCCTTTTCAGAATGCTCCTTTGCATGGCTGTTTGGAGCAACCTGGAGAAGCCAAGGAAAGAGGGAAAGCAGCAAGGAGAGATTCCCTCAGGCCCTTCCCTTTTTTGCTCCATCTGCCTCCCAAATCTCTCCCGAGGAAGGAGTCAGGAGGGCAAAGTGCAGAAACTTCAGGAATCGCTACTGCTTTTTCTTAGCTTCTGTACACCCTTTGCATCTGCCAGAAGATATTGGGGGGGGGGATTGCTGTTGGTCAAAAATTACTAGCCAAGCCAAGATTTGCCTGTCCAATAGGGTGCCTGGTGTTTGCCCACTGGCAGTGTGTTTTCCCAGAGCACCCTCCTTTGACCCTGAAGAGCAAGCAGGCGGAGGCTCCTTCTGTGCAGGCATGAGGCTTCCGGGGTCCAGGTCCCCCTCCCACTGTTCAGCTGCAGAGGTGCCCTTGCTCTCTGGCCCAGGAAGCCCTCCTGGCTCCTGCAAGTGCCGGGTCTCATAAGTGGCTCTGGCTGATAGAGCAGCTCCTGGTGCATGACGTGTGCCCTGGAAGAATTTCAGCTGCCATCGCTGCTGACAGCGGTACTGTGATAGCAGGCAGCCTCTGTTTGTTTAAGCTGGTTGCGCTGACGTCAGGGCTGGGCAAGCAAGGAGCAGGGCAACCTGATTGAATTACAGAAGGATTGGCCCTTGGCTGAGGAGTTGGGGAGGCAGAGAAGCCGCTGGGCGCTTCTTCTAGCTGGGCAACAACAGCTGACCCCACACATGGCTGCCAGGCTAAAAAGAGGATTAGACCATTCTTGCATCATGCAGGTGTCACTAGTTGCTAGTCAGTATAGAATGGAACTTCTGAGTCCCAGGCCCTGGGCTGGGACAGATAACTGGGAGGGGGGTGATGGTTGCCTTGTGCCCTGCTTGTGAGATTCCTGGAGGTGCCTGGCTAGTGGCTGTTGGATACTTCTATTGGACACCAGGATGCCTCTCAGGCTGACCCATCTTTGGGTCTGCTCTTCTCTTCTCTTCAGGGGAGCTGCTTCCAGGCCTGCAGGCTGACCGCCTGGAGAGTGGCCACACCTACTCTGCACATGCCCAGGCTAAGGGGGCAGGGATAGGCCTGTCCCAGTTTCCCATATGCAACTGAAAGGGGCTGTGTCACATTTTGGAGCATCCCTTTTGCATGCAGGAGGACCCAGATCCCAGCTGGGCAGGGCTGGGAAAGAAAGGGCAGCTGCCAGTCAGTGAAGGCAGAGTGGAGTTAGGTGGAGCTACCTGCCTGTCGGTCAAGGGCGGCTCTTTGTTTTGATTCTGGAACTTGCATCCAAGGAGACCCCCCCAAGGCAGAGGCTGCAGCTCCTGATCTTCTCAGGAAGATCTCAGGCACATCTTTAGCTCTTCAGACCCTGTGTCTGAATTTGCAAGGAATTGAATGTAATCCCCCCAATATTTCCCATTCCAAAGGCACTTCTTCATTCCTGTTGGGCATTTTTCCGGTGGGGCAGCCATCCCTCCAAAGAGGGTTTGTAAAATGCTCCTGTGCGGCCTCTCCTAAGGACTGTGGGAAACCCAAGCAAATGTTTGCACATGTCTTGGACTGACCACAGCTCCCATCAGTACACCCAGAGGGCCCCACCCACCCGCAGGAGCCTCTGGTGAAGAAAGGCTCTCAGGTAGCAGCAAGGGATGAGGAAGGGGCCTCTGGCTGTGGCCGGAGCAGAGCAGAGAACTGGGGAAGAGACAAGCAGTCTGACTTGGCCTAAGGTGGCTTTCTTATAGATCCTTATACCTTGGTATCCTTTCCCCCTTTGTAAAGGATCTTGGGTCCCGATCCAGCAGAACGCATGGCAAGTGATGACAGGTTTTTCTCTGCCCCGGTTCCCAAATGTGCTGGGACTTGGGGTGGGCTGGCTGATCATAGTTCTGTAGACGGTCTCTAGGACAGAAGAGGTTTGCTCCCTTCCCAAACTGCAGCTTTCCCTGGACTCTTTGAAGGAAATGGACACCTCTGGGGGGGGGGTCACAAGGGTGGGTCTCCAGGCATGCCGAGCCCCTCTTTTTCATAAAATTGTAGACCCCCCTGCAATGCAGGAATCTCGACTCAAGCATCTGTTATGGAGCCATCCATCTTCCTGCTGCTGCAGTTTTAGACCTGAGCCCCTCTGGCCCCCCTCCTGGTGCCTCCCCTACCCCTACCCCAAGCATGTGGCTGACCCTTTCCCCCTCTCCTTCTTCCCCTCCCCCAGATGCTCGAGCCAGAGGCTGCAGCGCCAGGGGCCTTGCCCTCCACAAGGGAGGACAGAACAAGTCCCACAGCCCACGCCATGAGGGAGGACTCGGTGGAGGAGACAATGGCAATGGCCCAGGACCCCCCAACAACAGGATCCGGGGAGAAGGGGGCCCCCAGCCCTGAGAAGCACAAGGAGGAGGAGGAAGGGGCCAAAGAGACCCACATCAGCCCCATAGCCTTCGCCATCCCCAAGCTGCGCCTGGAGGACACAGCGGCCATTGCCACATTTGATCTTGATGGCCCAGCGGACTTTGGGGAGGAGGAGGAGGAGGAGGAAGAAGAAGAAGAAGAAGAGGAGGAGGAGGAGGAAGATGAAGAGGATGAAGAAGACGAGGACAGCCATGAGGCCTACCTGAGCAGAGGGGAGGTGAAGCGCTGCAGCATGTTTGAAGCCTCGGCTGGCGAGCCACCAGCCTGCAGCCTGAGTGCCCAGAACTCACTACGGCGGCGCACCCACAGCGAGGGGAGCCTCCTGCAGGATCCGCGGGGCGGGCACTGCTTCACCTCTGACACCAGCCTCAACTACACCGAGGCCCAGGGCCCAGGCACCAGCTGGACACTGCCGTCCCCCCAGACACTCAAGAAGGAGCTGGCCAGGAACGGGGGCTCCATCCACCAGCTCACCCTGCTCTTCGTCGGGAACCGGAAGGTAGGGTGCGCAGAGGGATCGCCTGCGGGGAATCTGGGGGACAGCGGGGGCGCTTGGCATAGGGGCAGAAGGCGTTTTCCTCAAGAAAGGCAGGCTGTGGGTCCTGGGGTAGTCTCGCGCCCCCAGCCGCTGCCTGTACCACCTCTAGGTTTGGGGCAAATCTGGCTCTTGCCATGGAGGATACTGTTGCCTCAGGCAGGGGGCCGCCTTCTTCATTGCTGTCCTTTTGTGGCTCATTTGCCAAAAGAAAGCTAATCAAGTGAGAGTTCAGTATTCTGAGAATCTGTTATCTTTTTTTAATGTTTCTCGTCCTTAAGACGGAAAAGAAAGGCTTGTTTCTGCCCTCCAGATGCAATTCCTTTCCCAGGGAATGCCAATAACGGGCACATTTGGGTTCAGTCCTTGTGCTGCTCAGACCTAAAGAGCCCTAAGGTCACATGCAGCTTCCAGCCAAAACAGCCTTCTCTGCAGCCATCTTCAAGCGCCAGGAGCACCCATAAACCAGGTGTGCAGCCTGGGAGTCATGTTGGACTCACAGCTGTCCCTGGAGGCGCAGGTCAATTCTGTGCCCAGGGCGGCTGTCTACCAGTTCCATCTGCTATTCTGGCTAAGACCCTACCTGCCTGCGCACTGTCTCGCCAGAGTGGTGCATGTTCTGGTTATCTCCCGCTTGGACTACTGCAATGTGCTCTATGTGGGGCTACCTTTGAAGGTGACTCAGAAACTACGACTAATAACAGAATGCTGCAGCTAGACTGGCGACTGGGAGCTGTCATCGGGACCATGTAACACTGGTCCTGAAAGACCTACATTGGCTCCCAGTATGTTTCCGAGCACAATTCAAAGTGTTGGTGCTACCCTTTGAAGCCCTAAACGGCCCCAGCCCTGTATACCCGAAGGAGCGTCTCCACCCCCATCGTCCAGCCCGGACACTGAGGTCCAGCACTGAGGGCCTTCTGCTGGTTCCCTCATTGTGAGAAGTGAAGTTACAGGGAAGCAGGCAGAGGGCCTTCTCAGTAGTGGTGGGGCACCAGATGTCCTATGGCCTTTTGCTGCGCCCATAACCCTGGAGAGGTCAAACTGAGCAATGCTCTACTTCTGCCCAGGATGCCAGTGGGCAGGGCAGCTATGTGCTGCTGCTGCTGCTGCTGCTGCTGCGAGCTTCTTCTGCGCTTTGCCCATTATTGCTGCTGCTGTTTTGTGGTTGGTCCATCTGCTGCAGATCAGCCTCCTTGGAGCCCTCAGCCAGGAACTGGTCTGTATCTAACCTGATTAGCTGCAGGAAGCCTGGCTTGATGGCAGCTGCAGGGCTGAGGCTGCCTAGTCCTGAATTCCTGGTGGGGGCTCTTATCATTTGCTTGCCCAAGATGCATGCATGTGAGCACATGCTTCACCCCTGGGTGACCCTGCTAAAGGCAGCGAGAAGCTGACTTCTGCTCTCCATCGGAGACAGGAGACTTGAGAGCATATACAAGCGGAGAAATGCAAACAAGAGCCAAGCCTACAGTCCTTAGAAAAGTATTTCTTTGGAGATAATTTTCTTCTCTCCCTCTTCCTCCCTCCTTCCCCCCCAAAAACGGCCTCTTCGCCAAATAGGATTTTCTCTGCTGTTCTTTTAATTTTTCATTTGGGTGAGCAACATCTTCCCCACACTGTGCTCTGCAGCAGCAACTCCACCTGGGACATGGGAGGGAGAGGTGAACTGGCCAGGAGACCGCTTTCTTTCAGCCTTTTGCACAAACTGTTGGTTGGGAATGTGGCAGTGGGGTGTGTTGCTGGAATGGCTTGGCAACAACAACAACAACCCTCCTTTTGCTTACACCTTAGAGAATGTTTGTTTACATTCCAAGGCATCATGGTGGGCAAAAAGGAACAGCCATTTTCCAGTCTGTTTCATAAGGATGCTGTTTGCAGTTTTTGTCCCCGCTTTCAAAACCTCAGAATGCTTTTTGTGATCTTTCTCGATCATCCTCACAGACAAGTCACCACATTCTCCCTTTCACAGATAGAGAGACTGAGGCTGAGAGTGCGGCTTACCAAAAGCCAGCAAATCCATGATTAGAACTACCGGTAGGATGTAAAGCAAAGTTTCCTAGATTAGACCCATCTAGACCAAAGGTCCCCTGAGCTCCAATTGCTGGTGGGCACTCAGGGGAGAGGACAGCGGCCCTCACATCTGGTTGGCTAGTGGGTGAAGCAGGGAATCTGGAAAAGATCTAACCCCCCACCCTCCGCCCCCCTGGAAAGATCCAGTCGCAAGCACTGTGAGCAATTGTTAGCTCAATGGAACTCCCACGCTGAAAGGCAGTCTTATCTCTGGATGCCATTGGCTAGGGAGCAGCAGCAGGGGCAGGGCTGTTGCTCAATGGTAGACCATCTGCCTAGCATGCAGAAGGTCGCAGGTTCAATCCTCCTTGGCATCTCCAGGTAAAGTTGGGAGAGCCATTGCTGCCAGTCAGTGTAGACAATACTGAGCAAGATGGACCAATGGCCTGGCTCACTATAAGCCGCTCCCTATGTCCTTGATTTCTGTTGGCATGATGCCTTGCTTGGCTGGGGACTTCCTGGAGGCCTTGGCCAGGTGGCAGGGGGTGGAGGGGGGAGGTTTCTCCAGAGGGATACAGAGGTCATGGAGATCTGCTATCAGCTGCTTAGACGGCAGTCAAGGGGGTCCCATGGTGACCCTTCTCTGCTCCTTGATCGTCAACCGGAAAGAGGCAGTTGCAAAACTCATGGTCCTCAGCAGGGGCAGGGCAAGGGGGTGCAGACCACACTGGGTGTCATCCTGAGGGGAGTTGACATTCAGCACGCCCCCCGCCCGCGACTCCCAAGCCTACAGCAAGCGGTGGCCCCAATGGCAAAGCGGTGAAGCTCCCCGCCTTCCTCCGGCTCGCTGTAGGCTTGGGACTCGGGGGGGGGGGGGATTTTCACACTGGGTACCACCTGACCTTGCTACGCCTCTGTTCCCAGCAGCAGCTCCTGCCCATCTGGTTTACCAAAACCCTCCTTCCTCCTTAATTCTCAAGCCAAGAGTTTCCCATACTGCCAGGCTGGGCTCATGGTGTGTCTTGACTGCCTCCTGGCGGTCATTTCCAGGATGGCTTGGGACATTCTAGATGAGCCCTTCCTTCCTTTCAGGGAGAGACCAGAAGGGCTCATCTACACAGGGAGGAAGCTCATTGTGGATTAGAAGCTGCTTCTGCCTCAATTTTCTGAGAGGTGGGGTGGGGGTGGGGTTCTCCACACCAGGTCCTCATCATCTAGCTGTCAGTCTGAACGTTTTCCCAGCTGAGGGATAATCCAGTAAGGGAATTAAAACCAATATAAAATTGAATGTTGCCTTGGAGGGGGTTTACATGGGTAGTGCCACCTATCCCCAGCCTACTATTTTGTTTCTGTCAAGTTTGTGGGTTGTTGTTTTTTTAATTTCAAAGCACTTCCCCCCCCCAAAAAAAAACCCAATTGCTTTCTGTGTGTGAATGGGCAAGAGCAGCACACGCTTGGAGTGTGTGTGTGTGTGTGTCTGCCTGCAAGATCCTGACACAGAGCAGGGCCTCCCATTCCCTCTTCCTGCCTGCCTGCCTGCCTGCCTGTCTCAGAAAGGGCTCAGAGGTGCCCCCTCCAGCCTGGCTGTTCTTTGCCCTCTTTGTAAGTTGCTCCTTAGTAGGCTGCCAATGGGGCTGTGGGCAATGCACACACACACAGGCATATATTTCATTTTTTCACCTGCTCATTTGTGCAAATCTGGTAGATTGAAAAAGCTATGTTTCAGACATAAAAAGGGACTGCTTTGCCCACTGTGGAATATGCATTAAATGCTGGCTTTGCTGGAAGTTTGTTTTGCAATTCCACATCGTTTTTTAAATTATTTTTTAAGGTGCAAGCATGCAGGCAACCAAATACCTGCCTGCATGTCACAGCCTCCCAAGGCAGACCGTTCCACTGTCAAATGGCTCTTACTGTCAGAAAGCTATTCCTCATGTTTAGTCGGACTCTCCTTTCTTGTAAATGGAGTCCATTGTGTTGGATCCTACCCACCAGAGCAGCAGAAAGCAAACTTGCTCCATTGTTTTTTTTTGTCCCTCCTCCCCCAGTTGGTTTACATGATTGAACTGGAGTTCCCTCTCCCCCCCCCTCTCTCTCTCTCTCTGTGTGTGTGTGTAAACTGCACAATTCTGAAACTGACTAGATAAAAAGAAGGACCCAGCTGCATTTCAAGCCACTAATGTGTCTACAGCCACTGCTAGGTCGTTCTTCTCAGTTTGGATTGAAACTGGGTAGTGTGTGAGTTGGGGAACAAGACATAGACGCGCAGGGTAGATATGGACTGCAGTTTGCACGCAGCTTCCCAAAGCAGAGCCAAATGGGAGTGTGCACAGCAAACAGCCTGGTTGGAAGCTCCCCCTGTGCTGGTGAAGGCTTGCCCCCTTTCTGTGACCACTGGCAGAGGAAGATGGGCCCCCAAGTGCTCAGCTGCTCCTGCCTGCCTGCCTTTCTGCCTCTGCGTGGAAGCAGAGTGTCTCCCTCTCTCCCCTTCCAACAATGGGAGGAAATGTGTTTGGGGCAGGCTGCCTCTTGGAGTGTCTTTGCCAGGGAGGGAGAAGGCCAGGCCAATAATCTCCGGAAGCCTCACCTAGCAGGGGAAGGAAGCTGTGGGACCCTCAGGCTCCTTGGCTCGGGAGCCCATTCCCACGGGCGAGCGGAAAGCGAAGGGTGGGGGAAGGGAGGCAATTGACCAAGAGAGATAAATTCCTCAGCAAATTATCCTCCTGAGCTGAGCGTGCAAAAAGTGAGGACTTATATTCTTCCCAGGTTACAACCCAGTGTTGGATACAATGGGGCTTGCTTCTGAGCTGAACACATACCCAGCCAGATGGGCAGGGTATAAATAATAAATGAAAAAAATTAATAATACAGAATTGGGCTGCCCCCCTATTAGTACTGTATATTCAATGAATGGTGCTTTTGGTTACTGCTACCTATTGGAGCTGAAAAGTGTTGATTTGGGGGCAAATGTTTTATAATTCATCCAGAAAAGCTTCTGTACATTTTGTACATTGTCACAACCTCTGGCGCAGCCATAAAATATGGAGGAGGGGTGTTGCAGGAAATGATTGCAGAACAGCAGGAGCATACCGGTAAATGCAGCAAAACATCCTATTTTAAAATGGTGCCCTTTCTAAGTGAGCAATTAGCAAGAATTCCATTCCCTTTGAGTAAAAGGAGTCAGAGACTTGCTATGCTTTATAAACGGGAGAGAAATTAAGGGAGAAGACCATTCCAAAGAAAAGTTTGCAGTGATTTGCGTTCTGGTTACAGTTAGAGAAGCAGGAAGAGGAGGAACAGAGCAGGGAGCAGAGATACCCCATGGCAAGGGGTTCAGGGCTCGGCCCTTGGTCTTTGGAGGTGGCAGGAGGATTCCAGGAGAGGGTGGCTCCCCTCAGCTGCAGCCTGCCTTCAAGGGGCATCTCACTCCCCAGGGGCTTCTGCTTATCCCCCATCCCGTCCCATCTCATCCCTGTGCTTCTCTTCCTGCAGCAGCAACAACAACAACATGGGCACCTGCTGGACCCCAACTGGGCCCTTGACCGAGGAGTTTCTTCTCGAGGGGCTCGCAAGAAGACAAACAAGAACCTGTAAGTTGAGGGAGGGGAGGGAACCCATCTTGGGAGGGGGCTGAGGCCAGACCCAGAGTCCCTGCCTGGGCTTGTGGAGGCCCCACACCAGGCAGGTAAAGCTCTCAGATGCCACTTGAAACAGACACACACCCCTGTGTGAAGATTCCTGGGAACTGTAGTGTGATAAGGGTGCCAAGAGTGGTTAGGAGAACCTTAGCACACTACAATTCCCATGCTTCTTTGTGTGTGGTGTGGGGGGGGACATTAATAAGAATGCTTTAAATACTGTAATGATACGGATATGACCCTGGAAACCCAGAACCCAAGCTGTGGTGGGCTCCTTTGAGTGGACTCACTAGTTATTGGGGAGTGAGGTGCTAACAGTTATTTCCTTTGACTATTGCTCACGTGTTGGAATGGGATGGGGCTTGCTTGCTTGCTTGCTTCTGAAGGAAAAGCATTCTACTCATGCTCAGAAGCCCCTTGCGTGGGGGCTTCTTCTGCCAGCCACAGCAGCCAGAGGAGGAGGTAGTTTGCAGTCCATCCACACCAGTCCTCACGCCTGCTTCATGTAGCCTGGTGCAGAATGAGACCACGGGTGCTGGGCATCCTGTGGACAAAGTCAGAAGCAGGGTCAGTTGGCCTCTCCTGAACTCCTCCACCCCTCTTGCCCGTTGCTGGACCAGGAGAATGCAAAGCTAGAAAAGGAGTGGGTGGGTGTTGGTGCATTTACCACTTCTTTGCTTTCTTAGAGAACGGGGTGTCCTCAGCAAATGCTAAAAGGCCTCACAAAGAGCTGGGTCAGACCAGAGGGGGCTCAGCACGTTGCCCCAGCAGGAAGGCCATAAGTACCCCAGGCGTGCCCTAGCTGCCCTCCCCAGGGCCTGGCACAGTGGAGGAAGACTGCCTCTGGACATGGAGGGGGGCAGCTAAATCAAGCCAC
>JAWWNI010000701.1:222500-257979 GCA_034642065.1 Darevskia nairensis | reverse complement strand
GCAAGAGACTTGTGGTCTCCAATGACACCTTAAAAACTCCTTGCAGTTCCAGCAGGTGGCCTTCCAAAAACAATATGTTCCTTGGCTGTGAATCTACATTTTGACTGACTACTCCTGAGGTATTCTGAGCACTGCAGTCACTTTTCACTCTCTGTGGCCAAGATAGTAAAGTCTGCTGACTAAGCTGGGCTGTCTTTCAAACCTCCCCAGCTTGCTTCTTTCTTTCACATGTGGTTGTGAATCTTTTGCACTTGCATCTGAAAACTTTTGTGGCAGGGCATTCTTCTTTTCTGGGGAGAGCCAAGAATGTGGTGAAGGTGGGGAAACGGCTTGTCTTCTGAACAGGAGCAAAGCAGAACACAGGATGTTGATTGATGCAGCAGCTGGAATCCTAGAGATTTTAAGGCTATTTCCAAACTTCAGTTAGTAGATTTATATCAGCTTTTCTTTTCTTTTTTAATTTTTATTTATGCATTTTTACAACTTATATATACACATCATGCAATATCCATCGTTTATCCCTTTTCCTAGGACATCCCAGTCCATCTCTCCATGGCATTCTAAGTAAACCTTGGTCAAGCTGCATAAATATTCCACCCATTTTCATCTCAAATCTTTCTTTATTTGATGTTATCGACTTGCGTCTTCAAAACCACTCTCATCATTAATAAAATGCAATGGGCGCTAAAAAAATTTTTGCACCCCCTCATATGCTTAAAACAAAACAAAAGCAAACCAGTTAGAACAGTAACAGGTATGAATTGTGTCTTCGACAGCTTCCCTTCCTCTCTTTTTCATGCCTACCAGGCATTTTGTGATATTGGTCCTGTAAGTGAGGGAAGAGGCAGTCTAGCTGGAGGAGGTACATTATGTTGCCTTCATCCATGTTTGCAACCACAGGGCAGTTGGCGGAAGATGATCCTGTGGAATGAGAGAGAGGACAGTCAGTAGAGCCCAGGCAAGAGTAGGCCACTGAAATCAATTGACTCAAGTCAAGTGAAACCTTGATTGTGACTTAGGTGAACATCACTCTTTGACAACTGCCTTTCTCTAATAAATTAATGGTTCAATTAATGGTATCCTTTATATGAAAATATTTGACCCAATATTTGGCTGGTCAATTGCCTAATCACTTAAGAAAAGCAATATAGCTCTGACCTATGTTACATAGTCACTCTGAGGCAGAACTAAAATCAGGAGGCTGCTGTCTACACAACAAAGATTTTCTTTAAAGTGTATGATCACGGAAATCCTTTTTTTCATTGTTCTTTGCATTTCTCCCAAGTCCAAATGAAAAACAGTAATAACGAATGTAACCTATCAGCTTAAAAGCCAATGAACTACATAATAAAAGAAACTGTCCTCTTCCATTCTAAGTATAAAAGGATTTAATTTTTTTGTATTTTGCTGCAGGAATTTTGAACTTCAGCATTCCAACTCTCTGTCCTAGGCAGCTAGAAGTGAGATATTTATAGCAAAGATCTAAGCTCCCTGAAAATTGCAGTTGCAGAATAATGGAAATGCTGTCACATCCTACATTATAGTAGCAAGAATTAGGCTCCTATGGATAGTTTATGAAGAGTGCAGTTTAGTTTTGTCAGGTTTTTAAGCAGACAGTTATAAATCTGAAAGAGGATTGTTAGGCCTGGTTTCCACACAATGCCAAGCCAAACTATATTTAAGCGTCAGTGTGTGACTGTGCAGGTGCTCACAAAAATTGTCATCTCTTTGATTCCCCACGCCTCTGTCTTGCTGCAGCTGTGCTACCCAAAACTAAGCCAAGGCTTGGCTTAGTGTTACATCTGAACCTGTGCTTATGGTTTGTCTTAGTTGTAGCAAAGTTTGGGTTGTGGTTTGCAGCTCATGGTTTGCTTGGAAAGACAATCCACGAGCTTGGGTTCAAACAACACTAAGTCAAGCCGTGGCTCAGGTCTAGGTAGTGCAGCAATGGCAGAACCCAGAAGGGGCAGTTTTTACTGTCACCTGCACACTCAGGCATTCACACAAATGTAGCCATGGTTTCGCTTAGCGTTACAAGTGAACCAGGCCTTACAGTTTCACATATTACCAGAGGCCAAAATTTTAAGATCAAAATCCCTCACAAAGCTTTGTGTTTTATACACACACACACACACACACACACACACACACACCTCATTTATATAGGTAATTTTATCAATCTTATTTTGTATATGGTTTTTATTGTGAAGTAATACTGAGATGCTTCATAGAAAGCAATTCAGAAATGAAATAAATAATAACTTTAGAGGATGTAAAATACATCACTGGGAGATGTGGAGAAGGTTACATCTCAGAATTTACAGCTCGGCTAAAACCTTAGTGTGCATCTTAAGGTCCCAGGGCAGGTTATAACAATTTTAAATGCAAGATTAAAACAGTTTTAAATAATACATAGTACTTGTTTGGCTTCAAATGACACCAGTGCTGCATGGTGGCTACAGTGCTGAACTAGGACCTGGGAGACCAGGGTTCAAATCTGCACTCAGCATGAGCCCACTGAGTGACTTTGAGCCAGTCACTGTCTCTCAAGCTAACCTATCTCACAGGTTTTGTTAGGATAAAATGGAGAGGGAAAGATGTGTTTATGCAATCTTGAACTCTATGGAGAAGAGATGGGATGCAAATGTAATAATATATACAGTGGTACCTCGGGTTAAGTACTTAATTCGTTCCGGAGGTCCGTACTTAACCTGAAACTGTTCTTAACCTGAAGCACCACTTTAGCTAATGGGGCCTCCCGCTGCTGCTGCGCCGCCAGAGCACACTTTCTGTTCTTATCCTGAAGCAAAGTTCTTAACCTGAAGCATTATTTCTGGGTTGGCGGAGTTCTTAACCTGAAGCATACTTAACCTGAAGCGTACTTAACCCGGGGTACCACTTTAATAACAGCTGCAGAATGGGAAATAGCAAAAGCTTTGTTTAGAAAAATAATAGCTACATCCTTGACCACCATTGCTATGGCTGTAGTCAGAATCTGAGAATTATCTAATACATGGACACCTTTTCAAGGTAGACAAGGATATTGGTTATTCATGTATAAATTAAGCCAAAGCAAAGTGGGAAGTAAACCTATTTTAAATCTGCATTAATCTTTTATGGCCTTTTCCTTTTGCCATAAACAGTTTGTAACCACATAATCTATCATCATACACAAAACATCATGTAAAACCTTTCACTCAATAATCCAATTGATATCAAAGTAATATATTCAGTGGCAACAGTTCTCAAATGGGCCATTTTATAACCTAGGCAAAGGTTAATCATCCTTAGCTTCTTAACTGTGATCCAACAATACTGCAGCTACTGACACATTTGAAATAGCACCAGGTTTTATGGTTAATTATAGGCCTGTGTCTTTACTAATATTCAAACTTTCTGGCCAATAAATGTACAGAAGTGGAATTGTGAAGGTCTCAGATTATTTGTGGTTGCTCAGTCTGGGACACCAGGATTTGGGGGGGGAGTTCAGGAGGACCCCCCACCCAAAAAAACCAAAAAACCCAGAGGTTTCCTCAAATGATCTGTTACTTTATACAATATTGGAAGGAAAATGCAAACCATTAGGAAGCAGGCATTAAAAGGTATGAAAGGTGGAACTGGAACCAAAATAGACAGCTCTCCTTTTGGATTCCCATCCCTGTTCTCATTAAGCGTGGTGTGTAAAGTGCTATAGATGCTGTACTGCCTGCCTGGTACCACCAAGAGGCATCCAAGAAAGGAGGAAAGGCCACAAATCTGCTGGTCACCATAGAAATATAGAATTGGCAGGACCTGCAAGGTAATGTACGGTAGATGAACCTGCTTCCATTGCAGGAAATCCACTGCTACAGCATTCCTGATAGGTGGCAATCCAGCCGCTGCCTACAGAATAACATCCACTGCCTTCAAACAAAAACAGCATGAGTCATACGGAGTCATACTGAGAATAGGCCCGCTTAAGTGACCACTGATTTCAATGGGTCTAACTCTATGACTGACGTTGGACATCACCCATACTGTTCACTGTGGCTACCCCTCTACTGATCAAGGCTAAGCAGAACCTGAAGCAGGGGAGCAGGACATCATTTTTACAAAGTACAAGTGCTGCCATAGTGCTCGGGAGAAGACTTAAAGCAGATCCACAAGTCTGCTCTAGGCAGAGTGAGGCAGGTGGTGGCTATCTCAGGCAGCTCATTTTGTGTTTTCTGAAAGGGCATTGAATGGTTTGTTATTTCAGGGCAGTATTCAATGCTAGTCCTACTTGGGAGTCGACCCATTAACATTAATGGGCATTACTAACTTACATTTATTAATTTCAGTGGGTTTACTCTGAATAGGACTTAGCTTAACCCCATATGTATTATTGTCTTTTTTGTTTTTATTTCCCAGGGAGAGGTACTTAAAGGCTATAATGACACATTCATACAAAATGTTAAAACTAAGGGATGCTGCTCCCCTTTGTATGTCATGCTGTGACAAATCTTGAGTGACTCTAGGCTAATCAAAGCTCTGTACATACTAATGTTCCTTATTAGTATTGTTCCACAATTGCCTATGCTAGATCAAACATTTCATAGCTGTCACCACGGCCCATCATTCTCCATCTAATTTAGGCACTGACGAAGGCAAAGCAACTGACCTGATGGCAAGAGACTGGCACTGTCAGCAGAATTAGTGCTAGGATATGGTAGCCTTACCACTGAACCTTCAGCATTCTCCAGATGAACTGGTGACACAGCAAAACATAATCTTCTTTATCCTCTTGAGAACCTCTCGTCTTTAGTCTATTCCCACAAAGGCAAAAAGTTTTTGTCTCACTGACCCTTTTTATTGACCATAGCTGTCACCCCTGCTCTGACCAATGACCTTATCTGAATATTCAGATGTATCACAGATCACAGGTTCAAATGATTTTTTTACCCTCTAAAAGACCTGTTTTTGTAGTGAGCTGATTATAAATGACAATATTATAAGGGGTGTAATTGAGATTCTACAAACAATTTGCACCTTGAAGTTGCAGACCTAATGTATACAGAAGGGTGACTGCTGGTGACATTTCAAAATCGTTTCCATGATTGTGTGGCAATGGTGTAAACAAAGCACTGCCTCCACTTGTCAAAATAAGGAATTATGGTACAAAATAAGGAATTAAGGTACAGTTATTCTCAACCAGTCTTCGGAAGCATAGCACTTTCCAAATCTGCAACTTGTCTCCTCCAAAGGACTGAAAATCTGATACTAGATCCTCTTACTTAAGGATGCGTTTGTGGTGGGGCCATTGATCTCCTGTTTCTATCTTATTTCTCATTTTAAAAAATTCTATGCTGCCTTTCACTACAGAGAGTGCTGAAGGCTTTCACAACCAACTCAACAGCAATATCATAAATAAACCATAAATCATATTTTACTTATTTTATGTTATTTATTATTGCATTTATATCCCAACTTTTGTCCAAGGAGCTCAAGGTAGCACACATAGTTCTGTCTTGCCTATGAGGTGAGTTAGACGGAGAGATGGTAAGCTTCATGGCTGAGTCTCCAAGGTCCTGGTCTGACTGGAAATGCCTGAGCAACTAGATAAGTTTTTAAAGCATCCTGGAAGGACCTGACAGTTGGTGCCTGTCTGATTTCCAAGGGAAGGCCATTCCATAGAGTCTGTAGGTGCCAGCACAGAGAAGGCTCCTTTCCATGCCATCATAAGGTGAGCTTTGAAGGCTATGAAGCTAACAGGAACTCCTCTATTAATTATTCTCAGTATCAACTATGAAAACTCTTCCTCTTATGTTGACTTCACTTCTTGGCAGAGAGCTTCCATCAGCTCTCCACTGAGGTATGATGATTTCATGGTGAACTATGCTCCTTGTCCCTGACCATCCTTCACCAAAAGTAACACGATGGAAAGAGAATAAATCAAGTCTCATTCCGCAACACCCAACATGTTCTTTCCCATGATCTGCTGGGAAAGGATATTTCAGAGAAATTGAAATTTCATAGCTGTTGCTTGTTCATGCTGCTGTACTTAGCCTGCTCTTCCATTTTTAAACAACTATTTTTACTTACTGCTTCCTTTTAAAAAGATGTTAAATGACAATGTATTTTAATGTTAACAGCACTTTAAAGGAGACAGCTTTGTGGGAGATTACATGTCCACATAAGGGCTGTTGGGTGACCGTGATTTGTTTGAATGCTGAAGCTCTTTGAACAACCTCCATGAACTTACAAAATGAAACCATCTTGGTGCTGTTGAACCATTAGCCAAGGTACTCAGAAGGAAAACACAGCATTCGGCATCAGGTCTGAATCTGAGTTCAACAGGAGCATACCTCTTAACTCGTAGTATCCAAGAATAGTTCGGTGGCTTTCAAAATTAATGGCATTTCAGTTAGAAGCAATCTAAGAGCCCAAGTGTTCTTGGTGAACACCAAGGGCTTTGCAATGCCAACAAGGGAAGGGGTTAAAAGATGGAGATAAAAACTGGCAGGTTTCATGGTGAGGGTGTCCTGGACATATAAAATCCAGACTGATCATATTTGTCTCTCAACATTGTCATTATTAGGAAAAAGAGCTACATCTTTCTTCTTCATCATCAGTCGTCTCCAAAGGAGTTTTATGGAGTTGTAGACATCAATATCTGTCAAGTCTTTTCTGAGGCTTGCAAGGAAAGTATTCTAGATTAGAAGTGTAAAGAACGATTGCCATTTGTGATTCCTGCTGTATGCTTTCTGAATGCCAACATAAATAAAGAGGGAAATAATAAAATGAATAAAACACACAACTTCATTTTAGTTCCATTTGAAAATACAGCGCATGAAATGCAGAGTTCTGCTCTCAAGGTGGTGATCTCCATGCATAGCATAGTGTTTGTCCTGAAGTTCATTGCTTTTTTAGAAAAAAAAGAGGCATGAAAAGTCTTGATTTAGTTGACATTTAATGCAGTTTTTTGATATAACTTCTGTGATATAATCAGATGCCATGGGGATCGATGAGGAAACTTAAAGGGCACTAAAAGCTTTAGCTATTGTTCTTCCTGCATTGTGATTGGTTTTCTGGGTATACAATCCCCCACCCCAACACCTCAAAATCCCAGGTCACATACACCTGATGTATTTATTATTACCCACTAGGCCATGGTGCGGACCAGCACCATCCCATTCTAACAACCAGGCAGCCAATAGGAGGCCAGGAAAGATAGTAGGTGCACCAAACAGCAATAAAGAAAGAGGTGCTATAAATCAGGTTTCATTTCTATATAGGTGGGAACTGTAATGCACAAGCCATAGGCAAGTATATTAATGCTAGCTTTCTATAAATAGAAAATCATGTACCGAAACATACTGTTATTCCAACACAGTGTTTCCCTTCTTTTTTCTTCTTGTTTTATTACATGTGGGTTCATTTTTAAGCACACACACACACGTTTTGCCTTTTGGAGTCAATGTGTTCTTTCGTCATGAATATATTCTTTTATTCAAACTGATAGACTATTGTATCATTGCACATCCTCTTAATGAATAAAACACAACCTAAATGATGAAGCTAAACATTTCATGGCCCCTGTAATTTTAAATGTTGGAAAAATGGTGTTGGGAATACCTGAATATGCCGTGAAAAACGTGGACACAATTTTTTAATGTTTAAACATGCACCTGTTTAGTTATAATGGAATAGTTGTATGCACACCAACAAACTGCCATAAGGTTGCCGTATTCAAAAAGTATTTATAGAGCATTAACTACTGCATAGCTGTTGCAAGCTAATGGCATGCTTGCTGCATGTGCTAATTATTAATTGGCAGTAACTCGATGCATAATGTATAAAATAGACAATTACCATCTTCTGTATTTTTTGGATCAGTTAAGTTTTTGTTTATTTATTACCCCGACTCCTTATCATACAGTATGGATACTTAACATACTTGAAACATATCACAACTGCACAGTAACATAGGTTGCAATTTAAAACAACAACACTTCTTTGTTTCAGCTAATGCTGAAATTGCTTAGCTGTCACAAATTTGGATTATTCCCTCTTCATGCCTTGCCATACCCCTAGTAAATTAGTAACGGCGGTTCCACAGAACTTCAGAGAAGCACATTGGCTTCTGAGCCATCCAGCATACGAACTCTAGTGTTCATAATCTGATTTAGTCATGCCAAGACCACAGCTTTAGCCTGTTCTCCATTGGCCACTCCACAAAGTACAATGGCACAAAGTTATTTCTGTGTTGCCAAAGCAGGAACTGATCCTATAACACCTGATTAGACGGTGAATTTATCTCTCACTTAGACCTGCTATAGCAACAACACTGAGGCAAGTGACTTTATCTTCAAAGTGCCTGGCAAACATCACAGCAGCCCTCCATTCACTGGAGTAGAAGCTAACAGGCCCTTTGCCACTCAGAAAAGCTGTCCTGTCCCAGTCATCCCCATAAGCATGGAAGGAGTGGTCCACACCTTTCTGATAATACCCTTTCATAGGTGGAAACTGAACAGGCGTGAAACATGTTCTGATGAATACAGGCATTCAATGATGCGTGAAACCTCACATTTAAAATTTCTGTCAAGCACTCCTTAAAAGCACATAATCCTTAATCAACTAAAGGGGAAAAGGATGGAAGAGGCATTAAAATAATCCAGGCTAGCCTCCTGTGTTGTGTTGTGGCTCCTTCAGTACCCAGTAATTTTAGCAGATTAGCTGATACGTTCCAGATTCTGGCAGAAGAAGGGATGAAAGTATCTATGCTGTAAGCATCAACCTACTGGAGCTCTCATGTTGAAATGCCATGCAAGGAATCATTTGTATCACAAAACCTGCATCTAAAAGCAGGCAAAAGCAGCACACAAGATGTGATCACTTGTTTCATTCTTGCTGTGTCTCTAGTCTAGGATTGGATAATCTGTGGCTTGCCACACTCCAGTTTCCATCATTCCCAGCCAACATGGTCAATGGTCAGGGATAATGGGAGATGTAGTCCAATACAGTATTCAAAAACCTACCATAAATGTCAAAGGTATACTGACTCAAAAATAATTAGATGTTTTGGAGGATTATCCTTCTGGTAAGGGAAAAATATTTCATTTAATATTTTTTTAAAATATTCAACGATGTATTTACATTTCATCATGTTTTCCAGAGGCTATCAGTTAAAAATATTCTCTTTTCACTAAATGAAATCACATTCTGCAGAAAAGTCCAATAGATAATAATGGAGGAAAGTCACCTTGTAATGAATTAGTTACCAAGACCATAAAAAAAATTAACCGAAAAAATCAGGTCATTGGAAAATGTTTTGGAATGACACACTTAATTCCTGCATCTAATTTAATCCAAAATATCATAGAGAAAATTGTGCAAATGTCAAAGAAACTGTGGCAGTTTTATGAAAAATTGAATACTCTTCTCGTGCTCAAGGTGAAGATGGTATTTTGAACAGGTGCAAAAACTAATGTATGCAAAAACTAAAGGATGTTGGAATGCCATGGTGAGCGTTACAACAACAACAACAATTCTAAATAACATTCTTAATGAAATAAAGATTCATAAATGAGGATTAGGCTGTGTTAATTCTATAATTTGTGTGCACGCGTTTACTACTCTCAGGGCTGCTCAAGGGTTAAGCCATCCCACGATGCCTCACTCACAATTTATAAAAGAGAAAATCTTCCATAAATCAAAAGTTACAAACAGACTTTGTAATGTCATAACTCTTGTGACGGCTTTGCCTTTGATTGATTCCTATACATACATTCTGTCTGATTACCATAATGTGTTCTTGTGGGACAATTCAAGCAGAGTAGGAGAGAGAAGCAAGCAGGGAAGTAAATAACAAATGGTCCTGACTCCTCCTCATCGGGTGTGATTTCAGTCCAATGTTCCATCATATCAAGTAGGAAAGAGAGTCTTAGGGTTTAGGCAATCAATTACAGATATGTGTAGAGGCAGACACAATCATTTCACTGATTGTCACCAGTCTAGAGCACTGACACAGGGAAGTGATCCATCAGTCTATTTTCCCTGACAACCGCAGAGAAAGATGGCAGACACTTGTAAACTAACAGGCCCTTGGATTGGCTCCCTTTGAAGACTGACAAATAGCTGTGTTCCAAACATATCTAAACTGCTTCAAGTGCCTCTGCATTGAGATTTCATACATTTCTGGGGAACATTTGTTGCTATTATGAGAAGTCTCCAATATTACCGGGGATGATGAGAGCAGAAGCTGGCTTTCAAGTGTGCTTCAAAATATCTGGTATAGCAAAAAATATTTTGGTTTGGATCTCTTAAAGCATTCTGCAAAGCAAACCCGTTTCCCTGTGTCTTAATTATTACCTTTTAATTACCCAGCTGTGTATTTTTTTTCTGCTGAGAAACACACTGAAGAAGAAGAAAACCTCATTAATGATAGGGAAGCTGGATTTACACAGTTGCATTTCAAAGAGTCTTATTTTTATTTTCCTCATGCGTTCCATGCTCTGCTTTCCCAAGCAGGAAAATTATGTAGCTCCTCATTGTAGAGACCAAGCTAATGTTGATAGACATATTACACATGCTGTTTTCTTCTTTTTGTCATTTATGAGCAGCATTTACAGGCCGCCTTTCCAGCAAACATTGCCCAAGGAGGAGTACAGAATATAACAACAAATCACAACGTAAAAATTACAATATTCCCTGTGGGAATATGATGGGTGGTGTAAAGCACAGACAAGGATGCTGTGGTCTGCCAGATGTTCTTAGATTCTGGTCATCTCTGACCATTGACCATGTTAGTTGAGGTTAATGGGAGTTGAAGTCCAAGAATATCTGCAAGGTCAGAGGTTGAAGGTCAAGGAAACTAAAAAAAACGAGAGGTTCCTTTTCAGTTTAAAGAAAGTTTTGCTTTAAAAAGACAGCTGTAGAGGGAATTCATTGGGAGTAGCACTCCTTATAATTCCTGAACACTGGGACCATGCTTGGAATAAAGGTGCTCCACCATATCGTATTTTTCGGGGCAAAGATGTAAAGGCACCATTATTAGAAAAATCCTTCAAGCAGCTCTTAGATGCCCCAGCTTATATGGCCCCAGGATTCACACTGGTGTTTAGCCTTCTTGGCTGATGGTGGTTTTACACAGAATGAATTTTGCTACATGAAAATCATTGACTGGTATTAGAGCCAATGGGGTATGTTTCTCATAATACAGTACAGAGAGCGTTTTTGGTGGGAATAGTTAATCCTTTCCTCCCTATGCTCTGTGACACCCTGCTCCCAATAAAAGCAATTCCCCAGAACACAATCCTGTAGTGCCAATAGACGATTGTTTTCAAGCTTAATTGCTGTGTGTGGACATGACCCAGGGAACTTGTGGTGTAAAGCAGAGGACTCTGATGAAGACAAAGTTCAGTCAACTTCCTCAAGGGAAAAACCTCCACTACCCTATTCAGGCCTCCTCTGGCCAGTGGACACAGCCCTGCCACCATCCTCTGTCTCAGAGGTTGTGTTCCTTGCGGTAGCACTGTCTTTCCAGTCTCACAAAAGTTAAGGACTAGAAAATAAGGGGAGAGCACTTTAACTAGGCAGACAACTCTTCCAGGGAGGCAGACCCAGCTCCAGTCCACCTCTTGTCACTTTACATCTCTGCAGAGGCAACACCTTTCTGCAGCTGCCTTAGGAGGAGAATCCTTCAGTTCACAGAGTTCCTTGGAGCTGTCCAGGGTTCTGTTTTTGTCTTGTCTGTTTACTGTTTTGACTTGCCTCAGGTTTGGCTTGAAATGGACAATTCCCCATGAACCTCAAGCTTCCACAGAACTAGACTGGAGTGATATTTGTGTAAAGTGTAGCAGAGGAGAGGGTCTTGCTTTTTAAAAAAAATCTCCCCAGCTGCAATCGCCACAGAGATGTCCCCCTCTGGTATTCCTGCTTCTTTGGGGAATTTTTAATTTTTTTAAGTTGCAATTTTAACAAGAAAAGGAAAAGAACAAAGACCTCTGGTAATCATGCTTTAAAAAAAGCAGAAATAATTTTTTTTCAGCCTAATTGCTTAAACATGGGTGGGATGTGTAGCTCTGTGCTAACTCTCTCTGTATCTCTCTCTCTCTCTCTCTCTCTCTCTCTCTCTCTCTCTCTCTGTGTGTGTGTGTGTGTGTGTGTGTAGAGAGAGAGAATGTATATGTACATATGTGTGAGATAATGTGAGTGTCCATGGCCACTTGGTCAATGATCACACTTGTTTTGGCTCTGCCCATCATTGTGTGGGTAACTCCCAGGGGGTTATTCAAGAGGAAATATAGTTCCACCCCCATTCAGGGGGTGGAACAGAAGGTGTGGGAAATTGTGACAACTCCTCCCTTCCAACAAGGTGGATGTCCAAGCCTCTGTTCCAGGTAATACACATTTTAAACCATCACTGTTTCCCTTAGGATAGCAGACTGAGATGGTAGCAAGTGTATCACCCAGTTTGCAACCATTTAAGGATGGTCCACCAAGATATTGACTTTCCCATTTCAGTGAAGTATTTCCCTATATTATCCACTTCCAAGGCTGCATTGCTTCACCCTATGAAGGTGATAAAAATCACTGGGTTACATAGAGTTATAATAAACTATAGTGTAGTTGCATCAGTGATTGTCTGGAATGAGGAATCTCTCCACATCCAGGATCAATCAGAGGGGTTAGAAAGAGTAAGACTTTGGGTATGGAAAAAAGAAGGCTCTAGGTCTTGGATGGGAAGGGAACCAGGAGTGGTAGAATGCTTGAAAATTCTCTTCATATTAATGTACTATCAGCTACATAAAATGGCAATAAGGAGGATTAAACAACCCAGAATTTAACAGCTCATTCTACAAGGTTAGCAAGAAGTCCCAAGGTTTAATTAATTGCTCATTCAAACAAATGTTTGCTGCCTCTTTCATTCATTCCCACCTGTACTGAGGGGGGGATCCTATGGCAATATCTGCTGGGATGAGCAGCTTAGGATGCAATGAATCTCTGACTTAGCCAGCTGGCTCTAGCTAGCTCAGGAAGGCTCAGGCAGCATTAAGTCTCGAACCCTGACTCAGCTGAAGATACACCAGTCTAATTTGCTCATCCAGGGCTCAGCTGAATGAGCACTCAGCATAGTGCAGGTAATATCAGAGATGGGGAACTTAGGCTGGGTCCTAAGTCTTTTCAGCTCAGTCACATGACCTGGCAACCAGGCATGAAACACTATTTTAAATGCTTGTTTCCACCCTGCCACGATTAGGCAGAGCAGCAGCAATAACCCCACAGCTGAACAGGGTTTGGATCTGGTGTAAACATTACACCAGAATAATTTATACCAGCTTGCTTAATGCCAGCTTCTTGGGCATAGGATTGCTCTCCTGGTCTCAATTTCAGGTTTTAAAAAATTGCATGAATTTCAGAATTCTTACCTGCTCCATTTGCATGGTGAATATTTTCTAAGCCTTGTTGTTACAATAAACAAGGCAAATATTAAATTGGAATTTGCTTCTAACACTGTCTAGTGCTAAATGCCAATTATTACTATTAAGGTTAAATGGAAACATAACTGAAAAGTGTTTGTATGACAGAGTATATATGTGTGTAGGGGAATGGTGTAGCCAAAGATATTGGGCAAACCTTAACATGCATTTTTCTGTGCTATATATTACAAACCCATATGTGGCATAATTCCATTTAGATAATAATAATCAAATTATCCAAACCAGGGAGAGCATGTTTTATAGATTTCTGTCTAAATGTAATACAAAAATGCGGCAGTCCTTGTTTGGAAGAGTTTATTAAGGGTTAGCAAAGAAAAAGCTTTTTCAAATAGTCTATAACTCTCTAATGGCCTTTTTCAAATAAAATGGGAAAGAATTTGAAAAGAAACCTATATCAGTGAGCTGCAATTGTAACATTACAGTACAGGTCTATAAATCTTGACATGTTCACAAGATTGCCTAAACCAGCAATACAATCTGTCCAAACCTCATTGTCTCCATGACCAGCCAGTCTCATTTTAAGAAATGTATGTGGTCTTCAACCTAATTTTATCACCTTCATTTGTAAACTAGTCAATCAATCAAAGCATCCAGTGAGTCTAAGTAGAAAAAAAGGAGTGCATTTTCATGCATTTCCAGACAGCACAGTCAAAAATTAATCTCCACTTGATCAGACATTCCCTGCCCTCATCTCAATAGACTATCATTAGGGTCAGCCATGTATATTAAAAATAGAGTAGCGTCAAAGTGCTTGCCAGCCATGTGTTTTGCAAGCTACCTGCGGCTGAGTTGCAGAGCTCCCACCTCCCTCCGTATACACCGGCTGGAAAAGAGAGCAAACTGCTAAATGAATAAAAATAAAGAAAGTGAAGAAGGAATTAAAGGCAGCTTAGACAAAATGCTGTAGACGCCTTCTACCCAATAACACACACACCCCAACTGTGTCACAACACAGTGTTATTTTCATGACCACCTATAATTCACAGGGGTTGAATAATAATAATAATAATAATAATAATACAGTTGAAACACTGCTTCTGATATTAGCGGGGAGAAATTGAAACTTTTGGCATCAAAACATAGCGCAATTGGTACTCTCTCTTTAGACCAGATCAGATGTTGTATTACCACATTTCTCCCCATTTACATGGAGAGGTGTGAGAGCAAGCCCCCACCCTGCCTGCATCATATCCACTTGGCTTGCTGGCCTTGCCTCCGAAATCCCAGGACATACACAGGGTATGTGTGTGTCAATGTTCAAATGTGGACAAAGTCATACAGTTAAATTCTTCAATGTAATCTGATCATTGGCAGCACAATTTTGGCCTTTGTATGCTGGATTTCATGAGCATAGGCCATAAAATGTGGGGTTACAGACTCTCCTAGATATCTGGGGATATTAGAAGCAGCGCTGGTGCCAGATGGACAGAGGACAGCTGTGCTCCTGAGCTGTTGGTGTGGCAGGGCAGGTGAAGTGTTGTCTGTTCCTTTGATTATTGCAAGTATTGCAAGTATTCCATGAAGTAAGAACAGAACTCAGATTCCAGAAGCTATATTTCATACTATATCAGCCCTGAATGTTGCATGTTCCATGAGAAGTCCTAGAAATTTGCCAACCTCCTGTCCACTGTGAATTCATTTGTTCATGGTATAATAACTGAAGGGGGACATGGCACACAAACACACAAACCTCGCGCATGTGCAACTACTTGGTGCTGATTGGGGGGAAATGTTTGTGCTTAATGTATTGGAGAAATTATTCAAGGACATGTTCATTTCTACATTAAAATTATTCCAGTATGTGCACCAAGGTCAGGGAGTCCTTGGGTTGTAAAAGAGCACACAGATAAGTGCAATCCGAATGCCTAATGAGACCTTGAAGGTGTGTGTGCAATCTCACGCCGGTGTAGGTTAGGATGTGGCGTCTCATCTGGTAAAGTAACCCAGCTGAGAATTTTTTCTTAATCCTCATAGTGATGTGCCAAAATACTTGACAGTTTTATTCTCCAGTGAAAGAGGCTTCCATTTTTTTCTGCCTCAAGGCACTTGATAATTCATTGTTTATTTTGGTGAGTACAGGGTTCCCTTAGGATTGTGAGGCAGCCAGGGTCATTTCTCCAGCACTATGCAGCCTCCCTGGCTGCCCATGGGAGTAGCGACTTTATGACATCTTCACCTGAGCTTCAACAGAAGTTTAGGCATCAGGAAGGCTTCAGAGTGCAGTCCATCAGAGAGAAGAAAGGAGACACACAAACTTCTCTTAGCCACCTCAAAAGATAAGCATGACAAAAATAATGTACTCCACCATGAGAATTTCACTGAAATGTTCTCTCCCCTTTGATATTTTTTCAGAGCAATTCCTTTTCTCATTAATTGACCTAAAACAAAAAATAAAAAAGGCTGGCAAAAAATGCACGGTAGATTTCTGTGCATTCTTCCGTTCAGATTTTTTTAAAACTGCATTTATATCAAATTTTCATCAAATTTACTAGCCAGTATGCAAGTCACTTATCCATTAGAAAATGCATCAGATATAATAATTCAGGTCCTTTAACTGCATTCAGAAAATCCTCCAAACCATGGAATGAGCAGGTATGAGCTTCAAGCTCATGTGCCCTTTCGGCTGTTTCTTCTTTGCCCACAAGGGAAGGAGATAAGAAGCTTTCAATTTCCATTGGCAACCAACTACAGTTTCCCATTTTGTCTGAGTTCAGGATACTAGTTTGTGCAAACTGTTGCTCTTTCATGGTTTTCCAATATGAACCAGACCTACAAACCACAGCCAGGGAGCCTGCAAGTGTTGAAGTTTCAAGCAGGCACCGCAAGCCCTGTGGATCTATCCACATTTCTCATGGAATTTGCATACGTTTGCATGCTCTTTTCCCATTTGCCATGTTTTGCCCACAAGGGGTCACTGTGGAGAAGAGTTCAGAATGCCCAACCTGTTATGTAGTCCTATCACAAAAATTATGTGTAATTATGTGCAAAAATAACATTAAGTTAAAACCGGAGTGGGGGGTGATCTGTAGCTCAGGGCTGGAACTTATGCTTTGAATGCAGAAGATCTCTGATTCAGTTCTTGCCATCTTTTGTTTAAATGCTCAGGTAACACAGGAGAGGCAGTGGCAGTCAGAGTAGACAGTATTGGGCTAGGTAGACATATGCTCTCATCTAGAATAAGGAAGTTTCCTATGTTAAGTGCAGTATTTAAACATGTCTGAAAACTATTTGAAACAGAGTCCTTGTAGCCAAAGGAATATTTGGATACTCTGGCTTAATGTCAGGGGGCAGGTCTTCCCATTATGCTGCTGTGGCTGTGGCTTGAGGTGTGAAGGATAATAGAGAAGTGGGGAGTAACAGGACTATTGAAAGCCTCTCTGCAGTGTCAGTATACAGAAACATCAATTCAATGCATCCTTTTGTACTTACGTAAATATAAATTAGCAAATACATAAAGCAACTCAAATGTGCATACATTTTGTTAGCTGCTTGAAATAACCAATGGCATTTTTGCACTGGTGTATAAACAAACAAATTTTTTGGAAAATCTGCTCTGATTTATCTGATTTATAAAATGACCACAGCAGAAAGGTTAGCAGACCTGTGCCATTAAAATTAGATTCCAAAATCCTTATTAGGGCAAAATATTTTTGTGCAACTTGGGAAATAGTGCATTTAGCTGTTCTACAGCAGGATTCTAAACTGGGGGAACAGAATTTTATTAGGGATGGGCCAATCTGGCATTTTTCAGTTTTCATTTTCCCTATCTGATGTGAAAATGTAGAGATCTGAACTTAAGATAGGGGAAATGAAAACTGAAAAATGTGCATTCTTTTTAAAAAATAAATTGTTCTAGAAATCCATCAGCATTTTATTGCAAATCTCTCCTAATACACATATTTTTAATATGCAGTTTAACCCAGGATAACATTTTTGCAAAGCCATTTCCCCTAACAGAATGCATTTTTCATGTTATTTTCATTAATATATGTATTTCTATACACGCTTTACCGCAGTATATGCATTTTTGTACACATTACTTGGCCACAGAACTGCATTGCAAAATTCAGAGAAGAGTTAATTTAGAAGGATGGCTGCGTTTTGGTTCCTGTGTTGTTACAAAAAGTACAAATTAAGTAGTTTCGCCTTTAAATGTGAACTTAATCAAATCCATCCCTTATCCCTAGATTTTGCAACACTTGATGATGGTACTTTATTAGGCCAGGGGACATTCACTCCAGCTGTTGGTTGAGTAAAGCTACCCAACTTGGCATCTATTGACTTTCCCCATTGCACAGCACCTAAAACTGATTTCCAACTTTGCAATCATAAGGATTGCCTAGTTTCTCTCAATTTCTGTTCTCTACCTAAAAATGGAATGTATGTTTGACATGAGGATGGAAGCAGACCTGGATCAATGGGCCAGTTTTTGTCTTTTCAGAGATGGGGATTCAGCCATTATTTTACTATTTATTACCAGCAGGCCTTGGGGTAACCTGATACCTGCACAGCATCCAAAAGGGCCTCATTTGAATGTCTGCTACTCCTCACCCATTCCGTCTTAAGACTGTGATGAGATGCAGACTTAAACATCAACTTAAATGCCAGTGAACAATTTTTCTGCCCACCTCCCTCCCTCTGCTCTGTTTTCTACCTGCTTGATGAAGAGGTTTGCAGGTATATTTGGGTTGGCTTAATAAAGGCATTGCCCTGATGTGGATTTGGGGATCTTGCTTATGTGCCAACACAGCGACCTTGTGTTTTGTGAGATGTGGGAAATGCCAAAATTTTGCAACTAGTAAAATTAGAGGCACCTCCCCCCC
The DNA here is from genome assembly GCA_034642065.1 of Darevskia nairensis. Classification (NCBI taxonomy): domain Eukaryota; kingdom Metazoa; phylum Chordata; class Lepidosauria; order Squamata; family Lacertidae; genus Darevskia; species Darevskia nairensis. The sequence continues at coordinate 239,696 of JAWWNI010000701.1, read as the reverse complement.
AACTAACATTTATTTCCCCCAGTTAGGTATCTAATAATTCTTACTAGCATTAAATGGTGCCTGTTTTGTAAAGGGTGAGCAGCTGGCTGCGAGAGATCGGGGGAAAACAAAAACATATATGTAACTTTAAAAAGTGATCGTATAATTAATAGGTGAAAAACAGAGAGAAAGATTGCTGGAGATTAAGATTAAGCCCTGCAGAGGAGAATGTTCTAACTAGAAATTGGTTTAATTAATAGCACATTTTACATAATGATTACAGTGTAATTGCACTGACTAGCGGAGTGTCATTAAATATATCCATGCTCCTTTACAACACCCTAAGGCTAAAAATAATGAGTTACATTGAAAATCACTATGCAACAGGTTCATAAATAACATTTAAGCCTATACAAGGCGAATACTTATAAATAATAAATATTTGCCTTTTGTAATTGAAGAAAAAATGACAGCCGTCTTTTTCTGCTACATTGTAGATTGTCATGTTATAATGCTGAAAAGATCCCCCCCCCCCCCGTGTTCTCTAGAAAGCCTTGAATAATTTATCCAAATGCTAATATTCCTCATAGGCTGACTTTGAGGAACAAATATGCCCACATAAAGAATAAATGCCAACTTAGAATTGTAGAGTTGGAAAGGACTCTTGAGGATCATCTAGTTCAACCCCCTGCAATGCAGGAATATGCAGCTGCCCCATACGGTGATAAAACCTGCAACGTTGACATCATCAGCACCAGGCTCTAACCAACTGAGCTATCTAGGCTGCTTGTTACCAGCTTCTGCCTACTTTGCACCACACAGTTGCCACCAGTGCTGAATTAAACCCTGTGGAGGCCCCTAGGCAGTCAAAATTGGGGTGGGGGACTCGTGTGCACACACTAGTGGGATAACATTGAACTAAGAAAGCTTGATTGTAATTTTATTTCAAGATCAAAACATTGATCCATTGTTGTGGAGTCCCTAAAAGTTGTGGGGTCCATAGGCCACTGTCTACTTTGCCTATTTGGTAATCCAGCACTGGTTGTCACCCTAAAAACTACCTGTCTTATATGTCTGTCTGTCTGTCTCTGCCTACTAACTCAGTTAGGCAGTTAGTAGCTGGAGACAGGCACATTTTTCTTTGGTTCTTTTTGGAAACCCAAAACCATAATCATCCTGTTTCTACAAACATTACTCACCTTCAAAAATTTATAAGTAGCTGCAGTTATACTACAAGGCCAAAAAAAGATGGCACAAGAAGCTCAACAACTTCTTAAATTATCAAAGTTTCTTCTGATGGTCAATAATATAACAAAAACAGATTTCATTTGGGATTAATGCAACAACACTGGAATGTTTCACCAAAAGGTTTTCTTTGATCCAGTTTACAAAATTCCAGCAACTTTGCCAATATCAAATGAAGTTACTGATGTTTTAAAATAAACACAAAGGAGAACAGTGCCACTGGAAGAAAGTTTTCTGATATCCTATAATCTGTCAGTTGTCAAAATAATGTAAAGTTTAAGTATCCCCCCACTTGAGATATCATGAATATCAACACTTAAGTCTTAAGTGGTTAAGACTTAACACTTAAGTGGTTCAGTCTTCTTGGGACTGCACCACTTCCAAATGCCCAGAGAGTAACTTAGACAACACATAGTGATAAAACAGGATATCAAATCCAAACTCCCCCCTCCCCCTCCTTCATCATCATCATCATCATCATCATCATATAACAAAAATGACAAGCCAGACAACAGGTACTCATACATGATATACACCAGTAACAAACCAATTTCACAAAATTCAGGCAAGTATATTCAGCAAATATAGGCAATGACCAATGGACACTCTTGTCCGATTGATGTGTGACCATGACCACGCACATTATGGTGACTCAGAAGTGAAAAAGGAATGTAACGGGGGCAGGGGTAGAAGGGGGTGCTACATGGCATAATAGGGCAGAGCGAGCTTATACACCGACGGGCGAATCCTGGATATGCCTGGGAAATCCCGGATGTATGGCAGCCCTATCTTAAACCTAATCTTAAACCCCTCCTGGCATTCTGAAGGAGTCAGGACTGCAGTCTTGGTCTTTTCTAACAACTTAATCATGCTGGCAAAATATCATATCTTGAACTTAGATAAATATACATTGCTTTGTATTTTAACGGCGCACTAATAGCAGAGCAGAAATCTTCCAGGAAAGGTGACCATATTGGACGAAGAAGTCAGTGGAGCTGAGATGCCTGAGTGACACTTTAATTTGGTGAGTCGTCTTCTCCACCATTAAAATATCCCAAACTCTCCCCCACCACTGTAATTTTGTGGATGACTTTGGTTGAACCCAAGATATTTTTTAATGGACTAATTATATATGAGAGTGAAAGAGGAAACAGAACAAAAGAGCAATAAAGTTCTAAGAACAGGCCTACAGGAGGAAATGTTATATCAGTGTGACCACACAAAAAGAGAGATTACAAAAAGTGGGAGAGAAAGGAAACTTCACTAATAAAGGGAATGGTGAAAATCACTTTCACAGTGCAGAGGGTGGGGGAAGAGAAGAAACTTATCATTCTGTCACTTGCTTGCCATTCATTCACCCTTGCCTAATACCTGCCCACAAGCCAGTCAGCCACCTCTCAGGATTCAGAAGCAGGAGGGAAGTGAGATGTAAAGCAAAAAACCTAGAAGCACGAACTTCACATAACCTTGCAATACATTATTCACTCAAGAAAGCTGGACTTGCCATCATGGCATTAGAGGTATAGCCTTATTTCTGTAGTGCAGAGAAGTTAACATTCTAATAGGAAACAAGTGCCACATCAGGACTTGGAGGTGAGCATTTTAAATATTTTGACATATTGAATAAAAATTGAAAATGTTCATCTACCACAAAAATGCACTTTCGCTTGAAAAACAAAGTTATCAGTAACATTTCCATGCCTGCTCCCACAACGTACGCTTTCACGCCTGCTCCTTCGATCCACAAACTGTTCCAAGTTTTGTGGCCTCAAGAAGCAAGGCTAGTGTAGAGTAGGGGTATCAACATCTGCGGGATTTTTTTCTTTGTTGAGAAGGGGGAGGAAATGCTCCAAATGAATAAAGAAATCTAAATGCATGCATAGCATCAGAGAAGAGGTCTGCCATTTCAGGCAGACATCACCATCTGTTTATATGAATGCCACTTTTCCACAAAATTGTGCACAAAGTGGCTTACAACATCCCAAATGAACAACAATAGCAATTCAAAAATCAGTGCATAAAGCAATACAAATCAACTAACCTAATTTAGCAGTTTAAAGCTATACAGGAGAGAGGATAATGTCTAACACAGAAATTAAATGATAGTATACAAAAGGTGTGTGGGGAGGAATTCCTTAGAGGTTCACCACAACTAATTTACATGCATTGGATATCAGCCACACCTCTAACTTGTGGCAATCTTCTCTCCCAACTCTCTCCCGGGTCTCAGTCAGTTCCCCATCTCTCAAGCCCCACATGCACTCACAGTTTTGACATTGCTCAATCTCTCCCCACCAAACATTACCTCCCAGCACTGTACTCAAGGCATTTAAAGAGACCATGAGCCTGGTTAGTGACTAAACAGTGGTGTGTTAGTTGTGGATTTAAACTGGGCCATCCACAATCTTGAGAGTCCAATGGACTGCAAGAAGATCAAACCTATCCATTCTTAAGGAAATCAGCCCGGAGTGCTCACTGGAAGGACAGATCCTGAAGCTGAGGCTCCAATACTGTGGCCACCTCATGAGAAGAGAAGACTCCCTGGAAAAGACCCTGATGCTGGGAAAGTCTGAGGGCACAAGAAGAAGGGGATGACAGAGGAATAGATGGTTGGACAGTGTTCTCAAAGCTACCAACATGAGTCTGACCAAACTGCGGGAGGCAGTGGAAGACAGGAGTGCCTGGCGTGCTCTGCTCCATGGGGTCACGAAGAGTCGGACACAACTAAACGACTAAACAACAACAACATCCACAAGCCATTCCACTTCATTAGTTGTTCTGCGATGCTTCACCATTGTTCCTGCACTGTTGCCATTTGGAGGGGCACTCTTGCACTGTAGTGCAACGAAAGCGGGCAGAAAGGAAACTGAAACATTTATGGTATAAAAAGTTACAGGATTTCAGCAGGAAGTAGGAAACAAAGCAGATAGCTCCATTCAAACAGTACCAAAAACAGGATTGCCAATAACCACCCCAATACCATCATGAGCACAAAGCATCATAAATGAACAGTAAAGTAACACTTGCAAAGACTTCCAGATACATCCAGCATGAGCTTGGAATGCTGCACATTTTAGAGGTTATCTTGCTATCTCAAATGCTGCAAGAGAAAGATAATTCATTGTCTCCAAAGGCAGGTAAAACCAATTCCTCTTGCTTACAAGCTGCGCCCTACTTCTAAAAACTGCATTTTCCTCCAGGTTCCCCAGTCTTGGCTTCCAGAAGCTAGTTCATATTATGCCTTCTTCTATTATGTCTTCCCATTAAGGAGTCTTTTAGCATCTAACAACTTCTCATTATAGTGTACACCTCTACTCATACCCAATTGGCTTAACCGAATTGGCTTATTCAAGATGAGGAAACTGTTTACTATTAATGGAAATGGCATGTGGCCCATTGAGGCACCAGTTCCCCATAAGCTTGTTGAGAAAGTGAGTCAGAGGAAAGCCCATCTATACAATCTAGAGAAAGGTGGGCATAAGCAAACATTCTTATACTGCTAGATATTGGGTGGTAATGATGCCATGTCCATTGAAAGCATCACATTGGATTAAAGGAGCAGGCGTGAAAGCGTCTTCAACAGCATTAAGAGTTTCACATTGCAAATGGTCTAGAAATCATAGACAGACAAACAGACAGACAGACATTAGCTGAAGCATTGCATACCTGGTGTTTTTGAAATAATATGTTCCTTTACCGCTGCCTTAAACCAAGCTCATGGGTAATGAGACCTAATTGAAACCTAATGAATTTAAGAAAACAATAACAGATTATTAATATTATTAATCACCTGGATATGTTGCTGGACTCATGAAACAAAATCATTTGAGTTAATGGGAAAGCTTCAGGTAATTTCAATGCACTTTCTAATCAGCCCTAATGGGCCAGCTGAGCAGACTGATAATGATCAGTGAAAGAAAAGAATACAACATAGAACTATAACAAAATGTTGCAGGGCAGCTTGCATCCACTTTATCAGGCTCTTTTGAGGGTTTCTCCCCTTAGGGCTTCTTTCTAAAGGTTTTCTTTCTTTCTTTTTAATATCTCTCTAAACTGTGGGGTTTCTCAAAGACTGCTGATGCCTCCTTCTTGCGTGTAGATGCTGCTGTTTGTTGTCTACATCAGGGGAACGCTCAAAGAACGAGTTGCCTTTGAGTATATAGCAGTGGTTGGGAACCTCTGGCTTCTTCACAACCAAGCTTTCCCTATTTGGCCTGCAGTGTGATTTGGCTCCAACCACACCCACCTGTCCATCACCTGATGTCAGGCACAGGACAAGTAAACCCACAGGGCCAAACTGAAAAGGAAGAATCTGGAGTGAACTCTTAAGTGTGTTCTTCCTTTTCAGCCACTGGCAGACTTCAGGTTTTCTAAAACATCACTGTTTCTGTTGTCCCAACCTCAGGAAGCAGGCGCTTGTGGGGAGCAGGAGAGGCAGCAGCGACAGTGCTCCCAGATATCCTTCTTGAGGACCCCGCTATTCCCCTTTGTTGGAAGATGGACCAGTGTATACAGTGGTACCTTGGTTTACAAACTTAATCCATTCCGGAAGTCCGTTCTTAAACCAAATCGTTCTTAAACCAAGGCATGCTTTCCCATAGCAGCGGGGGACTCAATTTACAAATGGAACACACTCAACAGGAAGCGAAACTTGTTCTGCTTCCAAGGCAAAGTTCACAAACCAAAACACCTACTTCCGAGTTTGCAGCGTTCTTAATTCAAGTTGTTCCTAAACTAAGCTGTTCTTAAACCAAGGTACCACTGTACTATACAAGTGTATGCTGCAAGGGCTACCCTGAGCCCCTCCAAGCTAGCTCATTATCGCCAGGTGTGGTGGTGGAGCATGTTGTGGTGGAGAAGCTGCCACATGCCAGTCTAGTTAGCATGAGGATGTGGAATTCAAGGTAGTGAGGGGGTAGAACTAAGCTCTTATTTAAGACATTGCTACTTGCTTTGTAGCAATGTCTTAAATAAGACCCAGAACGAGAGGCTGTTTATCGAAGAACAGCTTAAAGCACAACTGCATATAACAAAGAAAGTAACAATGAGGACAAGCTGAAGGGTGGAGTCGTAGCTCCAGCTCATAATAACCGCAGACAATGTTCAGCTCCATCACCACCCATTACTACAGGGAGGAAAAGTAGATTCTCCAAAATGCAGTGCTTTTTCCGGGGGGGGGGAGCGCAGGGGTACGCATACCCCTAAACATGTTGTGAATCTAAGTTTGGCCTCATTGAGGGGCAGTATTTCAATATGAGTAGGAAAATGAAGGTACCCCTAAACATTTCTTTTAGGGGGGGGAGCACTGCCAAAATGTATCAAAGCCCTGCAGACTTTGGTAATACAGCTTCCTCCTTAGGGGAACAGTTGCTTCCTGCTTGTAGAACATTATTGAATGCAACTAGGGGTGGGGAGGGCATCTTGTTCTTTGCCTTGGGCTGCAAAATAGCTCAGCTTGGTCCTGCAGTGAACCCTGGACCATTTTAAATTAGAGAATGTTCTTGCATGCGTGTATCAGAGGTTGAACACTTGGATATGTTGAAATAAAGGCATCTTTTCACCTTTACACACTGAGGGGGTGGGGCTAGCTGGTGAGAGCTGGGGAAAAGATTAAGAAAGAATGTCTTCTCCTGTTTGTTCACTTCTACTGGGCAATAATACAATTTTCAGTCTCACGTCTCTATTTCAGACCACATATGGCAGTAATATTGGATCTTCCCCATCTCAGCTTAACCATGACTAAACAGGTTGATGAATGCCGTGCATCTTATCATCATACATGCATATTGTTAAATATAATTCACTTTTGATCTGCACCCTTGTGCAGTGGCGAATGAAAACAGTTAAGATTTCTTCCACTGTCTGCCTTTAAATGTATTAAACAGCCCGGCTGTCAATAGATTATATTCTTGTACGATGATAATAGCCCAAAAAACTAAGAGGCCTTGTCAGGAATTGCAGTTGTCACAGTTTGATGCAAATGATTTTACTTGGTGTTCATCTACTGCGCAATCATCTCATAATCTGGATATACATCACAGCATGACATGTAAATTTCTTGCTACTCTGCTTTCATTTCCAGAAGCAGCAATCAAATGAAAACCACTCAACCTCACCAAAATGTATAAATAATTTTCATTCAAACATATTAACAGTCAAAATATGAGAATTTATCACAGAGTACTGCACCTTTTAAGAAGCAATAAAGACCTTACTTTTTAAGCATATTTCTACTTAGAAAAGTCATATGAAGAGGAACCCGCAAAGAGAAGATTTTAAAATCCTCATATAAAGCCTATTCTACAGGATTTAAGGGTGTTGATGAAGGTTTGGTATACAGCATGCATATTTAAAAAGATAAAAGTAGGCTGGAACAATAGAACCTGACTAAAAATGCAAATCATTTTACAATTGACCATGTTTGACAAATACTGTACTGATTTTAACCATGCAAGCCTATTCATGTTTATTCAGAAGAAAGGGCAGGAAAATGTGTATAGGATTGCAGCCTAAAACATCATATCATATATGAAGTTGCAATCCTAACCTCACTTACTTGGTAGTAAGCTCCAATGAATTCAGTAGACATTGTTTCTGAATAAACATGGTTGGGATTGTGCTGTTAGATGTTCAGACAATACTGAATTTCATTTAGGGGTTTTAAAATTTGTTGTTGTTGTTTTACTGCAGCAAACATGCGGGATTAATACAAGGAAAATACATAAATACTATACAAACACTGTGTTGATACCCTGGCACGTTGGTACAAATTGTGTCAATGGTGTTTTTCTTGACAGAACGGGTTCCTGACAATTCAAAGCCCAGAAAATCTTTGATCTAGCTGTGGGATTGTAAACCAAGGAGATTTTCCCTTGTCACTCTGCACAAGCTCTATGAATCTGTTTAAAGGAAACAGAGGTAGTAATTGAATTAAATGTACAGCGTGAATCTTTGCAGGATTTCTCCATGAAGTCTGATTAAGTTCAGTAGCAAGTGTGCATAGAATTATAGCCTTCATGTCTAAATTCCATATCCTTTAGATATGCTGCATGATTATGTTGTCTTTTCTTGTGATTTTGAACACACATTTCTGGAAATGAAGTTTCCAAAGAAAAATTGGCATCTACCAGTATTCCAAGGAATGGATTGGCTGAACTAATTGACTGTAATTATAATTCTAATATATTCAGCTGGAAACACTATCTATAATTTCCAATGGGAGAGGATGCAATACTTGTAAAAATTGAAGAGGAGAGATGAGTATTTGACTCTCTCACCACCCCTACCCCCATTAACCAGGTTCACTTCTTAATGTCTAAGCCTTAGACACTTAAGTGAACACAACCATTTATGATTCAGGAATATAGAGGTTTGTTTAACACTTTCTTGCTTGTGATTTAAAGGAGTTGCAATAGAGACATCTTTCAAACACAACAATGTCCACCAATTGCAGTGCTCAACAGCACCGAGCTATTATGATAAAATGGCATAGCATCCTAAAATAAGAGATTCTGCTTTGCGGGAAGACACCCATTAAATTCTGTGGTGCAGGATTATGCCTGCATGGTTTACTACCAAATAAGCATGACAAGAGTAAGATTGCAGTCGTAGGCAGTTAATCGGGAAAAGAAAAGAATTATATCTGTTGGATATATTTCATGAGCTTTTGTTTTAAGCCATGTTTGCTTAAAAAGGTGTTTGTGGGGGGAAAGCTAGAAATAAAGGAAATGTTTGCATAAGATTAAATGAGTCCAAGGTCTAAAAACCAGGCTTTTCTGTCTACCAGTTTCCAGAAGCAACCTAATCCAGATTGGAGTCTGATGCAGAGAGCAGCGGCAATGCAGACAGGTGTGAAAGGAGGAGATAGTTTCAGGGGCCATAGGCTAGAAAGCTCAGCTACACATTATGACTACACATCTGACTTAAGGGGGATTTTTTTCCAACTCCAAATAGTGTAATCAGTCAAATCCTAAGTGTGAAGAGGGGGGGGGGACTGCAATGCACCTTTTTATGGGACTAAAGTATTTACAGCATGGCTTCCTATATCCAGTTGTTGTAGCCCTATGCCCAAAGGGGAGAGAACCCAAGATCAAAGGTGAGGTTGAAAGGGCAGTCCTGTGAGCAGTCATAGATAATGACTGAGATCTCAGTTTATTCTAAACCAAGCTTCTAGAATAATAATAAGCCTTCTAAGAAACATTTCCTAAATATATTCAGTTCTTAAAGCACTCTTTGTTCCTGCAACCATTCTCCTGTAGTAGAATATAGCATATGCATTAGCACAATGATGCAAACAGGTATCTGGAGGGAACAAGGTGGTTTGTTTGTGGCACCAAACAATGAACTATAAAGCTCTAATGGTTTAGAACCAGGTTCTCTCAAAGACGTGCTCACTAAGGTCCTCACTCCAAAGCATGGGTAGGCAAACTAAGGCCCACGGGCCGGATCAGGCCCAATTGCCTTCTGGATCTGGTCCGCGGACAGCCCTGGAATCGCATGCATGGATCGCCAGCGCACATGTTCTTTCCCTCTCCCTCCCTCTCCTCACACGGCGCTGGTGCCCCCTCCTCCTGGCTTCTCCCCGCCCTGCCTAGAGGAGGAAGGGGGTTGGGCTTTGTTGGTGCCAGTAGCAGCAGTGTTTGAGCGGCCGCCATTTTAAGCAGCCCCTCTCTGAAGCCCTTTCATGCACTGTGCATCGTCCCTCTGTCGCCACTGCCAGCCCCTGCCGCTCGCAAGACACAGGTAAGCAGCCACCAGGGCTCGTGGTGCTCTTGCATCATTTTTTTCTTCAAAATATAGTCCGGCCCCCCACAAGGTCTGAGGGACAGTGGACCGGCCCCCCGCTGAAAAAGTTTGCTGACCCTTGCTCCAAAGGATGCTCTCCTTGTGTCTTGTGTTTGGCTGGGATGGAGGAAGGTCTTCTCAGGTGTGCCACACCTAGGCTTTGAAACTTTATTCCTAGGGAGGCCTGTCTCACTTCCTCACTGTTAGCCTAAAGACTTAGTGGTTCCATCAGACATTTGATCTGACAACTTCCTAAAATTTTGATCTGCTGAGTTTTCTGTCTTCTGGCTTTTTTAAAAATTTTGTGGCCTGGCATTTTATTATTTTATTGTGATTGTAATTTGTAGTTTGTTTTATTATTTGTTAATTCATGTTTTAAATAAATGAATACAAAGGGCAGCTGCTTCAAGATGGTCCTACCAAACCAAGCCTCTAGTCCTGTCTTATTGGCTAGAACTTGAGCTGAGGAGAAATCAATTTTCAGCTTATATTCACTCAAGGGGAATCATTCAAAACAAGGGCAATTCTCATGTAATTGACAAAGTAAGTAAGAATAAAATTGCTCATTTGCTTAGCAAAGAATCTATGAATGAGAAGAATGCATTTACTGCTCTCCTCATGAATAGCACCTGGAAAAAATCCATCTCCCTTGAAATTGGATATTTTTTTCTGAAAAAAAGGCAAAAAGTGCGAAGATGACAGTTTTCCTCATTTTTCCAGTGAGTGTGTCTGAGGAACTAGAACTGCAATAACCTGGGGTACAGCAGGCTCAGCCATTTGAAATAAAACTTTGCAGTACTAATGTTTTTGTAACTGCTTTCATATTGTAATGATATTTTTCCAAGCACTGGTTTTATTTGATCTTAAATACCTTTTTGGGAAAGTCCAGTGAGCTGACTCTAATAAAATCATGCTATTGAAAAAAGGTTTAAGTGGAATGTTCAGAATAAATTACAAAACTGCATGCAAGAATACCAGCTAGTACAGCAATAAAAATCTGGAAATGAGGATTCTTGCAATATATTTTAAAGAAGTAGTATACTTTTTTGCCTTCGTTTTTTTTCATGAAATGTTTCATAATAGAAAGCCTTCACAATGTGAAAATGGATGAATGAATAGCGAATGAACAAACGGCCAACAAAATTGCATTAAAAAAAAACTTGGCTATTTTTTGCATGTGCTACAGAATATATTTCATATCATTTTCAATAACTTTTAGAAGATAATAGGCAAAATGATTCAGTTCTATTTTGCCATGCCAGAATACTTAAATTATACCATTCTTACACTGTCACATTACCCCCAATATATTCATAGCCCTTAAATGCAATTTTATTTCCCTTTTGCATTAAGGACTGGTATAAATAAAAGAAATAGGTCCAGTCTCCAGACTCTGGAAAATGCTGAAAAAAACCAATTTTTAAGCTTGGGGGGGGGGGGAATCAAAGACTTTCGCTTAGCTAGGCCTTTCCTTATGGCTCATGGGTTCTAAGATGTACATTTTTACTAGGTTAGAAAGAAATAATAAAAACAGAGACTCACAAATCCACACTGTAATTTGCAAGTGTGTGGCACTGTCAAGATTCAACAAGCCTTTATATACATTTTTTGTTGGGGGGAGAGATATCTGAGCAGTCCAAACACTTTGGATAGAAATTTGTTGTTGTCTTGCACATTTTCTGTTGGCACAACAAAAATAGTAGGAAATTAATCTGTTATAGCTTTGTTTAAAAATCAGTGATGCAGCGTGGGTAAAATTTTGCACCTTTTCCCAGTTTAAAACACAAAGCAAATCATGTGGTCAACAAATATTCTTTGTCCCATGGTATGGATGTGATGCAACTTTCCCAGCTGAAACAGACATGGGATGATAAGAAGAATTCTTAACTCCGCAACCATGAAGGTGTAATAGGGAATCCTACAGTTCCATCACATTAAGTTGTGGTAGTTATAACAGTGCAAAAGATGGCCACTGCTGTTAGCTACAGTGGCGTTCATGCTTTGGCATAGATATGGATCTAAAGGGTCTCAATGAAGAGTAGACTCATCAGTGTTCCCAAACGTTGCTCTTAAGGTGGGCACTATTTTGCTATTCTTCGTGTAAACACAGAGAAAATCGCCACCAGACAAAAAGCATATAAAAGGTCCTTCCAGAAATGGATGATTTAAGACTCAGCTACATTAGTAATGAAACAGCAATTTGAATGTGCTATAAACATGCAACACCAGATGGTGACAAAGAGCAGGCAATTTTACAACACAATTTTCTATGGGGATTTTTTTCTTTTGTTATAAGAATCTAATTTCTGACTTATTTATAGTGTTTTATTCCTGTGTGTAGATCCACCCTTAGTAGCGCAAAATTATTCCTGTTCTGCTTTGAGCTGAAAGTGGAATACCAACTCTCTTTCCAGACTTCACCAATTCAATTTTTTAAAAATTTAAATTAAATTTTAAACATGTGTGACTTAAACAACTAACTTAAGCCCGCCCCCCATGGGTTTACAGCCAGTCAGATATGCTACTGGCTCACTTCCATCTGAGACTCCCTTGCATGTGAATTGATGGGAGAGTGAAAGCTGTGTGTTCAGTTGTTGATGGTGAAAACAGTGCAGGGTGGCGAGAGACTGAAAGGAGAAGGAAGGAGGATTGCAGAAAGATAGATGGGGGAGAGAAAAATGGGACTAATAGAACAGGAGGCATAAAGAGAAAGAAGAGAGAGAATGCTTTGGGGTTCTGAAAGAAAAATGGCATTAGTTGAGAAGAAGTTAGAAAGAAAATAATAAGAATTGTAGGGTAAATGCTTTCCCACAGTTAACGTACCAAAGTGGCTCTGCTGAGTTAATATACATCAGGGCCCCCCAACATGATTTGCGTTGTCCAACCTGATCTACACTAAACATGCTCAATTATTTTAGCCTTTCCTCATACAGTGGTACCTCAGGTTACAGACGCTTCGGGTTATAAACTCCGCTAACCAGGAAGTGGTTGCTCCAGGTTAAGAACTTTGCCCCAGGATAAGAACGGAAATCGTGCGCCAGCGGCGCAGCAGCAGCAGGAGGCCCCATTAGCAAAAGCACACCTCGGGTTAAGAACCGTTTCAGGTTAAGAATGGACCTCTGGAACGAATTAAGTTCTTAACTTGAGGTACCACTGTATATCATACACGGCAAACCTTTTGTTATTTTTATTGCTTTCCTACTGGAATAATTCTTAGTTTATTTTCATCCTTTCTAAAATGTGCTCACCCAAACTAAGCATTATAGCACTTTGGGGCCTGCCCATTGTGAATTCATTATTTCCTCAGATGTCGCAGCACGTCTGTCATAAATATTAGGCCAACCGGCAAAATCACTCTGCAAAAACATTGCCATGAAAATAAAGATCTATATAAATCTCATGCTGAGATTCTAAAGATTTTGTTTCCTTTTTAGTTTCAGTCTCACTGCTGTTATTGAGGTAAATCAAGTAGCAGCTTCGTTCCAAATATCTAAGGAGAATGAGGTGTTGCCTCTTGTTTTGAGATGCCATTTAGTTTTCGAACAGAAGGTTTTGTATCTATAGTCAAGTGATGGGTTATGCAAACCTAGGGTTATCTCCACACTGAACAAATAGGGTCCCACTTGCACAACAGAATTTCTGTTTCCTCTCCTCCCCTGCATACCTGCAAAATCTGCTATGGAGGGTCCCCCAACTCCCCGAAACTGATTTTGAAGGCACATGGGTGGTTGGATGGGGCAGGAAATTAACAGGAAGTCCTGTCGTACACATGGAAGTCTGTTGGTTGTGCTTCAGTGCTCTTCATGTTTCAGAAAGTCAAAATTTAGTAAGTCCTTCCAACCATCTGGGGCAGATTTGGGCAGGGGGCACAGGGGAGGGAAATGCCGCCATGTGGGAAACCTTGTGCTGGCTCCACTAGTGTAGTGAGTTAGTTGAATATGGCCCTATATCTAAATTTTGCCTGCCTCTGTCTATGTTATAACTTATTAACTTCTTCCAACACACAAAACTATTAGACACTCAAGATGCTATGGTTTGACCTGTGCACATTGTGCCAGTTCAGTTTTCTTGTGCTATAATATAATGGTCTAGAGGAGGAATAACCAAAATGCTGTCAAGTGTTGTGGACTGGAAGCCCACTATGCCTGACTTGTGGCAATTGTGGCTGGGGCAGATGACTCTTGTAGACAAACAACATCTACAGTAGATAGCACCGCATTGGACACCCCAAATCTAGAGAGTGAGACCGTGCCCATTGGTGTCTCCAAAAGAATACCCTAGAAGTTTAAAAAGAATTTGTTATTTAAAAATTAGGATGCATGCCAAGATAATGTTTTCCCATGGCTCGTCCCGTCACGGAGAAAGTTCTGGATGAAATTAAGGAGTGGTCATTGTAAGAAAACAAGCACTGAAGTGAAGCAGAAGACTGCAAGTAGACATTGTGAATCAACAGTTAGGTCTAAAACCATATTTGGACTAATCTTTAGATACCAAATGCCCACCCCAATAGCCACCATTCCCAGTCTACCCATTACTTCCAGGACTGGAAACATGCATTGCAACATTTTATGAATTGCCTTTCAAGACAGCCAATTTATATTTATAATCAAAGGTTTACATGAATATTCTGCCCTTGATTCTTATGCAGTAATTCCAGGTGTCATTTGAAGCACTTGCTATAAATAGCTGAAGCAATAATGCCACTTACCTTCTTAATTCCTACTTAAATTCAACTGCCTGTGATGCATGGAAGAATACAATCATTGCAGTTCCAGATTTGGTGGCAAAGTTCCATAAGAAAAATGCCAAATACCCAGAGAAGAAGCCATTTCTTTATGGAGCAGCCTTGCAGTGCCCAATAGCAATGCATACTCTTCTTTTTATGAGGAATAAATACATACTCCACAAATTTTAATGATCATTCACATTTTTATTCCAGTATCTTAAATATTTTTCTTCCAACTCCAGGAGGGAACGGGGGAAGTGTGCTTCACATTGCTACAATTGTTGGTTCTCTTATTAGCTGTTCTGGAGAAATCTGTAGCACAGTATAAATCTGACAGTCAGTGCCATTTGGATTGCTCAGAATGCGGAGCCATAATTAAAGTTAAAAACTCACTGTGCAAAGTTAAAAACTCACTGTGCAAGGGAAGGCAGGGGTTTTTTTTTATAAAAAAAAATATATGGCAGCCTGAGATATTGGGACGTTGAATGCCCACCACGGGGCCACCCAAAAAAGTTGAGTTAGGCTATGTCCACATTATTTTGTTTGTGAGAGCTAAGGATCTTCCCTCCACCATCATGGTCCCAGAGACATATTTTGTCCTAGTTGTGCCATCATTTTTTAGCAGTAAGAAGAATGGGATTCAAAGTTGCTACTTAAATGCATTTCTCCCTTCAGCAGTTGCTTCAGCTGCACCAAATCATTTGGTATAAGGCAACTGTATGACTATTGCAGACACTCGATGAGATAGTACCTATGATATCTGCTAATGAGATAGTTCTGCCTAACCTCTGAAAATCTTGGCACTTTTAAGGAGTTATGCTTTTTATTTTATTTTATTTTATTTTATTTTAAAGCTCTTTCTGGCATGAGCACTCTGTCCATTATCACACAAAGTTTACTAAAAGTAGAAACCACCCAAGAAAGATTATGCCCTTTCCCCCGCAACAACAAATAGAGGCAAGGTTCTCATCTCCATTATCTATCCAACTATCTGTGCTGGATCGGCACTTAATTAACATAGCATTAAGCGAGAAGAAACAGACAAATTATCAAAAGTATGCAGAATGTTTCAGCATGCATTATATTTGCTAAATATACTTGCCAGAAGTCCAGTTTGTGTCATTTTCACAAAAGCTGCATTTGTGGATTTGATCTACAGTAATGGCATCATGAGAAGAGAAGACTCCTTGGAAAAGACCCTGATGGTGGGAAAGATGGAGGGCGCAAGGAGAAGGGGACGACAGAGGACGAGATGGTTTGGCAGTGTTCTCGAAGCTACCAACATGAGCCTGACCAAACTGCGGGAGGCAGTGGAAGACAGGAGTGCCTGGCGTGCTCTGGTCCATGGGGTCACGAAGAGTCGGACACGACTAAACGACTAAACAACAACAACAACAATGGCATCTAGCAAGTCAAATTAGAGGTGCTGTCAGTAACAGCAAAACACAGCATTTCTATAATGTTCAAACAGGGATAGGGAACCTATAGCCCTCCATATGTTATTGGGCTACAGCTACCATCACTCCTAACCATACTGGCGGGGGCTATTGGAAGTTGGTGTCTAAAAACATTTGGAGATCCATGTCTTCCCTATCCCTGTCTTAAAAGGATGTATGGCCACCATGAAAAAAGCTGATAACAGTGACTACCACTGCATGATTGGGTGTTGCTTTGTGACATATAAAAACAGATTCAGTATGCCATTTTGTTTCCTCTGCTGGTCTGTTCCACATAGGCAAGGACAACCCTACTGTTAGACAGAGTGAGGAAGACACCTCAGGAAGCAGATACTGAGGAAAAGATGTGGAAAACCAGAACTATTCTTCCCTGAGCCCCCTGACTGCTGCCCTCATGTGTTATGGAGGATACAAGCCCATCACTAGTCACTATGTAAAATTCATCTACCAGCCCAGTTACCTTTGGTATCTCGAATGGAGGGGAGATGCCACGTTGTCTGCCTTAGTCACCAACATTGTTTGGGCCAGCCCTGCACATAAGTCTGTAATGTTTACTAGCTAAGATTCAACAGATTCAACTAAGTAAGTAATATTAATTAATATTATTACTAGCTAAGTATTAATATTAATACTAGCTAAGATTCAACAGTAATTAATATCTACTAAATTTTGTCATCACCAAGGACACCCAATATATCTATAAAGGTATAGATTCAGGTGCTTATTGGACCTAGGAAATAAATGATCTAAGATGCTCTACAGCACAAAACATCATGAGAAATAGATTTTGCAGAAAACTGTGATTGCTCATGTATGCATGCTTTTTATTTCCATATCCTGATAAAACTTCCATCTAAAAAGCAAGGCAATGAAGAGTGTATCACTTTGTGAGACTTGCTCCCCGCTCAGCATTATTTGAATACTGAGCTTGGATAATCAGATGCTTGAAATGCACTATGACCCATCGCGCACCCTCATGTTGCCAGAGGATTGCCATCCTATTTA